>VXAU01000812.1:36657-95214 GCA_013399695.1 Formicarius rufipectus | reverse complement strand
GAAAAAAATATTTACTCAATCATTATTTTGTATAATTTAGGAGAAATACTGATAGTCTCACATAGGTTTATTCTGACTCCTGGACCAAATATGGGAACTTCAAAGAAATTTAAAACTACAGACAATAACCTTTATGACTTTCAACAAAGTCACAGAAAACATTAAAAGAAAATTCTAGCTGAAACGCAGTCACATCCTAACATGTTTTCTTCAATCCAAATATGTACTTCAATATTTCTTTAAAAGTTCATACAGTTGACAGTGCCATTATTATTCTGTAGTTATTCTGCTGTTGTTACAAAATTCCTGAATAGTTCCCTTGGAGGACAAATAGGTCTATATTCTAGAATAAAATTTTAGGAAAATATTTAGAGGTACTAATAAGGGAGGATTATTTTTTTGTTGGCAAGAAAACTCACTTGATAGAGACCTAGGTTTAAAGAAATGCCATACTATTTACTTTTGAATCTCTACAGGGAAGGAGAATGAGGGCTTTACCTCTTAATTCTTTCCTATTCAAGGTGACTTCCGAAGGCCTCAGAGAAAATTCCCCCCACTCTAATTTGTGATGAAAGGCAATCATCCACATACCAAAACCACCATAATCCAGCTGCTCACATTTATCTAGAATGATTTATAGTTAAAACAAACAAACAAACAGACTACTTTCAGTCCAATTTATCTTATTTGATTTGGGTATTTTTTTACATAACTAGACATTATACCACTGAGTTACAAAGTATATGTTTCAATCATGGAGGCTACCTTGAGATTGTAAGAATGGAATTATACTACTTTATAATTTGTCCTAGGAAATCGTTATAGTACAATTGAAACATTAATCTCAGAGCTTCCTATTTTCTGCCACAGGCAATTCTCAGAGATATACGATCAGGAGATAAAAATAAACATGAAGGCTAAAGGTTGTTTATCCTATAGATTTTCTCTTTAATCCCATAAAATGCCTCCCTTCCAACATTAGAAACCTCTCAAAAGAAAGCTCAAAGTGATATTATCTAGTCTAAGGATACTTTGGCCCAGGGCAGCACTCACTCCAGAGGTTAAAATCTGAGGAACTCTTAGAAACGCTGAGGCTCATCACAGCTGAAAGATTTAAAAAGCAAAGATCCACAAATCCGGGATACAACAAATGGGCTGGGAGGAGACATGGGGAAAAGAACACTTGCAATTTTTTTAATGCGTAGAATAAGTTGCAGAAGTTTACTTAAGTGACAGAGAAATTGTCTCCTAAGAGTGCCTTGACGGCAAATAAAAGTCGTGACAGGAAGAGATTATCTAACATTCTCCAGCTTCACATTGAGGGTATTAAAAAGGTTTCAAACATCTCCTCAGGACAGAGCTAGCATTTGGCAGTCATCTTCCCTACAATACTCAGAAGTCAAGACATCTTCCAAGTTCTTATCTTCCTACTCTGTTCAACCTGTAACTGATTTGTACTTCAAAGGTAAAAATGAAAGGCAATTACTGAATGCAAAGCATTAAAGATCTAAAAAAGTAAAAAAATAATTTAAAAAAAAAAGAGGGCTTAAATAATTCCATGGATCTCCAAGTTCACTGATGTTTGGAGAACTGACTTTACTACACTGAAATCCCTCGAGGATGTACACCGGAAGTTCTGGCTGATGGACCACATGACTTCCCAGTCGAGCAGCTCTGGGAAGGGGAGAACAATGGTGTGTGCTGCCATGAAAAGGGGTTGCCCACCTGCACCATGTTCTTGTTCCCTATACTGAAACGTTTAGTGGATTACCTATACTTACGTGAAGTAGTATCTGAGGAAGCACAAATATTTATTGCAATAGTATTAAGATTCTGGAAACAGTGAAATTAGTGTACTAGCTTTGAAGCATGAGCCAAGATGGACGTTTTTTGTACAGGGAAATGTGTTGTGTGTTAGATTGCAGAAGTTTGTAAACCAGGCCAAAGGTTGTATTTGCAACAGTGTTTCTTCTATCATTTCACTGAAGATAAACAGTACTTACAAGGCCCTTTTAAGGTATAGCATGAAGAAGCATGATAGAGGTGACTCCAACATGGGAACAATGCATGCAAGGGTAACCAATCAGTAACCCACATCAAGAGTTTTGTAAGGCATGCAGACAATGGATACCTAAATTCAGGAAAGAAACAGTAAGCATAAGAGTTTAGTTACAAAACTTACTTTCCTGAGAAGATATCACTCACATTAGTTGTATATGCAAGTATAATGAACTGTTACCTATAAGACCTCTTGCACTATATTTGAACTGAAGTGTGTTAAATGACTATTTTGTTGCACAGGTATTAACTTTTACCTTACAGATTAAAAATGAAAAAAAAAATTTAAAAAAATAATTCAAGAATAAGTATTTATTCTTTAATGTTAGTCTGTCTTTACCTAATATTCAATAATGTAATCACATGAAAATGCACTCACAAGCTGCTGGTATTACTGGCACATATCCATACACTAAATGAACTTGCCTTAGGAAAAATGGGCTGGATTTTTACCCAGAAAATGAAAAGGATCAGATTCAGTGGTAATCAATGGCATCAGGGATTTGAGTTCAGGGAAATTGCAAAGCTCTCCCAAGTGGAAATGTACTGAGAACAACTCTTCCTACTCTGTACAAATGAAATCAAAAATACATAGATTTTTGTCATCTAAGCTTTGGAAGGTCAGATCCAAAATTAGTCTTGAAGCACTGAGAGAATACAGAAAGGGGGGCAAATCACTTTCATTTCTCTTCATGTGCAGTCAAAATGTTTTCATGGGCAGTTCTCTCAGTTGTATACGTGGGTATTCTGTGCACCAGCTGGAACAGCACAACTTCAGAGCCCTTTCTCTAGTGATGGTGGAAAATTTGTTCACACTGTGGCAGTGGTACTGAGACACAATACACCAGGAAAAATACATTGCAATCCAAGTTCTTCCTGCAAAAGGAATCTGAAAACAACATATTGGGCTGAAAATCAAAGATGGCCATTTAGTAACTGCTGCAAGACTGAGTTGTTCATCACTGATCCTTTTCCTCTACTTTTACAGTACATAAAATGTATAAGTGTGATGCAAATGAACACTGCATATTTTAAGTAACACACATATTAAAAATCTGTATGGAAAGAAACTTAAATATTTTGTTTTTCTCAGTCTCTCTTACTATTTTTCTTACCCTATTTTGTTTCCTTAAGGTCTTTCTGTGGTCTCATGAAATGCCAAACCAGGCTAAAAATGTTAAATTCCTGCACATTAAAAATACTAATTTCCTGTAATTTCCTGCATGCCTTTAACCCTTCCATCAGTTCTCTGGATTTGATAAGTCCACAGGGTATCAATGCAGTTTTCCTCACAATTTCTCATTATCATATAAAGGGATCATCCCTCCTTGGAACTTCAGAATAATCTTTTGCCCTTCTGCTTTTCTGCTTCTCAACTGGTAAAATATAAATTTATTTTCCTGACTGACTGACAGACAGTAGGTAATAGAGATGACTTGACTGGGAAACTCCACATGTCTTAACTTCAGGAGAGCTTCACAAGATTTTATTCCTTAAAAACACTAAGGTAATTTCGTCATGGGCCATAAAAATAATTGGAATTTGGAGGAAGAAATTATACCTTCCTGGCATAGTAGGCAATTAATATACACTTATTCACTCTAAATTGATATATAACAAAATGTTCAACACAGACAGCAGCTGAGGTGTGAGTCCTAAGATGAAAAAACATGGGAATATTTAGATCACTGAAAAGTGCATGCAATGAAGTGAGAGATTAAGAATTCCAAGCCAGCAAGCACATAGCTTGAACTAATTGTACTTAAAAGGACAATCAGCCCGATCTTGACAATTCTATTGATTGAAAATCCTAAACTAAATGCTGCATGCAAATCTGTCTGGAAACAATTTGGATCTCTGCAAGTCTGTAAGATTTATGCCAGCAATACAGATGGAAAACTGCTTTATCAAATAGGTTTTAAACAAGAAATGAAAAGACATCTACTTCAGAATAAGAGAGGACTGAGTAATTCACAATTAGTTCACTTTTGGATAATTTTTCCCCTGAGGGCAGTTCTTGAAAAATATGTGTTCAACAGTATTCCTTAAAAATCAGGTTTTATTTATATTCAGAATCGGATGCAGATGAGCCTCTCAGGCTACAGCAAATGCCAAGTGAATAGCAGCAGCCAGTTCTGATCAATTACTTTTTCCAACATCACATGAAAATTGATGACTTTTTTAGAACAGTGTTATTTAAATATTTTTATGTGCTGGAAAAATTCTGTGACATGAAGATTACAGGTGTAACTTTCATCTAGCTATCTGAAATTTCTACGTGATCTGGATAGACAGGTTGTGTGTGTTTTGCCTTCCCAGACCAGCTGTCTACGCATGGCATATGTGGGAGGTACACTGAATGTTGTTTCAGATGTGAACAGTAGAGTAAAAGTAGATTTTGCTTTTTTAAAAAAAAACACTTATTTATGAGTCTTGACAGCAGGCAGTGCAGTTTTCAAAATTTTAATGATTTTGGTAAGAACTAACCACTGGCTCACAAAACAGATGGCAGTATTACTGCCCACCTGATTAAAAAATATCTCAAAAGAATTAAAAACCCACAGCAAGACTTCTGTAATTAATCAAGCAACTAAAGATTGAACTCTGGGTGTTAATTAATAGCTTCACTATGAATTACCTGAGAAGGACTGAGAAAGACAGAGGAAAATGTAAGCTTGCTATTTCTTTTTTCCCCTATTTTTAATAAGGAACTCATCATGAAGAATCTCAAAAGAAACCTATTGAGTTCTTTTCAACTTCTTACTCTGATAAGTATTTGTAATTATTAATGAGCACTATAAACCCTCACCATAACTTTCTACTGTGAGTTTTGCAGGCATTAAGCAGAGATTCAGGTCTAACATAGACTTGAAAACCCTATCAGAAATTGATTTACAAATTTTAAGGTAATTTCAACAAATGTTTCCTAAAAGGAAAAAATTTTCCTGGCTTCTTATATTGCCTTAACAGTATCCACTCCTAATTCATACAGAATAAATTATATCAGTATTTGGCTCATTGCTTTTATTCAATTGTAAATTGATTAATAAATATAAATAGCATGCTGTTCCTTGTCATACTAGTAAATAGTTTCTATAATAAATACTTTCTTCAAAATATTCTTATAAGATAAAAATTGCTCCTCTTCTCTGCTTAATTAATATCTAAGCATGTGTTGGAAAAGATACTGACAACTCTATGGTGGTCCATCAATCTTTCAAGGACTTCATTGAAGTCAAAGGAAAAATCCACTGTTCTTATGATCAGCTTAGAGTTTTGGATCAGGCTTATGAAGCAACTTGAAGGTTTAAACATTATCATTATACTACATTAGTTTCACTGTTTTCTAATTTAATAGTAGTGAATAGATCCATGTAGGTCAAAAAAAAATTTTAAAAACCCTCAAACAACAAAAAACCCCAACAAAGCCTCAGAATAGGAAAAAGAAAAAAAAAAAGGTAAAAAGAAGAGGATTTGTTAGGAATGTGTGGAGTCCAGGAACAGCTTGGTTACAAAAGGCCCTGTCTGGAATCTCAGCAAAGCCTTGGGAAAATGTACTGGGAGTATCCTGGAGCTGATAAGACTCAATCCAGTCTGCAGACATCTGCTGCCACAGTATCTCCAAGCTGCCTGCAGTTGACAAGATTTGTGGGTTTCTGTGTACTCCCTAGCCCAGATGGAGTCTCACTTTATCAATCCCTTTGTTTCTTCTGTCTCGCGTTCATTAAATATGGACCAACCTTGCATTCCTGAGCTCTTCCATAGTGAGCATATTGTATTCTCTTAATTGTAATATCTCCTCCCATTCTTTAGCATAAAACCAGCCCATGAGATGAATATTTACTTGCTGAACCTATATATTGTATCATTTGGCTTCAATAAATATCTCTGTTTGCCCCCCAAAACTGAGACCGTTCTACCCCGATCGCTACAGGAATGTTGTGTCTGTAATAATTAACTACAGTAAAATCTTCCCCCCCTTCATTCAGTGTTCGTGGCTGTCAGCAGTGTGGGCAGAGAGCAGCCTCCTGAGATGGTTTCCTGTGCTACCCAAGGGGCTACCATGAACCGCAAGTTGTAATGAAAGATGCAACATTACAGGGTCAGTCAGATCTAGAGTATTTTGCAGTCTTTTGGGAATTTTGAATACTTTTAGCATGTTTGAAGAATTCTGTAGAAGATGGTTCTTAATTCAGTTTTGATATCTCAAGAAACTGCAGAGTTCCATTCACCAAATTATCTACATCTTTTGTTGGACTTTGACACGGTTTATTTTATCAGATTCTAGGTGAATAGTCATTCTTAGCTGGATCAAATTCCATTAAATTTACCATAAGATACATGTATCTTTACCAAAAGAGACAGAAATATTGCAACCATAAAATTAAGGGTGTAAAGTAAAAAGATTTTTCAACATCCACAAACTGTGCAGGAAAAAGTTCCAGGTTGACAACATGATTTTGTGGGGTTTTGCCTTATAATGATGCGGAGTATAAGTAAAAGCAAAGCACTTTTAGGGTTTTTGCAATGAATTGAACTTGAAAAAAATCTTGACATATCTTACATGCACAGGTTGCAGGAATTTCTAACAACCTACTGCCAGAGCACTTAAACATAGGTTTAAGACATTGTGTTAAACAGAGCTGAGCTGATAAGAAAACAGGACCCAGAAGCACTCAAGAAGTGTCTATAACCTACTGATACTAAGAAAATGGATGAAGAGGATGGATATTTCCTCCCGTAGTATGCTTTGGAATCTGAGACATATATTTACAGCCTATCTGTGTAGATGGATGCAATATTTACTGTAGTTAACATAGACAAAGTCACTGCCATCAGAAGATAAAACATACATGGGGTAACATTCTTTGATCTGTGAAGGATTATATGAAAGATATTAGAAAAACTAATTTATCTACTGCTTCAATATGAAAAGATACTAATAGCACAAGATACTGTTTTATATTTACAAATCCCTTTCATCTGTTTAAGAAAATCTCATAGTGCTGTACACATGCAGTCTTTAAAATCATGCTTTTCTAAATTCTAAAATGTAAATTTTTATTTTAACTATACATGCATTTGGGGAAAAAAAACCTACCTAAGTTCAAACATTTCTCAAAATTCTGAACTATATGGTAAAATTTACTTTCTACCTATTTCTACATTCTTCTAACCTTTCAGAATTTATATATCAGAAAGATAAATGTACACGGGAAGCTACCTGAAAAATCACTAACTTTCTATAAAACTTCATAAATCTGCTTTCTTGGTGTGAGGGCAATCATAAAAATATGAGACTGGAAGGTACTTCAGGAGGGTGTCATATCTACTCTCCCACTGCAAAACTTGTTAGCTAATTTTTTGCATCCCTCCTACTTATTTCAGCAGAAGAATTAATTTTCACATATGTAAGTTTTTTTTAAAGTTACTTTCCTTCCCCAAGTATTGAAACTGTTAAGGAAACAGTCAGACAGAACACTTTTTTGCTCCTACATGGATCGCATAAAAAATTGTTCAGATTCTGGAAAGTTCTGACTTCTTTCCCCACAAGGAGCTGGAAGATCAGAGAGGTTTTGGCAAACCAGTTTTATGTGAAACAAGCAGAGGGCACATTTAGCAATTGATTTAAGCATCCCAAGAATAAATCAGCATTTAACTCAGGCAGTCACACCTTGAGAGGTAAAGCACCACATGCAACCTTGGCCATTCTCCTAAGACCTATTTGGAGCAGGGAGGGGGGTGGAATCCTTGAGGAAGGAATAATCAATTGCTCCTGTACAGAACTTCACAGAGTTTTGCATGGCTGTGAAATATGCATCTCCCCGCCTGATGTCTGTTAAAGCTCCTAGTAAGACTATAATGTGCTTTTGTTCTTCTTTACTAAATCTTCTTCTGGAATGCAAAGATAATCAATCTACTTTTCTCAGTCAGCAGCAGGAGACAGTACTCTTCTGTCACAGCATGTGTCTTTTCTTTAAGCTGACTGTCTTAATTATTGGGGTCCACTGAAGTCAATGAACTATGACAATTTACATCAGCTGAGCATTGTTCTTTTATTTTAAATTATAACACAGCAGTGAACCAGGGATCAGTCTTGCAGTGCTAGCTGGATAAGTTACGAGAAGGAAAGATGAACTGAAAGATGAACATCATACCCGTGATATACATATCTTGATTAATAAGGAGCTATTACATATTTACCAGGAAAGTATGAAAGGAAACAAAATGACAAAGAGAGGGAAGAGGATGAGAACTTTTTATTGACTACGCACAGTGAAATTCAGCTATTTGCAAAACTTTCAGCTAAGAATACCCTTTTATATATTCAACTCCAGGATACTAATCCCACAAAGTCCAGCAATATCATTACTGCAGTATATAGTCCAAGCATGTGCTTCTAAGAATTGCGTAACTCCACTCTGTGGGCTTGAGAAACTCACCGAAAACAGCATGAGCAGATAATTATCTAAGACTATGCAAAGAACAGAGTTCCTTGTGATGATTACCTGGAAGGAATGATAACCAGGGGCAATCACATGACAGACAGTACTGATCAGATCATTGCAGGCCTGCACAAAAGAAAAAAAAAAATCACTGCTGATTGAATAGCAGAAACAGGACACAATAGAGATGATTAAACGGATGGTGGTAGACATAGGGCTGCAGGAATAGCAACTCATACATCAGAATCTTTGACTAGCAGAAGCTGTGAAAGTAAAAATAGATGCAAAAGAGCAGCTGATAAGAAATCAGAAAGAAAAGAGGAATTTGTTGGATAAGTGGAGTGTGATCAGGGCAGACTGAAATTAAAGATGAAAAAAACAAGAAGGAAGAAAAAGGGAAATTTTTCACTTATTTGGAACAGTATAACTAAATGATATATGAAATATGTAATTACACAACCAGAAGATTTGTGCAAAAAGAATTGATCCTACAGCTGCTGACAACAGGATCACACCATGGAAAGGATAACTTTGCAAAAACAGCTGATCAGACAGCTGGGACTTGGCAACAGGTGGCCATGCAGCTGTTTGCTTAGTAAGAGAGTAAGAACTCAGAGAGTGTAACTATGGGGCAGTTCTGTATTAAACACCAGAATCAGACAGCAAGAAATGATCTGAGGGTCCCAGAGCCAAGCAATATGAATAGAAAAAGAGCAAATCATAAACACAATGGAAAAGAGAGAAATTGATTTTAAACAGGACCTGACAGCAACTGGGCAGGGGACTGGGATCAGACAGCTGACAGGACACGGCTGGGATCATACAGAATATGTAGCTCATCAGCCAGGGAAAGGATCCAAAACGAGGAGCAGTTCTTTGGCAAGAGGCAGAATAACCCAGGAGAAGCAATAAATCAGATTTGACAAGATGAGTTGAGTCTCCAGCATTAAAAATGGTCTGGAAATGCATGCCACTACAGAGCAGCGCAAGTATCCCCAGCTAACGTTAAGCCCAAATAATACAGACTCTTTGTGGAACATGGTGCACCTTCCTCTCTCATGGTATGTGGTCCCTTCCTGGTGTGAGTTTGCAGGAATGCCAAGGGAAGTGCTGGATCTGTTGTAGCATACACTACATTATGATGACTATAATCTTTCACCAAGGTCTCTGTCATTTTCTTTCACTGCTGTTTTGAGCTCCATTGGTTTGAGAGGAGTATGAGTAATTATTAAATCCAGCAGCCTCTTTTTCTCTGTACAAAGGAACAGAAATTGTCTTTTGTATCTTCTTCCTGCAGTTGGCAAAGGTCTGTTTTAAATTGCAGCATAGTCAAACCTTCAGTAAAATATTAGCAAGGCATTGAGGTAACAGAGCAGATTATAGGTCATTGTCTTTAGATATCATCTGTCCTAGTGCACTATCACAATTTGTGACATTGAGAAAGGAGTAGCACTGTCACAATTTGTGACATTAAGAAGTAGCATGAATACATCATTGATCCCTTAAGCATATATGACTATTAATTTCATCTTTCATCAGCTTATTCTCCCTGCACTCTTGCCAATTTCTCGTGACTGTTTTTGCTTTTATAAATCACTGGAATGCCAGAAAATATTACAAAAATTACAGAGAAATGAAATCACAGTTTTTGTTCTCTCCTCTACTCTTCCCCCTTCCCCCACAAAAACCATAGTTATATCTGTATAGAGGATTTCTCAGACCTTTTTATTTAATCTTTGAAGGTCTGAGACAGCATCACAAGTCTAATCCTACAAGATAGTGGTTAGCAAAATTTATAGACCAGTTCTTTTGCAAAAAGCTAGTGTAGCAAGCACTACTGCCCAGCTCAGCACTGTTCAACTACCGCAGCCAAGAATACAAAGATGTCAAAACTCACAGTGATCTTATACTACCTATCCTGTCAGTGCTGGAGCTCCTCATGACCTTTTTTTTTTTTTACAGTGAATTTGATGTATTTCTTGATTGTCCACCAATGACTTGCAATCACATTAAACCATCATATCTGCTCACAAAATCTTATTACTGATTATTTCTCTTCTTGTTGTGCTCTCTCATATTTCTTTTCTTTGAAATATTTTTGCCCTCTCCCAGAAAGTCTCCTTCATGAGTTCAGCAGACAAAAACTCATGGGATAAACTGCACTAAATTTTTCATGAGGTTTCTCAACCCTCTGACTCTTCATACTGTTAACAATTAAAGCACTAATTTGCAGGGCAAAAAGATTCTTCCATGGCCTCTCCTCATAGAAATGAGTCTATGAGACTTCATCTTCTTCCATGTAAATGTCTATTTTGAAGTCAGAGATAACCCAAGATCTTGTATAGGTCCTCTCATCACTGTTTTCACCTGATACCTCTAATCTGAACATAATTCTGCTGTCAACCTGTAATACTGGAGGCTGCCTGAGGTTTTAGGCAGAAGCCCAGGACATAGCTTTTAGTCATACTGACCAGCCTGACCACTGTGCCATGTGATTGGAAAATAAATAAAAGAGGTACTGGTTGCTCTCAAATGTCTTCCAAATTTGCCTCTGTGGCATATGCATATTTGGTCTCTGCCTTCTCCTGTTCTGCACTGAAATAATTCAAGGTTTATCTATGCTAATCAAGCATTTTTCATTCACACACCCCCCTCCCCCTCAAATTACACAGCATTTGCCCAGGTGTCCTGACCATGTAACCTGTCACACAGGTTTGTGTGGGGAAATAGGCCAACCTGTGAGCTTCTTTTGTACTGGGAGAGATGCATCCTTACAGGGTGAGATAAAGGAAGGGCTCCTTTTCTCAACTACATGGCTCTATGCATCATTAAATCCTGCAATGTGCAGTGCAGAGCTCTGGTGCTCCTTCCCCCTGAGGGGAACCTTGGATCAGATGTGTGGGATGAATGTAAATTTTAATGATGTTCCTTTAGTTACAGCTATGGTAAGTCAACAGCTACAGCATGTTATCACTTTTTCAGCTTTATTTACAGACCAGTCTGACCACATGATGTGCAATGTTGGATTTGGAGCAGAAAAACCATGGAACAAATCAACAGATGTGAGAAAACATCGTTGACTGTCTGATAGAAGCTGGTGTATGGGGTCTGATTTGACAGACTTGCTCCCACATTTTTAAGGCCAGCCCTGCAGTACACAGCTATCCTAAGGTGTATGCCAAGTCAAATATATAAAAGCACATTACAAAATCCACATGATGGTGTTTCAACAGACTTATCAGCAACTAAATCAGAGCTGTACTTGTTTATCAAGGAGCAGCTTTAGCTCCAGAAAACAGTAACTATCTTGCAAACTGGACTGAAGGATATTATAGGGTCACATTTTAATGTCTGAATCTAATTTTCAGGGGGAAAATTTTCTTTCTACACATTTTGCTGCACCCCAGTATTTTCCCCAAAGTCTATGTCCTTTGCCTTCCTGTGAGATAAATTGTATTGTTGTAATAAGATGAAGTGTGTTACTGTAAGAGCTGCATGAATTTACTTGTTAATTCAGCAGATTCCACACACAAATGGTAGAAGAAAACCAGTGCCGGTCAGTTTGCAGCTGAGAAAAATCTGACCGAGATTTCATTTGCTATCACCAAAAGACTTTTTAGCCTAAAGATGACAGCTATCCCCGACAAGAAGCAACAGCCCTCTCTCTTCAAATATGGGCAGCTGAGGCATATCGAGGAAAGGCCAGAAGGAGTGACACGTTCAGTGCTAGGCGCCCTGAAAAAGACAGGGTTTTACGCAACTTAACCCAATCTAAATACAGAGTTTGAGGAGTGGTCTTTTCACTTTCCAGGTTCTTGAAAGCAGAACTAAGCCACAGGCTTTGAAATCTATTTTACCTTCTTCTAACATCTGTGTAATGGATTTATTATGTTCCCCCTTACTTTTCACATGAGGGAAACGTTGTTGTTGTTGGCTAAACTTTGCGAACGAAGACTTTGGGATAAGCCTGCGCAATGGATTTTTGAGGTGAGGCACAGTGTGTGTGGAACTGGCCCCACCCCCTTCACTCCTGAGGTTCATTTTGCCACGGCCGAGCACGCTTGGACAGCGATAGCGAGTTCCTCGGGATTCAAACTGGTGTCCTCAGAGGAGGAGCCGGCTCCAGAGGCGGCGACTTACATCATTTGGCCAATGCCCGCCATGGGAAACATTGTAATCTTCAGGTTGCCTCCTTTCCTCAAGAAAGGGTCTCTGCTTACTCATTAATTTGAAAAAAAATTAATTTCCTGGGCCAAGAAATTAGTCTTGCTAGCATACTATACATATATTTCTCTACAATCACAAGGCTGGAATACCAACCAACTAGAGAAAAATAATTTTGCAACATCAAATATTGATTAAACTAATGAAAATTCTGATGAACATCCATAATGATGGCATGAGATTAACCAGCTTGTATGCTTTTGCTAGATATTTTTCCTTTGTAATTAAAAGCAAGTTTGTGTGTCACAGAAAATTAGAGGAAGAAATGAAGTGGAATTAAATAAATTTTATGTTAGACTCAAAAATGCAAATGATACCCTTTTGATAAAAATTATAGCCTTTTTGCAGGACCACCCTTGGTACTTGAGAAACAAAGTTAGACTTTTACAGGCAATTCTAATAGATCAGTTTTTAGTATTATTTATTAAGACATCATCTGTGCTGCTATGCAAAAATTGAATCTCTCTTGTGTTTCAGAAATTCTTTCTTATATTCTACATATGTGCTCAGATTAAGAGGATTTTAGAAACATCCTGAACAGTCACAGAACTGCACTGGCAGTGTTAATAAGAAAAATACTGTGATAATTAGAATGGTTCTTAAACTAAATTTCTTTTTCCCTTTTTCTCAAAAGTTACCACTCTCGCAAGAAACTACAAGAAGTTATTCACTGATCAAAAGTATGAATTCTCAATGTAAAATTCCAGTAATGAAAAAGATTAGGTCCCACCAGTTAGGAGGCAATTATCTGCCAGGTACACTTGCAAATTGAGGGGCTTAGAACTAAGGGAAGGTGGAGAAACACACTTTTGCATGATCTAGTTTCAGGTATATTCCCGTGGGAAGTCACGGCCTCCTAAACCATTTTCTAATACTTGTTTTGCAACATACGGTTTATGAATGTTCAGAAGAAAACAGTATGTCCTGCAAATAAGCACCATTTTTAAGAAGACCATGTGTGCAATTAGGAGATTCCCATAAGAGTTAAGTGGGGCTCAAAAGCTACTCCAGCGTCTTTGGGCTAGAAACTTTGGCACAGATTGAACCAGAAGCAGATAATCTTGACTAACAGTGCCTTGGAGGCAGAGATAGACAGAGGGCACTGGTGATGCTCAACAGCACTCCTGCACGGCCTATTGGCCAAAGCCCAACAACAAAGCAAGCTACACTGAGTTTTCAGGTGTGACAAGTATTTTTCTTTAAGACACTTTTTTGGGATTATATATAAAGTCTTCAATTCTTGCTGCCCTCAAGCCTCCTAGTGCCATTGGTAGAATATTCTGTGGACTGCATGACCTACAATTACTGGAGTTCAAGAAACTTCTGGTATGTGTGTATCACCTTCCATCATTCCCTCCTCCAAAGCTCAGTATCATTACTTGGACTACTGGATGACTAAAGAGAGGGGTGGAGAAAGAACATTTGCAGTCATTCTCAATAGAAGTACAATGGTATCATCTAGAGAATAATAAATACTTTATGACTTATTGTAATCCAATATAAAACCAATTTTATTCATTGGCTTACTCTTTCTTATTAAAAGTCATAAAATAGTCCAAATATTGTTACTGGTTTCTGTTCAATGCAGGCTCTTCTTTGCTGTAAGGTTCAAAAAAAGAATCCTTTCTGACAGAATCAGAGTAGCACTTCAACATACGTCTAATTTGAAAGCTATCCTTCTCTCTCCTCCATTTATTCAGGTTTGAGCATATGACTCAAGTTGGCTCTTGCTGAAATGTCTTCTTGATCTTAAAGAAATACTTCCAACTGTAAAAACCTACTTACTGTTCTTCTAAAGTACTTGAAATCTCACTTTTTATTACCACTTGATTATTAAATTAATCAAATCTTATGATGTTATACCAGAAATATGAGAGGCTCTCCACAAGTTTGCCTAAAGGCAAAAAGCAATAGCTATGTAGGCTTTCACATAAATTAAATTTCAAACAAAATCCCAAAATTCACAAATTTTCCAACGTGGTTTTCTTCAATTCCTCAACAATACGATGTTGATTCTTTTATATTTCAGACAGGAGCTATGCTCTAGATGAATTTGGCCAGTCTGTAAAGAAAAAAATTTTGTATTTTCTACAGCAGTTCATTATCAGCATTGTCTAGGCAAAGAACCAGCGTTTCTGTTTCATCTTGCAGCTTCATTGCATAGAGCCATTTCTCTAACACTGTCTCATACACCCACAAAGCACTTCCTGAAAGCTCATCTCCTACCTTCTTGCAGCTGCTGCCCTTATCACTGAGTAACTGACAAATTCTACCATGGTAAATGGAGTTTTTATCATATTTAATTTAATTCTGGAGCAATTTCTTTGGAAACAAACATTTTTCACATCTTGCTAAAGCACACCTTCTGCAGAGCAGAACTCCTATAACGACCCACAAACTGACTGCATCAGCAAGCACTTGATTTACTTAGAATACCACATTTGAAGCATATAGGATAATGTTACTTTAATAAAATTTCATACTCCACTTTATAATAATTGCCATTTTTATACAAAGCAAACCATTAGCCACATACAGATTAAAGCCATCTTAAGTCTTCCATAGGAAACAAGATTTATTTTGGTATATGGGAGGCAGTATTTTTTATAAACTGGACTATTGCCACAGTTTTGTATGTGCCATACAACTTTCCTTCTAACGTGCTCTACTATCTCCATGTGAAGAACAAATGTGTGAGCTCTATGTGCCTCAATTACTGCCTTTCTGAGGATAAAGGATTAGATATATTAGGTCCATGACATTAGTACAAGTAGATGACAAAAAAAGAAAAGAAATCCTCTTTCATTATGATTCATTAGAAATACATACACCCTTCAGTAAGAGGCAAAACAGAAAGCATACATTGTCTGAACAGAAACCTGTTCTTTGGGAAAACGTGGTAAAATTGCTCAATGGCTTCATTTTCCTTTGGTAATGACAAAGTTTTAACACTTAAGCAGACCCACACCCATTTTAAATTCATTAAAATGGTTTTAGAGGGGAGACTTTATTTGAAAAATCTCTACAGTTGAGTATTTCTTAGCAAGGAAAAAAATGCCAGCGGACATCCTGAGTCAAACAGAAATGCAGGAAGATAGGTATATGCAGGCAAGGCATTTGTTTGCTTGAATGGCCAGGTATTTCAAGTGAGGTTTAAAAAACGGCTGAGGGTTTATGAAGTATGCATAACAGATGGGATTATCCTGGAAACTAAAGTGCGAGTTTGAAAAATTTGGCATTGCTTCAAACTAACTTCCAGGACTGGAGGAGGGTAGGAAGAACTATATATGTGAAAAAAGGAGACTGCTACAACACAGTCAGGAGCCCTCCTGAACTTGGACTACCAGTGTTCTGCCTACCCCTACATCAAATATTCCAAGTAACTAATTCCCCTCATGACCAATTTTTTGTAGATAATTTTTTCCATACAGACAGGAATCGCAGAAGCTTTATCTCAGAACTAAAATTTCACATCTGAGGAATAGACAACTTCCACTGGGATGAAAACATGCAAGAAAAACATCAGCAAGGGCTCACAACTGCAGCTGGACTTTAGATTTAATCTAAAGTTAAGTTCATGAGGCTTTGAGAAGAACATAAGATGACAAAATTAATATTTAAAAACAGAATCACAAAATGACTGATATTGGTATGACCTCTGGAGTTGCCCTACACCACATGCCAAAGTAGGAACAGCACCACGCTAGGGTTGTGCCCAGCTGGGTTTCAATATGTCCGCTGATCAGGACAATGCATCTTCTCCAGAGCAATGCATTCCAAAACTGCAAAGAGCTCCCACTGTCTTCAGTTACACAATGAATTAGGGAGAAATGTAGAAACAAAGATGGCATTATAGAATGAAGAAGACTAATTGAACTTTTTTTAATTATCAAAGAGAGAAAAGGTAGTATGGAAAAGAAAGAGGGAGAGTACACACACACCATTAAGTTATTGTTTTGACAAAGTGACTTTTCTCTCCCCAGGGTCATTTTATATATTTATGTAGTCAGGGAAGAGTCTGCCTGGGACTTGAAGAAAACAGGTTTTCCTACTTTGGGAAGGAAATCAGACACTTCCCTCACTAAATGCAATGATGGAGGAATGAAATAAACATGACATTTTTAAAGAAAGTAACATAATATAAAATGTGTACTGTGCACCTTTGCCTATGTCCCAGCACACAAGCCCAATCATTCCTGTTATGTCAGCACTCTAAAAGCAGAAATAAGGTAGGGACAGATGACTCTTGTTTATTTCTGATACTGTCTACTAGCTCCTAAATCACTGTCACATTCTGCTAGGAAAATTACATATTTGACATTACTGAGTTGCATGACAGCTCACTACAGAATTTATTCCCCACACATTCAGTATTTGCCAGTGGAGACACCTTTACTTCTGTTTGCCAATTCCATGTGAAGGGTTAGTGTCCTGACACAAGGCAATGATACTACATGGGTTCTAAGTGTTAAATTAAATGTTACAGTACATAACACCATCTGAATGACATGTCCTGCTTCTGTCTTAAAAAGTAATTTATTTTGTGAAATATGGCTCTGCTGAGAAGTTACTTTATAAAACTGGCATTATGTTTCTACATGACATTGTGATGACTAACTTCCATTACATTTCCGAAGGTACAGATAATTTCTTTTCTCTCAACTTCCACCTTCATTTTAACTGACAGTCAGGAAATTTTTTTCTTGAAAACTGGGAGTGAGGCAGAGATGTGTCAAGCCCTCACCTGATGCCCCCCCCCCCTCCCCGCCCCAACACAGCTCAGATGCAGCTGGGAAAAACCTTGCTGCAGTTCCTTTGCTGCAGCTCAGGACCATGTGGGGCTGAACAGGAGCATTTTTGACAACAATTTAGAAACATATTTGTAAACACAACAGTCCAGTGAGGCTGTATTTCCAATCTTTCTTTGTAATCAACCAAGTGCTCTAATAACCCTCATCGCATGATTCAGTAAAAGCTTCTGCTCTGACTCACAACTCCACAGATTATTTCTCCTCTTTGGTCAAGGAGGAAGTTGGAGGTAATTTGAGAAAGCTGTTTTCTAGAAAAAGTTTTTCAAACTCTTCTGCCTAGTGCCCATTTCTGCTGGTAATGACCAAGCCAGAAATATCACCCATCTGAAACTTCTTTACATTTAGAGGCTTTGAATGTGTACATAGAATTATTTTATTAAACGTTACTAATTAGTATATTTCTACAGATTAATGTCATACACCACTTCAGCTAGTGGGTGTATCAGTATGCCAATAGCAGGATTACACTCACATTCTGTTGTGATCACATAGACAAATTGGATCAGTGTTTTTAGCAATAAAATGATAGCTCTGCCAGCTTCCTCTCTGTCATGACTCAGGAAGCGATCACAGCCTGACAATGTAATCCTCTTAAAAGATACCGTTTAGCATTTTCATGCAATTTTAAAATTACAATTGTTTTTATTAACGATGTCTCACCCAACTCTCACTATGATCTCTGTAAATGAGTGCAACTCAGCTGAATTCGAAGGGTTAAATCTGTGACAAACCAATTAAGCAGTGAGCTGAAAAGCCCTCACAACCACCACAGCCCCACATCAGCTGTAACAGCCTACCATAAATGTGTTCCCATATTAATACTCTAAATAAATAGTTCACCTTGTCTAATCCCATAACTAAATGAAATCTAGGCTATACATTAATTGATGCGTACAATTGATTTTCTATACAAGCTTTCGCATTTCTTTTGTACAGAGGAGCTGAGACTGTAATTGATTAATCAATAACAGCAGAACAAGGTTTGACAGGCCTGACAGAATTCAGAGAATCTTTAATACTTTAATATTATTTGAGACATGAAAAGTTTTCAATTCTTTTTTTCATTTTCTTTCTGTTTCTAAGAATAAGTGACAGCTCATACTGTGCGTAGGTTCCTGTTCATGACAGTCCAGGCTGCTAACAGATTGCTAATCTGATAACTGGTCTATTAAAAGATCTGGAGGAGACAATTTTCTCTTGCTTTTCAACTACAGTTTTGGAAACTTATTTCCATGTATTGAATCATTAATAGTATAAATTGCTGCCATGGTACCTAAAAAGATAGTGTTCCTTAAATCTGTTCCACACGTTGCAAAAGTAATCAGTCTGCTTCCTCACAACCTCTGTGAAGGATCAGGAATGTACTGCATTATAATATCAGGAAGTGTGAGAAGAAAATAAACCACAGCAATTCACAGTCAAAAGAAGTAAACATGAGCCAGGAAGTTGACAGGTGAAAGCAATATGGTACTTGCAAATGTTCCTGTCTGCTGGACATGTATTTAGTGCCATATTTGACAGAATGACAGACACAGACAAATACAGAGACGGCAACTGCAGATAGGAAAAAAATACTAAGAAATTAATAGTTCTCAACTGGTTAATACTATGGGAATATTATTCTTTAATTCTGTTTGTATTATAAAGCATATTATCAGTTCTAACACAGAAGAAAACTTCTAATAAGCCTTTTCCATCAGAGTTATCTTTATGGAACATAGAGGGAAGTTACTTTTCACAACAACATAAAGTAGTAATTCCTCAGTGTCAAAAGACACTACCAAACTCTTTCTTTTCATGCAGCACAGATGAGTTTGGTGATAAAACCATCTCAGCAAGCCCAGAAAATAGATGTATTATTATACTCTAACAGAGGTATTATTATATTCTTACTTGTATTAAGATAATTCATTGGGCCCCAGGAATGGGGCAGGATTCTTCTGCACTAGGCACAATAGAAAAAGAATATCCAGAACACACTTTCTTTCCTGAAGCTGTCTAAAATTTTAGCCTGTAGGATAAATATAGGATGACATGACATTTCATGGGAAAAGACAGTAACCTGTTTCTACCAGCCATCATTAGACTGTTGGAGTCCCTTAGATGGAGTTGGCAGCACTCAGTTCATGAGGTGTTACTGCTCACCATGATCATCTGCTGTGTCCTCAGAGTGAAAATAGGCCTGGAGTGGCTGAGCTGCTCAGTTGCAACAGAGCTAGGGGTCTCCTCCCTCATCCAACTTCTGCACAAGCCTGAACGAAAGTCACAATTTTTCTACCTCTTTAGAGATCATGCTACCCTGAAATATAATTGCAGAGCTATGTGGCAGATGCTGTCAGGAGAAGACACCTCTCCTCCGAAATTCCTGTGGCCACACAAGCTGAGGGAGGTACAAGTAATCAGCCAAAGCAGAAGTCTCTTCACCCAGAGTTTATGTAATATAGCCCCCCCAAAAAATAGCCCCCAAAATGAGAACAGCAACAATGTCAAATCCCACTTGCTTTTTAAAGTCCCCACCTAAAATAAAACAAATAAATCAAGAATATCTATCTTTCTTCCTAAACACATTTTGAGAAAGGTAAGCTTACAGAGCTTAGTAAGATTCCTCAAGAACATCCTAAATCCTGAACATCTGTATGATGACCTGCAATAGATAGCAATTGAAAAACAATTTGGGAAGCTGTTAAATGGGTCATATTTTCTGCATCAGTAAAAGAAAAAAAACCCTACAATTTGAGATGCTAATGTATTACACTATGAATTTGGACTATTTCTTCAAAGAAATTTGTATAATGGATTATGACTGTGCATCATTTCTAGCTGGATGGTTTCTGAGGAACATATCCTGTAGGGAAAGTCAAATAACACAATCCTTATGAAATTCTCCGTCCTTTAGGCTAGGTATAATGAAGTTAAAATCAACATAAAAGCCAAGAATATTTTAAGGACTGATGAATGTTAGCATTCATTAGATGCCTAAGTGACTGTAGCTCAGGGATGCATCTTGACAAGTTTATACACACACTTAACCTGCTCATAACTGTGTAGCTTGAATTTGTCAGTAAGAGCTAACTGAGGGGTATGCAACCCACTCTCAAACAGCCTTTTTGAGGGGAGCCCAGAATGGGGTCTGGACATGCCCTTTTTTAGTGTTCCAGCCCAGAGGTTAAGCTCACACCTTGTATGTAGCTCATATAGGATTTTCCCTCTTCCACATTCACATAAAATACCAATTATCTGTAAGCAGTGAGTGCATATGGAAAATTCAGTGCTTTTAATGACCCGGTATCAAATGCTAAGGAGCACTTCATCCACTTATGGTTCTTCTCATGACACAACAGAATGCATTGTGGCTTACTTGGGAAACAGTATCAGTTTGTGAACACTTATTTATCTGAAACTTAAATGAACTCAGGTTTCCTTAGGCTTAATCAAGACCGGCCAAATATATTTGTAGGGTGCAAGCATCTTTAAAAGCGAGATGTGGCTCAAGGGAAGATAGTGAAGAAAGATGTTCTGGATTCTTTTCCTTTGTAACTTCCCTTAAACTTTGCTGGTATAAACACTGAAAAGGGTATTGTGTCTGAAAACATCTACCTACATTAGAGATGCCTTCATGCTTGCAAGATTTAATGCAACATGAAGCATGATATTACAGCTGTAAGTCATACAACTTAGAATCAAATATACAAACTGCATTTTAAAATTAAAAAGAGCAGTTCCTGAGGCCAAGAATAAAATCATAGCCAAGTTTTCAATTTTTGTAAGAGGCTGAGCCTCACTATAGACAATAAAATAATAATAATAGGAAATTGCCATCTGGCCCATTTATTTATAAATTAAGAAGCATAACAGGATGGACAGCCAAAAAGAAGCAAGAGGTGACAAATTGCTGCTGCCTTAAATATCTCCTCAACTACTGTCTGATCGCTAAACCATGTTGTCCAAGGCTCGCAAGGTCTGTGAACTCATACAACTCTCAAACCCTTGACAACGCAGATGTAATTATTACCATTTAAGTGCTTTTAATCGTCATTCTTTTGTGAAATGATTGTGGTTTCCAAAATAACTGCATTTTAATACAACCACTTCTCATCTACTTTTGGTAAGCCTTACACTACAACCACACATGAAGATCCCTGTGGGCATCTCTGTTTTCTTTCACTCATTTGGCATGTCTTTGAGGAGATCCCGAAGGATGTGATTTATTGCCTCTGTCTCTCACCACCTTAATGTGTTCATTCATATAAATATCCTTATAATAATTCCATTAAAGAGAACGTTTTCAAAATAAATTTTAAAAATTTACCTTATTTGGTCACATATGAACTTAGAGATAAAAACAAAGGAATATAAAGCAGGACAAATTATGTTGAGTCTACTTATCAAACATTCTGGTTTCTTCTTTCTTTTCAGAGGAGAATAAGAACTACAGGAAAATGAAATTGCTAATACTGTTCACCTTAAACTTCAGGTAGTTCCAAACAAAAGCACTGTTTATCATCAAAGAAAGCAGCTTTGGATATGAGCACTTTGAAATAGACATGATCTAAAAGTATGTATGTTTCTTAGAATACTAATGGCTCCAGTTCTGAGTAGTGACATAGTTCTGCTTAACTGTTGTGCTTACACAGTGCATACACTTCATAGTTAAAAACCCAAAAAAGGTCAGAAAAAGAATTATAGATTTCATTAGCTTTCAAGAAAAATAGCATGCACTACTGACTTTTAGAAGCCATAAGAAATGCTGCTGGGTGCTGGCTTTCCCCTGAAAATTAATTTATTTCAGGAAGTCCCTCTCCAGTTGGAGACAAAAAGGAGTGGAAGACAGGTATATTTATATAAGGCCATTGCTGGAGAATGACAAATGGACAGTCCATGTATTTTAGTCAAATAACTCTACTCAATAAGAACAAGCTTTATCTGAATAAGAGAACATCTGCTAAAGGAAATGTTAACAACAGCTTTTGAAAGTTCAAGGAGAAATGCAGGATGGATTGGGTTTTCTTGACACTTTTTTAAAGACTTTTCAGTTAGCAGTTTGTACCTTAACATCTGCCTCTTGAAAATGCATTTGAGCTCCATTTTAATTCACTTCTTAAATTCTTTCATGGATTTACATGTATACATTTTTGGAACGCCTTACAGGAATTTATTACACAGAGGACTAGAAAAGTAGATTCCTATTCTTTATCCACAAACTCAAATGGTCCAAGCCAGAAAATTTTGCTCCCTACTGCCTCTACCTGAGAAGAATTAAGCATCAATAAAATGGAGCTCTTGTTTCAAGCTTCAATTAAAGACAGTCTCAGATTCTCCTTTCTTCCTCGTGCTACTGCCCCACACATTTTTCCTTTCCCTCAAGCAATTAACTTTATGATAATTTTGTTCCTGATTCATGATTTTTACTTGATGAAGCTGTCTTTCTAATCAGAAAAGGTAAACTTAAAAGTCAAGTGCAATCAAGGATTATTAGGCCAGAAGTGACTATGAGAATCATTTAAAGATAACAAGTAATGCCATATTAGTATAAAAAGCAAACAACCTTGAAACTTAAACCAAATTATTTACCCTATCTTTCTTCATTTTGATTTAACCTTAAAACGGATTGATAGGCTCCTTTCTTAGCCTCATCTTAGGAGAAGAAATATCTTTGAGATGGAGATTTAACCACAGAAAATCTTCATGAAATCTGGTACTGTTATTTATTTTGACAGCCTAGACAGAAAGCAGAGACTGGACAGAACTAGAAACCTAACTCCCCATAATTTGTCATGTTTAAGATCAAGTGTGTAAGTAATTTGACTGATGCAATGTGAAGAATGAACTCTTGATATTGTATACGCACACTACCTCTGTTCTGTCAAAGTTGATTGTCAGCTCTGCAACAGGACATACACAGCAGAAGATGACAGTAAATGATGTTTTGAACATCAGGGACAAGAGCTTTGGTTTTGTACTTGTAAGAAATTTAGATAAAGACTTTTTCAGAAAAGGTCACAAAATCCTGTATATAATTATATAATTGCACTGTGTATAATAGATGCTGAAACAGCTCTCCATTGCATGCACAAACAGAACAACAAGGGCAGATAGCATTTATTCTTCTGCCCCCAAATTTTAACAATAATTGAAATCCCCTTAGTAATGATTTTTAAAAAAATATGATCAGGAAGTTATGGAATATGAATGTGTGGGAATTGTGATTTTGGTATCTTTAGTCCTCTTTCACCCTAGAGATGTGACATGCTAATTATTGCCCATTTCCCATGATATTCTATAGGATTTTAACCATAAGAGAATATAAATACAGCATAGGACACGCACTCTAGATGCATAAATGGGTCCTCAAGGAAAATCTGGATCTCACAAGATCTAGAAGTACAAGTTTTGTGAAGTGCCTACAGGAAGCTTACGAAAGCAATGAAATTAAATTACAACCCATGACATCTAAAGATGGTGCTAAAATCATACATTAACATGTAATTTTGACTCTGAGTGATTACATTTGCTATGGGCCCTTTGGGGAATCAGCAAGAAAAGTTCTGCCTCCCCAGCTCAATTAAATATATAACACAAATAAATTAAGTCACATCAATGTTCTTGGAGGGCAACTTCTTGCATGCCAGTGTCTGCTTGGAATATTGAAACTATCTATGCATAGCATGGAAAACTTGGGGTCTTGTTTTGATTTTGTGGTGTTAGTGGTTGTTTGTTTGTTTGCTTAATCTAGTCCTTTGCCACACAAACTTATCTGGATTAATGTTTATTTCAAAGGATCTTATACCCTACTCTCATTCTATGTTTGCCTCATATTTTCAAATCTTTCTCTTTCCTATTCTTTCCAGTATATGGTTGTGGTCACAACATATACTGGAGTTCTTCCAGAATAACCCTTAGAGATTTGGAAATGAGCACAGTCATTTCTGTAAGTGCTCATTCATTTTTCATATGCCCAGTCTGTATTCCAATATGCATTTAAACGTATTAAACTTGCACTTTTAACATGTATCTAAGTTTTAATGGAATTTCAGTGAACTGAACTTTGTACTTCCCCAAAAAAAGAATGATTCATTAGGAGCTGAAGCCAGTCTCTTTTTTTGTTGGGGCTAATGAGAAGATAGCCTGGAGGTATATTGTATTAATCCTAATAAAAATGAAGTTAGACAACTGCCAATCATTATTTATGCTGAATAAGAAATCAGGTATAGCAGAGAAAATATGAAATGGAACGAGACAGAACAGAAAATACATTTCTGCAAATTAGGGAATAAGAGGGTATAAAGTTGAAGAAAGGTTACATACAGAAATACAAGCAAACTATAAGCAGTATTTTCTTTCATGTATCATAAGTAGAACAGGATTCCATATCACATTAATCAGAGCTTTATGAACACAACAGAAAAAAAACAAACAAACACAAAAACAAAAAAAAACAAAACAAAACCCCAAACAAACAAAAAACCCCAAACAAACAAACAAAAACATACAGATGAATGACCACAGTAGCTAACAAATTAAATTAAAGTTTTTAGGTACATTGTTTAATTTGTCAACTCCAGTCACAGCCCAGACAGGAACTGCCTGCCTGCAGATATCCCTATTTGGAATAAATATACTAGATTAAAAAAAATACAAAAAACCCCCAACCAATCAAATGACAAAACGAACCAAACAAACAAAAAATCCCAACATTTCAGAATGTATTTCTTCAGCTTTCGGTAGAGTGGACTTAATAACAGAGATGTGTGCATGCCATGGTAGATCAGCATGCAGAACTTTAATTACAACTCTGTCACTTTTAGGCCCCAAGTCTAGTTAAAGACCCTATTATATTGGAAAGTTTGATTGCATAAATTGTGTAGCTACCATTTACATTTTTGAATGCCTTTGTTAAAGTGACACCATTTATCTCCATTTTCTAGTTCAT
Source organism: Formicarius rufipectus (assembly GCA_013399695.1). NCBI lineage: Eukaryota > Metazoa > Chordata > Aves > Passeriformes > Formicariidae > Formicarius > Formicarius rufipectus. Next base: position 69,745 of record VXAU01000812.1, on the reverse strand, counting down.
CAGCGTGTCCCAGACCTTTTTATACTAACTTCAAATCTTTAGTATCACATCTTGAAATTCTAATTAAAGAGGCATTTTGTGCCAGCAAAGAAATTAAAAAATAGCTCTCACAGGTAACCATCACAAAAGTGGGTAAAAATCTCCATTAAATGCTTACACAGGTTGAAACCTCTAATGCACAAGATTCTTCTTGTGTCAACTTTCTTTCATGTCCTAAATATTTATAATTCAGTACTTTACATTAAATACATCAACTGTTTCAAAGGCAAAGCTAGTGTCCATATATTACTAGCAGCTTATTTCAAAACATCTCTAAAGGAAACCCCTCTTGGAGATAGAATTGTAAGACACTGACATATATTCAGGAATGTAAATAAGCTTTGCCTTTACTGAGCGTGTGTTTCCTCTGACAGAAGTCTACATCAGTGAGCCAGTAGGCATTTGCCTGAGTGAAGGACAACAGAAACAGAAGTTCAGAATTTTCCTAAGCAATTTTACAATGTAAGTCATCACACTTAGACTTGGGCTTCTATTATAAGAATTGATTGCCTTCAAGGTGAGATAACAGAAGAAAAAAACAGATGGCACCAGTTCAAGTTATTGAACAGGCACTCTAATCTTCAGTTTTGTTATAATGTAAAAAATAAGGGCAAGAACATTTAGACATTTTTCTTGCCTTTCACTCACCAGATCAGCTGTGAAAAAAGCCAGCACATGGTCTGAATTGTCTCAAAGATTCTCACTCAGAGATGTCAGTGCTTCATCTTGCTTAGGAACATCAGGAAATACAACAATTCTGATGCCTAATTAGAAGCTGCTGTTCAACAATGGCAGAATTAGCCTGAGGTATGTGGTCAACACACAGATCACTCATATCACTTGGCCAACACAGAATTTACATGGCATTTTTGTACGCATTGATTAACACATCCTTTAGGCTGTGTCTGAGGCCAAATTTCCTCTCCACATGTAACATCTATGAGGTCCCTTGGGGATTATGCAGTGTGTGCTGTGGAGAGAATCCATACCTGTGTACTAAGGACAGGTAGTCACTCTGTGCTCAGCTCAACACTTCTTAAATATCCTATCAACCCTTAAGAAAACATTGCTTGGATATTGTCAATCAGATAAAGTGACAAAGCTAGTAAATACCTAATGCCATATGCCACTAAGTCAAATGGTATAGATGACTAGATAAGTGCAGGCAGCCTGAAAGACAGGATGCAGTGTCTTGCTCTATAGGTTTGAAATGTTGGAGTTGCTTTGGTATTTCATTGTCTTATTACATTTTGCTCTTCGTAAACTCATTGTTTTCCCTCTGTAGTACTGATTCTCCCTTTTTGTCCAAACTAAATAACTACCTTTTCTGTAGAAACACTTAGCTGAGAAATGTACATCGTTGTATCTAATTCTTTGAGAGTCTCAACTGGAGACTTCTCTTTGACTTCACTAATTATTTTGGTTATCCATTATCCTGCTGAGACAAATATTCCAAAGAAGTAAAAGCAGAATGCTAATCTGGTATGAGCTTCGAGCATTCCTCAGGGAATTTAAGCACTATGAAAAGATCTTGTGAAATCAGAAATGCTGCCTCATAATAACAGAAGAAGGGACTTGCTCTCTAATTACCAGACATTAATTTGAGAAATTTGTCTTCCAAGGCACCAACCATGACTTTGCAGTTCATTACATTCTCAATTACTCATATTATGAATATGTTCTTTTAATTGCTTTGTATTGTCTTGACCCTTACTTTAAGAAGATCATTCGTTCTTTCAAGATGCAGGTTACCCATGTGTTCACAGAGTACTGCCTTAATCTAAGCGCACTCGCTGCATGCAAATTCTAGCAGAGAATGACAATTCCAGTGAAGACCGCAGCTAGAGAGACTAATAATCCAGAGCGGGAGAGAGAATCCTCTCAAAGTACAAAAGAGAGCTGACTGAAAGAATAGATTTATGTGATTACCATAGGGTTAGAGCTTTAAATTTCTCTATTGTATTTATCTCACAGGTTTAATATCATACTGGGGGTGGTGGGGAGGGGGATAAGGAGTCCTCATAACCATACCCCTGAAATAAAAGTGCCCTGACTGTGCTTTCCATGGGAAAGTATTAGAATTTACAAACTGAACAGTCCTTTACCGTATCTCACTAGAGCTACATGTAGGACATGTACAAGTCAATACATGATAAAACTTATAGAAGCACTAAGGCTTAGGCGGGCTTTCAACATGTTTGGTACACGTGGTATGGCTGATTGAATGAATTCAAAATACTGGGCACTAAACACACACATTACACATTCAGATTTCCTGTTCCCTGAAATTTTCAAAAACTCACTCTAGCTGATTTTATGTTAGATCAGTATCAGTGTGAGTTGAGTCAGTCCCACTCTCTGTTTAAAAGCTACTAGAAACCACTGAATTATACAGGCACTTTGGATCCTCAGTATAGGAAAATTATTTATATACATACTGAACAAATCAAATTGTATTTCCTTGAAAGCCTTGATAGTTTATATCGATACTGACAACACAGCTAATCAAAATTGCATGTAAACTGTGAGTTACAATGTTAGCTTACTGCTCTGTACTTGTTTCTTTTAACATTGATTTATTTCAGAAGTGAATCAATTCTTAAGGAAACTGCCTGCTGCAGAACTTTGAGGAAGCTTCTCACTTTGTTAGTGAAAAAAATGTTAAACAGTTCAAAGCAAAGGGGAATATGAACTTATAGGAAAGAAGAGACCAGCAAGCTAAAAATCTCTGAGTTAATCATAAAAGTAGAAAAAAAGACTTACATTTTGTATTTCTTAGAGACATGTATTAAAACCTAGCTAACTGGCATTATCCAGGAAAAAGAATGTCTACTATTTCTGCATTAGCATCAGTTTTCATAAAAAAGTACTTTTCACACAGACCTTGGAGAAGTCTCAGCATATGCATTAACTCCTATGGTTTTGGTTTGTGTTTTTTTAATCGAATAAGACAAGTAAGCAGAAATCTTGCTAGTATTTCATCTCAACTTCTGGTAACTCTAACTTTTTAACACTAAATTAATAAAATCCTACTAAAGTTTGGGTTGTCTGAACACAGTTTAGCACAGAGGACATAAAAGTTTTCATTACTGTATGTGGCTGCATGTTTCACAAATAAATTGTTGTGGGACTGTCAATACAATCTTCCTTCAAGTACCAGTGACTTCAAGCCGGGCTTCCAAGAAATATGTGGAGTTTATTTCTGGTTCCATATGTCAGTACTAAAGCAAAATGATCAAATCAGGCATAGAGGAAATCCTTACTACAGGAAGTATTGATCAACAGATTTGAAAAGTGTAACTCTAGCAGGAGAACCCAAAACATGACACAGCAAACACCGCTGGCACAGTATTCTATATATATATAAATATATATATATATATAAATGTTCTATTGACATGGATTTACAAACCATGGAAGCAAGGGACAAAAGAATGATAGTTTTATATCAGTAACTATTCTATACTGTGAATAGTTTGTTAAAAATAATAACACTGTGCTATGTACAAAGCATAAGCAATACAAAGGTGTTCGACTATGTTTAAATTGAAACTTGTATTTCAGTCAGACTGAAGAGAGTCACTAGCAGCTATATATAAAAACTTAATCAGCACTCTACAGAAACAATTCCTCAAAGCTGGAAACACTACATTCTTTTGTTAGGTAACCCGTGCAATAAAATATAATGACCAGAGTAAAAATCTTGAAGATAGAATGGCAGATACCAAAACTCTTCCTGGGGATAAGCCATGGACTGACTCACAGCCCAGTTTATAAGGCTGGGGACACCAGTTCCTATAACTGTGGTTCATTCACAGCTGTTCCCTCAAAATCACTTAGAGACACTGGAGAGCTTTCTGCAAAATTCACTTTCAGAATTTCTGCCATGGATTGGGGTTCCATCTAGGAACAATGAGGGTATTTCTGCTTTAATACCATAAAATGTCAGGATAGAAGGTCAACTGAAGCGCAAGCTGAAAATGAACCAAGCAATCTTTAATTCTTTGCTTTTCCTCAGCAGTTTGTTCCTCCCCAGAGAGGAGAAATGTTCAGGGGTTATTCCATCTTCAAAACCAGATTAATTCCAAATCACACATTACACATACTTCTTTGTATAATATGTTGTTGTACAACTAGTGTCACAGTATATCTCTTTCTATGCTATTTTTCCTTCATTGAGGTCAAGTATTCAATTTTATAACTACTACAGTGCATTGCTCTGATGCACACCTAGTGAAGAATCTCTCCTTGGGACTCTATCATTCCTATGAAATTGAGTTTTCCAAAGAAAATGCCCTGGATCGTTTTGAGGGTCTTCTCTCAAGAGATATTAAATTAGATAATTTATAATTGAAATACATAGAGATTTTATGTCACTGTCCTGTCCATGTAGAAGCCAGGCTTCAGAATACCAGATATATGCTACCCCTTGGCAAACAGTTGGCATTGGCATCAGGACAAGACATTCACGGAAAAAAATACAACAACAGCAACAATCAAAAAAACCCAAACAAACCAACAAAAAAAAAACAAAAACAAAAACAAAAACAAAAACAAACCAAAAAACCCAAAACTAAAACAGAACAAAAAAACCTAAAGAAACAAACAAACAAAAACCAAACCAAACAAAACAAAACAAAACCCCCCCAAAAAAACACAAACAAAAAACCCCCAAACCAAAACACCAAAACCCCAGGGAAAATAGTATAATGCATATGTTTGAACAATAATGCTCTATATTAGTTCTGCTTCCAAGTGGCAGATGCTTACCTTCATTAAATAAATTTTATTATCCATGAAAGCATATATGTATGTATGTAGAGTAAGTTATGATCAATTTTGCCTGCAGATGGTATGATATGAGCTTAAATATAATTTAGTTGATATAAAATAAAATTTGAATTTTATAAGCATTTCATTTCAGTACCCACAATATTGAATGTTTAAGAAATTGTCATAAATCTCCTTATTTAGTATTCTGATATCCAGTTATAGTTTCTGTTCATGATTCAGGATTCCTTTTGTTCTGTGAATATTTAATATTAAGCCAATTTGGGTTTTGTTTGCTTAGCCACATAAAATGCAGAATATACATGTTTTTAGCAATTAGTTCTATTCATAATCATTACTCCACACCCTTGTTTACTTTCATGTATATGCACTCTCATAGGTGGCATATAAACACATGGATAGTCATGAGGATGCCTCCTGTTGTGGTACAATTTTTCTGTTCACATTGGAGGGTGTGTATTATAACAGTTCGGGTAGGTAATCAACACTTTCACAGCTATGAGCACCTTTTTTTTTTTTTTTTTAACTCAAACTTTTGGAGAAACTGACAATTCAAGATTCCCTAGAGCTGTCCCAAAGTACTTTTTGAAATCATGTTATGTGATTTAGGTGGACTTTGTAGTGTCTGTGATTACATTTCTCTACTTGCATGTCTGATAAATTCTCTTCACTGCTACTTATAAACAGCCCATTTATAGAGCAGCATTTTACTAAAACATCTACAAGAAATGCCTCTTTGGTGACTTTGAAGCAGTGAAGTGGGACTCAACTATCTAGGCAAGGGTGTGTGTGTACACATATATACTTGTATGCGTATACATACATAGATTCACACAAACACATATGCATGTATTTATATATATAAATATCTCCACATCCACACACACGTATTTTGTTGACCAATGGCAGAGGGGAATTTGAAAATGGAAGCAATCCATGTGAATAGAGATCTGCAGATCCATGACAGCTCTTTTATTACTTTTCTCAAATCTTTTAGAGTTTTTTTGAGAATGTTTTCAAAAACATATATGGAATTATGCATCCATTGTACTGACATTCACTGGGTTTAGAGGACTAGCTCCATGGAAAACTCCCTCTGCTAGGATTCATACAAGGCTGCTGCCCTGAGGAAATCCAGGTGGTGAGCTTAATAATGTCTTGGTCAAGGGGTAAATCTCCAAATTTCCACAAGTCATGTATCCCAACAGAGGCTAAAGGATGATAGGGACTGGTTTTCAGTTAACAGTAGAGAAAGCTCCACATATTTAAAAATATAAGGTAATCAGCTTTTCATATACCTTAGTATACCTTTTTTGTAGAGTTAGCAGGCTGAACTCCATGTGACTCTCACACTACCTGCAGAGTTTACAGTACTTTTTGGGTCAAAAACTGTACACTGAAATTACCATGGCATGTCATAGTCTCTCCTGGGTGAAAGTTAGATAGCAGTAAAGAAGATTCGGTGACAATCTATATCCAGCAGCATCATAAGTAGGATCATAGTGTCATATTGGACTTACTCTATCCCACACTGTCTAAATTTGATCAGAATTAAAAACTATGCAAAATACATATGTGTGTGTGTGTGTGTATATATGTGTATATATATATATATATATATACACACACACACACGCAAAATCTACTGAGAAACATTTAATTGAATTTCCCACAGGAACCATGGAATAGTTTGGGGGGGAAGGGACTTTTAGAGGCCACCTAGTCCAACTAGCCTGCAGTAAGCAGGGACCTGGTTCCAGGAATGAGGTATCTACCGCATCCTATCCCAGTGTTTTCCCATCCTTATAATTAAAAACTATTTCAGTATCAGTATGACAGGACAAGAGGTAATGCACACAAATGAAAACACAAGACATTGTGTTTAAACATAAGGAAGTTGTTTGCTATAAGATTGATCAAACACTGGAACAGGTTGCCCAAGGAGGCATGGCTTCTCTGTCTTGAGATACTCAAAATACAACTGGATATACTAATGGGCAACCTGTTTTATTGATTCTTCTTTGAGATAATCTCATGGTGGTGGTCAGATAATCTCATGGCGTCCCTGCCAAACTCAGCCACTCTTGGGTTCTATGGTTTTAAGTGTTTTTCTCATCTCTATAACTCCAGTCAGCCTTCTGGCTCTCAGACTTCCTTGGAGCATAAGTCTTTAGGGACATAGTTCAGTTTTAGTTTATGTCATGTATTCAGAATTACAGAATTACTTCTTGCTATTCATACTCTAGATTTTCTTATAATGTCTTTGTTAAAGCCAAGCAATATTGCATTTTTCACCCTGTGATGTATAAAGTAACTATTCTAAATTGGTGATGTTCAGTTAAAAAAGTGCTAGGATGACTACTTTTTCTGGAATGAAACACCAGAGAAAGAACATATTTGCAAGAAGAAAAGCACATTAATAGAGGCCTGTTTATGAAAACACATAGTATAAACTGATGATTAAACAAGTTTGCACTTATGGTAATTGAAAAGCTATATGGCAACTAAAAATTAATGTATATATTTATAAAGATAAATTGAACACTGTAATTCTAGGGATGCTTTTCCTTTCTTTTGGAAAATGTCTACTTGACTTTGAATGATAATATGAGGTAACTAAAAACAGCACCAAAAGCAGTGCTGTTCTGAAAGACCAAGGAGGCAGGCACAAATTTAAAGAAGCAGTCTAAAAACCATGACTAAAAGCTTTCTTTTCCCTCCCACCCCTACCATTTAAATTAAGTTAGTACAAGGTGTAGCCTCAGATTATGAAATACTGTTATGCACAAACAGTCTATCCCTCTCTTTTGTTTCAATAAATACTGAACCTGCTTCTGAACACCACCCTTTGCTAGTGAAGTCCAGAAGTCAAGACAGCAAATAGGAGATTTATGACAGTATTTTTTATGCAGACATCAGTAACTTCTTATAGAGACTATAATCATAAGTGTTTTTGAAATTCATGTTTGGTTACCAGGGTTCTGGATAGTAATAATGAAGACAAAAACATGTATAATCATAAAACCGAGCACCATGGACATGTTGTATGAAGGAAACAGAGACAAATGATGACTCAATCTACACAATGCTTTGGAAACCTGTATATTAATGCAAGAAGTGTCTGGAGGAAGCAAGAGTAGCTGAAGAGGAATTATTAATAACGAGCATGTAAAGACTAGTTCTACAGAAATGTAGTAAATTAGACATGTTACTGCCATGGAAAAAGTTAACATGTTCCTATGTGACACGAGATACCAATTTGTGAAATTATCCTTGCTGAAAGTCTGAGAACATGTTAGAGTCCATTACAGATGACTGAACCATGAAAATGCAGTGAAAAGAACTTTTGTGAACAACTACCACAATTACCCAAGGCACATCAAGGCAATAATGGAGATTTACAGTCCACAGACAACCTTTAGAAACAGAATAAATGCAGTACAACACGGATTGATCTGCAAACTATGGTGGTGATAAGTCTCACAGATGCACACACACATAGAGAAAGCAAGAAAAAGTAATCAATGCAAAGACTGTTGTATATCTAATCAATAGAAAGCAATTGAAATGCAGCTTGGAAGAAAACAACCATGATATGGTAGAAGTTAATGAAACCTTGGAAAGGAAGGAGACTGGATAGCAGAATAGAAACAAATAGATTTGTAGAAAACAGAGTTCGATAGATTCAACAAATCCTTTGGTAAAGTGCATATGACTGGAAAAAAATTACAGAGTGGCAGTTCCACAAAAAATATTAATGGTGCAACAACAAACACAACCTATCTCAATACAGAAGTTGGAAATAACTACATCAGAAGCTTCTCACCAGTGTCAAGTCAAAATCAGGAAGCATTGAACTATAAAGAGGTCAATTACAGTCAACATATTGGAGGAGTCTGTAAAAGAAAATTAAAATTGTCAAAGCATAAGATGGAAAGAAGCCTAAGATGAAAAGAAGCCAGCAAAGAATTCAAGACAACAAGAAATCATTGCAGATGCTAGAAGTAAGAGAATTAAGCGGCAATCTAATACTGATTGGAGAAGGAAAGCTATCGGAGTACCAGGACAGCTCATATGCTGCATGATATCCTTGTTTTAAAATGTTAACTGCAAGCACATGCTTAGAACAATCAACATGGCAGAAAATAATAAAGTCTCAGCTCTGAATAAAGAAAAACAGATTAAAACAATTCAGCTACTCATACTGACTGATGAATTCACTGAACTAGCTACAACAAATCAGGCATACTAAAGCTTATTAGATATCTGTGAGAAACTCAGAACCCAGAAATGTAAATTGCTGTGTCTGTCACTAGAAGGAACTACAAGAAACATAAACCAGTCAACTTTGAGAGTGTAATTAATTAAATCGCCCCTCACCCCCAAATTGATCACATCACTGATCACATGTCAAGAGCTGACATGGATTAGTCCAGGTCAAATCATGTCACACTAATGTTCTAATTTTTTTTCTCCAATAGGGCAACAGGTCATGCGAACCAGTTAAAAATATTGTGTATATCAATTTTTGTATGGTTTTTCACACAATATATTCTATCAGGTGAACCAGGGAGGCACAATCATAACAAAACAATTAAAAAATAGGTACAAAAATGTTTGGGATCACGGTTTATGAAATAGTTAATAATGGTTTACTATGAAATAGTAAAATACGCTCTCCAGAGATACAGAGGTCTATTTGAAGGCCTGATTCTATTTGATATTTTCACAATTAGCCTAAATAAGAGAAGAGGAAGTACACAACTATACATACACGCAATATGTGAAAAAATCTTGTTACAGTGGTTCTCCTCTAGTCACTGTGGGCAAGGCTTCAGCAAGACTGCTATCATCTCCATGAAACAAATGAAGCTGTCAGCTGTGCTTTAGCAAAGACATGGACAAACTGAGGTAGGTAATCAGAGATTTAGGAAACATTACAAAGGAAAGCATAAAAGAGAAGAGAATGCTACAACTTGATAGTTAGAGTACATATCTGAAAAAGTAATGGGCTTAAACTACAGTAACACATCAGTTTAGGGATTGAGAAAAAACTCTGATATCAGTGAAGGAACAGTGAAATCAATTGTGTGGGGTAGCCATGGTATAGTTATCACCAAAGGATTTCATAAACAGACAAACGTTTGTCAGGAAGTACACAGCTGTAATTTCTTCTGCCTCAAGGGTATCCCAGATTTCTTTCTCCAAGATTCTGCCATCCAGAATAACCATTAACTTAATAGATAAGGTAATCACATAAAATAAAGGAGTTCTGCACTTAGCTTGATAGATAAATATTTAACAAACCCTTCAGCCCCAGACTTGTATGCTGATCATCTGCATCTGACATGGATGCCCTTGCTCCTGATTTACCATCTCACTGGGAATCTGAGGTGTTCTTTCACTTATTTACCTCCAAGAAATTTCTGCCCCTGGAAGACATCACAGCATTTCATTTGAACTGATGTGAATTTTATGCATATTCTTCTAGTTAATGACTTGGCTCGCATTAAAAACTCTTTAGGCTGTAATTCTTTCCCACCTGGCTTTATCCATCAAATTTGCAGCTTCCTGTATTCATTTCAATCTCTTGCAATGGGGCAAACATCTCAGTTGGTCTGAGTCTAGCCAGTTTTTTTGGACTTCACAGATTAACTTTCATATAGGTATACAGAGGTGGGATAAATCCCCAAATTGAAAAACTGCTTACTTCGCAAAATTAAGAGTGCCATAGTCTGGTCTTTAACATTTTAGTTAACATTTCAGTTCTCATCCAACAGAGATGATAACTTGACACTTTCAAGTTATTTTATGCATATTATGATTGTATTAACTATTTTTAGCTGCCTTTTTTAACTGAAGTGTGTGAGTAAGCATATTTTGCCAAACTGCAGAGTTCAGCAATGCCTTTAGACATAAGCCCCTTTGAGGTTTAATGTAATCCTTTTCCAAGTACTGTGATTTCAATCCAAACTCCAAAATATCACCATTTCACTTTGTGAAATGAATCAAAAGGATAAACCACCTCCCCCCAACTCCTCATTACTTCAAACTTGACAAGCCTCCTCTGCTATTAATGTGACGTAAAATTTCTCCCTGATCACCATATTCTGAGCATACCCACCAGTCACATTCCACACTTTAGCTAAGAGTACATGGATTTGAAAGGAAATAGCTTAAAGGCTTCCATTGCTTTAAGTTCTCTAGGAATGACAGCATCGCGAGCTGTCAGTTTGCTGTGTACAGGCCAGTTTAGAACAGGCCTTGTTCTTCAGAAATGGCTTACTAAGGCTTGACTGGATCCTGCAGATGAGTTTCTGAGTCCAACTGCTGTAATACGCAGCACATGTTGCTCCTATTTCCTGCTGCAAGCGAAAGTCATGAACACGTTTGTTGAGGACAGCACATGGAGGTTGTGGAGGAGAATGTGATTACAGCAAAGTGATGAGGAAAGGTAAATCCAGCATATAAAGTGACTGAAGCTAATGAAACCACTAATATGTAGTTGCTGCCGAGGGGGGGTTTCATAAGGAACGATGAAAGGAACAGTGCCATATCAGTGGTATTATGGGAAGCCCAAATGTGGCATCTGCTGAAAAGGTTCCATATCCTGTACTACAGAATTTTACTAGAGTAATTCTACATGAGAAAATCATCAAGTAAATATAGAGAAAGCTTGACCAATATTTTAAAACAGACTTTTTAAAGGAGACTTTAGACAGACTCAAATATGGAAATAAATGTTATCTTGAGGTTCTCTGTTTGGTAACCTAAGGTGGAAAATCAATGGGAAATCAAGAAGGGTACTATAGGTTGATGAGCTCTGAGACATAGGATCATATTACTTGAAAATATTAAACACAGTAAAATTGCTTTCTTCTTCAGAACTACAAACATTATTCAGATATTGCAAGATGTATGCTTATTTATATGATCTAATAAAAATTACATTATATTGCACAGGATATATGTAATAAACATACTTAATTTTTATCTTGAAGACAGGAACAATGACAGACGAGTTCTGATTGTGACAAAAACTGAAAATGGGGTTGCCAGGACATATCCTGTGGGAGAAATACGATTAGCATGTGTCCTACTCAAGCATTAGTTTGGTGAATGATAGTTGGGATACAGCACTATTGATAATTCAGATTTAATTCCAAATCACCTAGATGCTGATAATACTAATGGGCAGTGTCAGGCCTTATTTAGCTTCTATCCTAAGAAAGAACCTTAATCTATAAATTAGAAGAAACTTACATTGTGAAGGTTTGTTTAACAGATCTGCGTGGAGATGGAATAAAGGATGAAGGAGGGGTCCTTGTTGCATACACCAACTAAGAGGTAGAGCATGAAGTGGTAAATCATATACTGATCACTCACTGTATAAAACTAAGGACTGTAAAATTTTCTTGGAATAAATGGAAATTATTTTCTTCACTTGAGCCCAGAGGAAGCAATTAATGTCACTGGGATATACTTAGGCTTATATTCAAAGTTCTTCTGGTTCAAGGCCCCCAGATCATTTTTGGGGATGCCTTAGGCCTCCATATCCTAAATAAGTTTTTAAAGATTATCTTCTCACACACCAACCATACAAACAAATATGATTACCAGTGCTTTTAAATGCCTATTCAGTTTCAGATCAGTATTTACTGGATTCAGTTTCAGATCTAGAATTGTGCTCCTTGCTGGTTTGAAAGCAGCTGTGTTCAAAAGTCTCAGACATCTACTACATATGAAAACCCTCAAAGCTGTGAAACTACTTAAAAGCAGATCATTCATTACAGACTGCTTTAGAAAGGCAGACTTTTGCTGCCAAAAAAAAAATAAATTAGAAATCTTATCCAAAAAAATGAAAAGCAAGAAGATTTACTTCAAAAGAAGATTGATCTTACAAACCTGAAGGGCAGCGGAAGTTCTGTAGATTCCTGTAGATATGCAAAAATTATTTTAAAAGAACTACAATGTATTCTTGAAGGATAAGTATGCCAACATTGGAAGAGCTAGTGTAGCTTTCTGTGCCTACGCAATATCTGCCTCAGGCACTGAAATAACCACTTTGAAAACAACATCATGCTTCTGCCTTCAGAAATAAACCTCCAAGATAAACTATTTACAAAATTCTCTATTTTATCTAATAAAACTCATATAAAAAATGTGATTTCAAATATAAAATTATGGAGGCCTTATATTTTAGTTAAATAAACTTATTACCATCTGTTAAAAAATGATACTTTAGCTTTCTCAGCACCCTAATAAAAACAAACAAACAAACAAAAATAAAAAAGGTAATTAAGGCAATTTAGTGGAAAACCAATTTTATTTTGCTTTATCGAAAGTAAAGATACTTTTTAAATGCCAATTTAATTTACTACACCAAGTAAGGTCTGGAATTAGCAACATGATACTACTTGCAGAGCAATCTGGCATAAGACTTCTACAGCCTTCATTAAGTCAGCTTTAAGCCACAGGAAGAAGACAGAAGGTAGGTAAATCAGAAACAAATGCAGCCCCTATCTAGTTTCCAAGTAGTCATTGGGAGAAGCTGGGATGCAAACTCAAACTACGACTCTGCACCATTTTGAGCTGACCTGGGAAAGACTTCAGCTCGTTTCAGTGCTCTTGGTAAATCTTTCACTTAATGAAAACCTTTTTTGCACGTGCTTTTGAACTTGCACAAAACTCCCCAAACCCCAGGCAAGCATGGTGTACCAACAGAAAGGAGAAAATTCTTACATTTGTATGCTTGTCTTAATGATGTTTTTGTGATTTCAACCTGATATTAATTTGGTTTCCTTTTTGTTGTGCAGAGCCTTAAGAAGGTGAAGTACAAACCTTTTTGTTTGGAAGGTCAAAATCTTCAGAATTAAATTAATCCCCTTATTTATATTTTTTGCAAATATTTAAGAAAAATACATTTGTTGTCTTTTGGAGGAAGGAGTAGAAAGTAGCAAGCGTGTTTTCCACTCCGCAGTTCATTTTTCAATTATTTCTTCAGAGTTAAGTTTCTGCCTAATCGGGTTCATGATAATTGACATCAACTCTACTAGATTTAAAGGGTAAGCCTCCAACAGATGCAGAGCCTATATGTGTGTGTGTGTATAGATATATAAATATATAAATAATTTTATCTACCTCTATGTGCATAACTTTTGAAGTGATTTGGATAAAAAATTGGATCCTGAATCCTAATTGGCCTTGCAAAACAAAGCATTCAATTTGTGGATATTCTTGATCACATTTTTCAGAATACATGAAATTTTCATATAAAAATAAATATGTTTGGATTGAATATATTTTGCATATTTTCCTTTAATACATAACCAGCTGTGCATTGGTCACTTAAGTATTAGTTATCTGTCCTTTTTTAATCATAATTTATTTATTGGGCTTCTTTATGACTATTACTCGAGACATTTTTTAGCTTCAAGAATATTTTGTTCACATAATTCCATGCAATAACAATTATTTTTACAGCCTTGCATTCTGCATCAGTACAGATTTCTGACATATACTGACTCTAACTGATACCATAACTTATTTTCCACTAGAGGATGAAGACTTTCATGATGCTTTTAATTCATCACTCTTTGGTGAAGAATTTTTTTTTCTTATTCCTGAAACCATTTGATTTTCCCCTTTTGACAAGCATTTGTGTTGAGATCCAATTCAGACTGAAAATACTATATAACTAATTCGAGTGATTTATTTATGATTTAATTCTGGACTTCATCATAAACAATGAGAATATTAACTGCATTTCATATGGGAGTTCCAAATAAATTCAAAATAAATAGGTATTCAAAATGTTATTGAATTTTATAAGGAAGTAGCTTTTTTTGTCACCACTGTATCTTCTCACTGTTTTGTGCTTTGAGCTTAGCCCAGATCTCATTCAGATGACTTTTAAAGTTCTGCAGTACTTTCAGTGATCGTCAGTCAGTCATGAGGGGCTTGAGAGCTAGTCATACATACCATTGCAGCCCTGTGCTTCTCATTTACAGTGTTTTCAGTATTCTGTGGGCTGTTAGTGACTCCACCCATAGTTGTAGGTACCTAGCAGAATGGGCTCTAACAAGGCTGGAAGGCAGAGCAGGAAGCAAGACAAACTCTCAAAACTACCAGAAATTTGCCAGTCACATAAAACTGACTAAAACTCGTCACATAGTTTTCTCAGTCTATTTACTGAATGATCTTTACTGATGGGTTTTAAGAAATGCATGGGCAAATTAGCCATCTAATCACTTACTGAGCACCCTGTGCTTCATATCTGTCATAACTCCACTACACAGCTATTTGCAACTGCAATCCAGTTGCTATGGTTACAGCAAGTTCCCATAGCATGGCTGCACTTAGCTGGCACATCCCAACCACCCAGAATGCTAGTGAAATGGAAGAGACCACCTATATGCACTGCAATTCAAAGGTGTATTTTACAAATCTGAAATATCTCCACTAAGTTAACAGCAAATAGTTATCTAATTTTCCAATTAAAAAAACAAACCCCATGCTCTTTGCAGAAATTTTTTCTTTTTATTTTGCCCTGTAGCTAGATTGCAATTTTATGCAATTTTTTAAAAATCACTTTATGTGGCTCAACAGAAATAAATACTTGTTTTTCTAAAACACAATTAAACAAATAAAGGTAATAATAATTTCACATTAGTTACATGCAATTGTATTAAACAGAAAAAAGAAATATAGCAGCTTTTTTTTTGTTTTGGTCTTATAAAGCAAAATCTGTGGAAGGGACTCTATTGTGTGCTTGTTTAGCACACAACTTCAACTACAGGATAACATTAACCAATTTAACCAATGTTAGTGACAGTAAAGTTACACTGAGAAAGGATAAATACCAAGTAGCTTCTATTTGCGTATCAGTTGTACTGTTGGACTACTTTGGGATATGTTGAAACCTTTGATGTAGGTCCACTTGGATGCCAACAATCTTGCGGGTGGTTTTGGGTCACTACAGCTAAAAATCAGTGTTACTTTTTATCAGGGAGTATTTTAAATACTTCTTACTAGGAACATGCTCCAAAAATTATGGTCCAAAAAATTATGCTCCAAAAATAGAAATACCATTTCTATTCATGTCTGTTATCAAATGTTCTCTTGAGGAACTCTTACAGAAAAATCCAGGTTGGATGTTTAGTAATTCCTGACATTGTCATATACACGTATATATAAATAAATACACGCGCACACACACTTACATATATGGGTGTCACAAGTGTTTCATTTCCGACTTATTGATGTTATTTGTGTCTTTATCATTTATTTGTTTGATGAACTCCAGCTAAAGGTGAACAAAAAAATTCCAGGATTCACATGAATTCAAGATTTATCTGTTGTCTTAGAGATGGTTGACTACAATTGTTATCACTGAAGCATCTGGGAATACTGACAAGATTTAGGAGGTTTTTTTGAAAAGGAGTGCATACCAGCATTAGTCAGAATCATAAAAACAGATTTAAATTTTATGCTTTTAGAATCTTACACTTAGGAAATTGTACATGCAAGTAAAATAAGTTCCACAGTACAGTGTGTTGGTATATAAGCACTAGGGGAACACTGTTTTTCTATTATCCTGTAACTGTCCTTCACAGAATCTCTGCATTGTATTATAAAAACCTAGAAGTGCTGAACGCCCTGAAAAAAGGCATATTGTTTTATACAAATCTATATTTTTCTTTAAAAATGAAACCCCCAACAAAATAAAAAACAGAAGCAATTTCACTGTTCATATGCAATATCATTAATCCTTTGCTGACTTAGACACCACTCATAAGAAAGGCCATTATATCACATCTTCTCTTGAAATACTGCAGTTTTGTGAACATTCTACATTAGAGGTCTAGAGAAAGCATCAAATTCTCTGAAGTTGAATGGGTAGACTTGATATGCCTGTTGAGTGTAAAGGGATACAGACTGGTGCAGGAATGTATGTCAGAACTTGCCAAAATAAAATTATATCTGAAAAGACCATATCTTATGCTTTGGGAGAAAGTCTTTATCACTGACTACCTCCTAGTTGCCTTTGGGGCCAGGAAATGCATAACTGGATTTACACTGACTTTTCCTCTTTTGGTAGAATCATCATTGGCCTTTGCAATAGAGTTCACAAAATCTTACATTGCTGAAATTTTGACAACCACTTAACATTTACATAACAAAAAAGCATCTTCCACTGGGATTTAACTCTCATCTTAGGCCACAAAGTGAGGCACTGCCAGTGCATATGTTGCCTTCACAAGTGCAATGCAGGACTAATTGAATCCTGATCCATTTTTATGAGATGACACATTAATTCTTGGTAGGTTTCCTTTCTGTTAAAGGACCCCTTTAGATCATACAACATTCACAGACAGGCATATCGACACTAACAAGATTAGTAGTTAGACAACTTCAGTTGCTGACAATGATGTAAATGTAGTGTTACTAAGTTATGGACACAGGCATTAATAAAACATTTTTAACCACTACATCCTGATTCTGCTCAGAGGACAATAAAGGCAGAGGCAGATAAAACATACAGAGCAAGGCAGCCTCAGCCAGCACAAAAATGGCATATTTCCTTTAACCTTTGCACCTTTATCCCCTTTTTTAAACTTAGGAATCTTTAAACTTATTGAATCTGGTCAGAAGAAATTTAAAATGCATGTGAGTACAGTCCACTCTTCTGCTTACCTCAGTGCTAAGAGCCGGGCCTCTGAATACATAGAGGAAATAGTTATGAATTGTCAAAGTGCATAAAAAGGAAAATTTGCTGCCTTTTTCATATAATCCAGTTGTTACACAAGCAAGACAGTTATTAAATGGCCAGTCATTACCTGCTTCTCCCATTCCCTCCACTTGTCATTTCCTTCACCCTGCCACACAGCTATGCACTTTATTGTTGAAATTATAACCTTAAAGTATTTTAAATATACAGCAGTGCAAAAATGCCTGATAAGTAGTGAGATATAGAGATATAATATTCTGGACAACTAAGGTAGCTATCAATAATAAGTTAAACAAACAGTGTTCAGTCATTGTTGTGCCTTGCACTCTTAAGTTATAGAGCAGATATAGTCATTAGTACAGCACAGGGAATAATCAGCTAATAAAAATTCACAAAGGTTTTAGGTGAAGTTTGTAGAAATGTGACTTGATTTGTACTGACCCAGCTGAAGGTGATGGTGGTATGGTAAAGGCCTACTAAAACATCACAGAGAAACTAAGTCAAATATAGAAGGACTTTTTCATAAATCTCAATTTTTTATTGCCTTTATCATTTTTCCTGCCTATCAGCTACCTTTTTTCCCTACTCTAGCGACTGTCTCCCAGCACTGAAGAGGAACATAGGCCAATCTCACTGATATTCACCAGTTCAGATTTTCTTCCATTCTACTCAAGTTCAAAGGATATTGTACCAACCAACTGAGGCCTGTACCCAGAGGTTATTTGTATTTGTCTTCATATGTTGCATTGGAATATAGACACAAAATGGTGAGTATTTTTTCCTCAATCACAAACCTTAATAAACTGTGGTAATTAAAACCCTAAAATTCCCATGAGGCTTAGAAGATGCTCAGAGACTTGCATGTTAAAGATAGTCAAAGTGGCCATCTCTGTGGGAGACTTCATATGCCTTCAGTTCTGTAGGAATATGAAACTGGATTTTTAACAAGGAATATGACAGGATTATGCACCAAGCCTTGGGAGATTCCCAGGATGATAAACTGAATCCTGTCCCAGGATGCTGATCCAGTCTCAGATACACCAAAATACTCTATTACATTTGACTAGATTGCAACTTCTCTAGTGCCAGTGTCGAGATAACAATTACTGTTTGGTAACACCTATTGTCCTCCCTTGCCTTCTGTTTATGAATAATGGAACAGCTCTACATACCTGTCCTCCCCATGATTAACATAAAGTAAACCCTTAGTTAACACGATCCATCCTCCACTTAACATAACCTGGCCTCCTAATTGTAATAACTCTATATACAGTGAAACTTGTTTTTAATAAATGTTTTTTGTTTTACCCTGAAATGGGAAATTAGTCTGACCATTACACAGTTCCTCTTTCTAGCAGCTCTAAGTTTCTTACAAGCCATGTACCTCATATAAATTATCAGGTGTATGGTGGGGGCATGACACTTCTCCAGTAATTCACTTTAAAGATGCTGCAGCTCTGGAGGTCCTGAGTTTATGGTTTACTTCTTTACAATGCAATCTACTAACTCTATCCACAGTAAGAAAACAGACAACTGTGATCCTTCTCTTCCCCTAGATTTACAATTAAGGTGACTGAGTTCTACAAAGTTGCTACAAGCAAAATTAGGAACAGTTCAAATGTGTCAGGGCCAACTTTTACACATTCAGCTCTCGATATCTTTCAGCTCACTAACGGACTAATAACAGGGAATTTTGATGGAAGCTATAAGCTTATCAATTGTAGATGTCACACAGAAATCCCAGTATATTAGACACCAGTCACAAGATGAGCCACCAATGTGATACAAGTGCAAAAAAAGGTAAATGAGCAGCTAGAGAGAATCAAACCAGGCATTTCCAGAAGAGATTAAAAATATTAATCTTTGTAAAAAATATTTTATTCATACTTTCTAAAGTTAAGTGAGACTGAAACACACACAGGAAAAAAGTTACTGTCCAAGGAATGAAGAGACTATTACCTGAAAAGAAAGTTAGTTGTCAGGGCCTTGGCTATTTTGCAGGACTACAAGGAGTTAAAGTTCACACAACAGTCTTCAAGAGAGAAGCTTTCAAGGCTAATGGCATTCAGCAACAAAGATAAGCAGAGTTTGTGATTTACTGCTGAATGTTCATCTGAGAAAGGGTTTGGAACCTGAAGCCAATCAGAGACTGACCAAGAGTGCATGGACAGTTGCTTATAGCCAATTATTATGTATTTAGAGGCGTGGATGTGTTAGCTAGTTAGAAAAGACATATAAGTTGGCAAAGATATAGAATAAAAGGGGATTGAACTTGCATCATATTGATGTGTGTGTTCTCTCCCGGGCTTGCCACGGATGGGGACTACGGCAGTTAGTAAAGCTCATCAGACTGTTCTCTATATATACATTTCAGGGTAAAGATCAGAGATTCACAAGAATAATTTAACCTAAATTTTAAAGTAGGAAGATGAAGAAATGCACATAAACTGAATTCTTTGAGACTGGAAATCAGGACAATTCCAGCCAACAGGACAATGACATTCCACAATAGTTTGCCCAGTACAGCAGCCAAGACAAAAGTTCTAACTACTGTAAAATTTGATCCAAAGTTTATGAAATAGCAATGGCAATGTGATTTATTGATCTATGTAACTTTTTCCAGTCCTTGTTTTCTAACATGCTTATTCCAGAGGCACAGATACAGAGCTAGGCGGTTTAATATCCAACATGTATCTCTTCCGTCACAAACACAGCATCTCATTGCCCCTATAGAAGACAGCAACAACTTCTTTCATGCAAAAAATAATACTGTCAATGCAAGTAAAACATTCCTGCAGTGACTGGATTCCAACCTTTAGCACCTAATCAAGCAAGGAAAAAAATAGTGAAAAAAGAATGATAGTCCAATTTTCCCCAACATATTCAGATTCCAGTTGATATTTTCTTTAATAAACATAGCTTATAGAGTTCTGCCAGCATAAAATGGCTCTTTTAGAGTGGATAATGGTTAGATTTTAAAGAATATTCAAAGAAAGTTATATATACAATTATTTTCTGAACACAGAGTAAGATGCTGCTTCTGTAGACTCTAAACTCAAAAAAGGTCTGAACCTGGCTTAGCAAGATAGTATTTCCAGATATTAGTCCTATTCTTATCCTCAGACCAATTATAGTTATAAGATCAGTCAAACTTGAATTCAACTCTTGGCATTAACACAAATCCCCTGAGTTTTCCTTTTTGTACCCAGCTAAATGGCCAGAGATGACTCTTACAAAGCATAGGCATTTTGTTTCTATTTCTAACAGAGAAGAGGTAGGGATGCTGTGAGCAGAGGCTTACCATACCACAGATTTATATGCAAAAAACTTAAAACCCATGGGCATACACACTTCCTATAATTTATACTCTTTCAAAATGTATGGAGTGCATGCAAATTCTCTCATTATGAATGTGGGTGATTATAACACAGGGTTTGACTCTGAGTACACAGAGCTTCATGGCATGCTTTGCACAAATACTCACCCAGAAGAGAAAGCACAGCTCAGAATGTAATCTAGAGTCACCATCTTTATAATCTCTGGATTTGAGTGTTTTTTTGCACTTATGCTCATCTTAAGAAATACAGGCTAAGATCCCCAATATAACTGAAAACTAGCATAGTTAGCAGCTCTAAAACACATTAGTACTATGCATCAAGCAAAGAAGTCCTGAAGGGTTTTTCTAAAAAGCTTTGAAGTCTGATAGAATGTCTTGCTTAACCAACAGAAAACATCTTGAAAAAAAAAAAAGTCTGCTACAGATCATTACCTGTGACCCAATCTGAAATTCCCATCTCTGAATCCTCTATCACTGTCTTGCTGCCTTTTTTCTCCTGTTATGAGAAACAATAGTTATTTTCTTCACTGCAAATGTCTCCTCCTCCTAAGTAAAAGATTAGAACTAAGAGTCTGCATATGCTTAATAAGTGCTCTGTCAGTATTCAAAGGCGTTATGATCAGTAATTCAAACATGCTGCCAGTGCCCCATACTGTCCTCATGTGAGGAGGCCTTCGTCTCAAAAACTTCCTGTCACTGTAAGTTTGAAAAGCTCCAGTGAGTTTGACAGGTTAAATAGCATAGTTCTAGTCTATCATCACCCTAAATATTCTTTTACTATGTTCTAAAAGACTGCAACTTAAAAATAAGACCAAAAACTTCACATAAATAAACCCCCCCAGGGTGAGTGCTTGTAAATTCCAGTACACAGGGATAGCAAGCATCTACACAAGAGTATTATGCACAAGGAGATAGACGTCAGTACCAAGTTCACACAGACAGAAGCACAAGCTTACATAAAAAGTCTAATGCCCTTGTACTTTATCTGCCAAGAAGTGAACACAATCACTGATGAACATTTCTGTATACAGCACTGCAGAATGTTGTGTCCCACCTTGCATGTAAATAGCTACTATTGCTCTATAGCATTCTATACAAGACCCTATTTTTCACTCCTCTGTTACTTTTCTACTCAGGTGAATCAGCCTGTGACAACTGGCAACTCAGATGAAACCAAGACTTATCCATCACTTCTGTCTTCTTTTCTTACACAAGAAAGCTCCAAGCAGAACCATAAGGGTAGTGATTGTGAATTAATCACATCTCCAGGGAGTTGCAGTTCTTGAATACGCTTCATACTTCCTGAGCTTCAACTTCAACAGTTGTAATTAGTTTGCAATAATTTGACCTTGGCAATGGTTATCTCTTAAATCTGCCATATCTAAACATGCCAAAACCAGAAGTCATTTAGCACTTAAGTCGCAGGATATTAGTGTCTGCTCCAATATCGTTTTATCTTTTCTGCAATAAAAAACATTGGGGTTTAACTTCATAACAGCTCAGACTATTCAAAACTCCAAGAACTGGTTTTAGAACCTTCACGAGAAATAGAATGAGCCTGTGTTCTTGTGGGCCTCCTGAGGTATGCTGCCAAGTTGAAAGTTTTGGAGGATTTTTCCTTCTTTTTAACTTCTAGACTAAAGCATTTTCAATTGCTATACATGGGCAGTTTTAATTGCTACACAATAAAAACTACCTACATGATGGAAAGCATGTTCCCCGCTCCCCTTCCTTCCCTCAGAACACTTCCCTGCCGCTAGCTCTCATTAGCACACCACCGTCATAAAAAAGCAGAAGCTGTAACAGTTTTCAACACAATAGAGATTTACTTAAATAAACATTTACAAAGACTGAGTAACTGAACACCTACAAGAGATTATTCTTTAATTATTTTTGTCATTAACTAGTACCATCCGAGCTAAACATACCCCTCCAGAACATGGCAAGTAATGATCTCCTCACAAAATATAACCCCGAATTCAGCCCAGGAAATTCAAGATGCCTTTGCTGTTACTTCCTTCCAGACTTTTTCTGTTATCCAGATCTTTCATTCAAAAACACTTCAGACATATATGTTCAGTGTCCAAATCTTCAAGTAAGTGATACAAGTGAATAATCAGTGAAATAAATCTACAACAAAGAAAGAAGAAAGGAAAAGTATTTTCATTCAGCTCTTCGGAGTAGGAGATAATAACGTGCAAAATATCCATTAACAAAAACTCTGTTCACTTTCTTCTGAGAGTCCTGATACCTAGACTTGACGCCTACATATCCCTAGATATAGACAGGCATGCAAATGAAAGCATGCCAGAGAGATTTTTGCTGAAGAAATTCCTCAAGAGTCAGGTAAATGATATTCCAGTTCTTTGTTCAATGAGTCCATGAGATCTTTAAACTCCTCTTATGAAAGTTTCTCCTTCTGTTTAATACAAAATAAAATTATTGCCTATATGAATTTGGATTTGAATTACTCTTATCTGACTGACAAGCAAAACATTTAGGGAGAAGTGTTTTTGGAGTGACAGGGTATATCATCTTATTCTACTATAAAGGCAGAGGCTTTAGAGTAGATAATAATAGTTGCTAATAGTGGTTGATGCAGTAGTGAGTGACTAGAAAGTAAGACTATAGAAATAAAAAGCTGTCTTTAAAATCTTCCTGTCTGAGCATCTGAGAAACAAGAACTATCAACTCTTCTTCCTCGTAGCAGATTTAAAATATGTTTTGTCTTTTGAAATCTGTTGGCATTCTTGATGTTGTTGTTGTTGGCCAGACTTCTCGAACAAAGATTTTGGGATAAGCCTGTGCAATGGATTTTTTAGGTGAGGCAATGTGTGTGCGGAACTGGCCCCGCCCCCTTTACTCCAGAGGTTCATTTTGCCACGGCCGAGCACACTCGGACGGCGACAGCGAGTTCCTCAGGATTCGAACTGGCGTCCTCAGAGGAGGAGCCGGCTCTAGAGGCAGCGACTTACACCACTTGGCCAACGCCCACCTCATTCTTGATGTATTCTTTAGAAAACCAACAGTGCATTAAAAATGGGAGATGATGACTATTTACTTCATTTTGAAAGAGATGTCCATAAAGATAATTCCACAAATAGCTAATTTATATAGTCTGAAACAGTGAGGAAAGATTTCATTAATCATATAATGAAATAACCTCGTATTTTCATCTGGCATTATTTTATTCTGTCCAACACTTTCCTTAACAACTTAAATCCGTGCTTCCTTATGCACTGCTTTCATACACCTATGTGAATTTTAAACTAGTGGTCAACATACAGACATCATGACAGTCTGGCAGAAAAGTAAGACAAGTTAGATACAGCTGAACAATTTGAAAAGTGACCTAAAGAACATAACTTCAAAATAGCCCAGCACACTATCGATAGCTCTCAGTATCAGCCACCATTTTAGCTGTTGGATTACCGACCCAAACTCATTCTCACATCTCCAGTTGAGACCTAAACCTTGTGATATCACAAATCAGATCAGATGAAGAACTTGAGATCTTAACCACACCATATTTTCATTTCTCAACATATCTGTTTTTTTTTCTGGCTTTGCAAAGACATTTATTTCATACCTGCTGTAGAGATGGAAATGATGCATATATTCATCTTTATTGTTTATTTTTTGTTCATCATCATCTGACCAAATTTTATGGTACTCTTTGCACATATTTAGCTGGATTTCCTAACTCCAAATACTATGGTAAAGGTTACTACATACAACATAAAAACCATTTCCAGACACTCATCCTCACCCTTTTCTCTGTGAAGTGGATTTCATAGGTATGAAATACCAGTAAGTTACAACTGATGGTTAGGTTTCCATCATAAAAATAAAATTCCTTGCCTGAGACCTCAGTTTTCTTATTTTCATGATAATCTAAAATAAAATAATTACACACATGATTGCAAACAAAACATAAACTTAGTTGAAACAAGCTGAAATATAACAGCTCATCAGGTCACTTAAGAAAATCAGGAAAAGACCAAAGAATGAACACACGAATAAAGTCATTTTTAGTAGTTTGATTTTAAGCTCCTCAAGAGACACTAGGCTCTCTGGGCCCCTGGAAGAACAGTTCTTGTTTCAGATACTGATTAGGGGGAATTCTAGTGGATTTTTTCATGACATCTTAACAATGATTCAGCATGAGAACAATACAGAAAGACATCTTTTCTTAGTATATTCTGTACTGTAATAGTTTTGGTCAAACAGGAAGAAATAGTCTTTGAATTAAATATGCACATTGAGGTATTACATAGTTTCTTATGCTTTGAAGAAAATAAAGCAGCATTAGACAAGAAGAAATAATCACTGGGATCTTAATTCCCACTTCTGAGCATAGAAAACAATGAAAGGAGCTATAATCTGAATTGTAACAGTAAATCAACACAGTTACAGATTGAAACTTCTCTATAAAAATAACTTGCTATTTAATCTATGTCAACAATCTCTCACCTTGAATCAGAAACTAGACTTTCTTCACATTCCAACATTGTAGAACAAGTTGAGATTGAAAGACTAGTACCTCTAGGTCAAAATTGTTCATATTTACTTATCTCAGTTAACATTTCTTGGCATCTCTGATGAGAAACTTCTTAGATTGAGCTTATTCCTGTCCAATATACCAAAACATTTTTTTTCATAGCTTTTATTAATTCTGTATGTTCTTAAGACAGTCACAACCAGTCATGTATTTTCTCTTTTCAACCCTTCTGAGGTGACCCATTTGATCTCCCTATTTCCCAAAATGATGACAAGTCTGCCTGAGCAGGCACAGGCACTGGATCTGTTCAATAACTCCTTTGCAGTCCTCTTATCAATTCCTTCACTTTCCTGCCTGAGTCACAGCCACCATCCCAGTGTGCTTTGTGGACAAAGAGTCATATCTCAGTTGCTATGCGTTTGAAAGACTCTATATGAACTTCTTTTGTACCATCCTAATCCTGAAGGATTTATCTGTTAGAGCACTGAAAACAGCCTCAGACTGCCACGGTGAAGTTGCTTCTAGAGGACAGGGCAACATATGCAGGATATATGGTGCAGTACTGAGGGCCCAATTCCCTCTTGCTCAGGATTTTTTCTTCTATAAAAATCTTGCAATTTTGCATTGCAAAGTGATAAGCTTTAGACAAAACTTCTTGTAACTCCAAGTGCTGAACATCAGGGTTTTGCTCAATGTGAATGGAAGAAGAATCCAATGGGACTGTTGACCGCCTTGCATTACACCTTGCTGCATAGTTATCCTTGGAGCTTAAGCTACTGCAATGCAATGTGAAATAAAAGACAACATGTGGTGAATTACAATGCTCTATTTTGTAACCTATACATCACTACAAATCAGAGATCTTTTGGACAGATGATCTGTGCACTCATGCATTACACAATGGTTTAGAGTGAGAAATGAAAATAAGTGCTGAATCCTGCTGAAATTTCAGAAGGAATTAAGAAACAGAGAGTAATAATTTAAAATGGAACTTAGGAAAGATATTAGCACTAATGCCCTAGCCTTAACAAAGAGAGGAGGAGAGGAACACAAGTAGTGTAATAATAGTATCACTGTCTGCACAGGGAAAGTCGTGTAAAATTTATCTGGCTTTTTCCTATAATGAAAACTTCAAGAGCTGATTAGTCCTCTGTTGAATTGTGCCATGTACAGATAACTTTTCTAATACAAAAAGGATGCGAAAAGCATTGAGTGGGAGCAACTTGGCTCAGGCTTTACCAAGGAGAACTACACCATACAAAAGAGTGAAAGGCAAGGGTTTGTCAAACATTTAAATTATGCCAACAGCTTGAACAACCACTCTCAAATACCATGGGGTATTCAAAGAACACATTCCATTTGGCAATATTCTTCCTCAATCATAATTGAATTTGATGAAAACATTTCACTCACTTGTGGTGATTGGTGCTATTGTATTCTGTGTAGCTACATATAACCTAATTACATGAATATTTATTATCTCAAGTGTGACCTTTCCGTTGTTTATTTCAAGCAGAGTCATTTTGAATAGCTGCTGGTCCTTTACAGGTATTTATTATATACAGAATGTTCTTATATCCACAACTAGGCTGTGACCAAAACTAAAACACAGCTAAATTTAAATGTCCTTTTTTTCTTTTTAATGAGAATGTAAATGGTGTAATTTTTTTCAAATTATTTATAAGTAGAAAAACAACCAGCTAAAAAATTCAAGAACATCAGAAGGTTACTGTATTTCTCTCTCTAAAAGAAATGGGGAAAACAAACACTAATTACTACAATTCACATTTTAGGCATAAAGCCTGCACAATATAACTGATAGATAAAAAATTAGCTCTAAAATTTAAGAGAAGAAAACCTCAAGAGCCTCAAAGTTTCATTCTTTATATTTTTCTAAAAAGTGAACTAAAACAATTTTATGAGTATTCCAAAATTACTTGTTTCTCAACATTTAAAATCTACATAAAATAATGGTAAGCTCTTTACTCCAAAATAATATACATTTTGCCTATTGAAATTTTAATTCCAGTGCATCATAAAAAGCTAAAAAAAGCAACACAGAAAAGAACATGTAAATTTTTTAACTGCTAAGAATTAATAATAAAATAACTAGTAAACTGTTATATATATAAAAATATATATGTTATATATATATAAAAATATGAATAGATCCCTTTTTTTGGTTGTCTATTTGGTGAAGACCTGCATCAGCTGGGCAGCAATATACATTATGTTTCCAGACGAGACTTCTTATTTCAAAAATATCACCTCTGAATGGAAAACAAAACAATTAAACAAAACTACTGGCAGTTAACAGGCAGCGACTGAGTTCAAATTTAATTGAATAAAATGGATTGAGGAATCTCCCACACACCAGTCCACCACTGGACACATACAACAGTGTTTCAGGCTCATTGCTGTGAAGAAAAAATTTTCAGGTGAAGAAGTGCAACATATCACTTCTATGTTGAATTGAAAATAATCACTTTAGAAAGGACAAGGCCTTCATCTGAGCTAACTGTTTCTGGTGATCACTTTAATTTTTCCTTACCATGATTCTAATCACAACGATCGTATTAAAAAAAAAAAAATTAAAAAAAAAAGGTGGGAAGTAGAATGGAGAAAAGAGAGGCAAATGGATGACCTGCTTTGATTTTGTTGTTGGCTAGACTTCACGAACAAAGACTTTGGGATAAGCCTGCGCAATGGATTTTTTAGATGAGGCACAGTGTGCGTGGAACTGGCCCCACCCCCTTTACTCCTGAGGTTCATTCTGCCACGGCTGAGCACACTCAGACGGCGACAGTGAGTTCCTCGGGATTCAAACTGGTGTCCTCAGAGGAGGAGCCAGCTCCAGAGGCGGCAACTTATACCACTCGGCCAACACCCACAGCAGCTCTGATTTTGTAAGATGATGAAATTCCCATATCAAGATATTCATATATGACAATTACAACAAGGCTATGCTACAACCCAAAAGACAGGAAGAGAGATGAGCAAAGGTTAATTCTCTATGTTTTCAGATACAACTAGCATTGGATAAGCAGGACCTGCAAAGCACAAAATTTCTGTAACTTCAAAATATCTATGCACCACAGTATACAGTAAGAGTCATCTATTTGTAAAAGTTGTATCCACAGCTGATGATATATGTTTCCTGTCTATATATGCAGAAAAATAAAACAAAGAAAGAATCATAAAATATAGTAATTTCAATTCTGCAAATGGTCTATGTGAACTAATTTTTGCAGTAGAAGTCCTGGACACAAGAGAAAAGACATCAGATTCACAAAGCAAATGAAAGTAGTAACTCAATTTTTTCCTATAGAAGAATCATTGGATACAATTATTGAAGTACATAGTGCAATGCATTATTAGGTTTAGTCATGTCTAGATGATAACAGTTTGCATACTCTCCCACAGGAATAGAAGAGTTGGGCCTAACTGAAAACCTGTGAATTCCACTTCAGTGTAAACTCAATGAAAATGCAAAGGGTAAGAGGAACAGCAGCCCCTCTAGTCAGCCTTCTTCTATTCCTGTGGCCCCTCCTCAAAAGTTAAATAACACCCCGTGCATCACGCTGTGCAGGAAAACAGCTTCCTAACAAATCCTGCTGCAAGGCTTTTCCTCTTCACTTTAAGGCATTTCAGATTGAGATGAGCCACAGGTATGTGGAGCAGACACATCTTTAACACTAATGTCCTGATGGCCCTTACAGGAACATGGGATGATGCGGGAGGTGAAACATGAGAAGGATGGGGTCTGATGTGCTGCCAGGTTCACGGTTTTGTGCAAAAGCAGATGAACAGTCATCCTCCCTTTAAGCACCTACTTTTCACTAAAGACTGATCTGATACCATAAGTCAGACTGTGCCAATTTCTCTGTAGGCAATTTATCCTGGCCTTTTATTGGGGTTAAGTGACAGATTAAAGCTGAAATACCTGCATGTCTTGTCGTCCCTTACCTAAGTGTACACAAATTCAGTGTTTCATGGCACAGCTTATGAGGTGCAAAAAGAAAGAATTTGGAAATTATTAGAGGTTTTCCATCTTTCCTTTGCATCTTGAGGACCTTTCCATGCTCTTCTCAACCCTTTCGTCTTTTAACTTCTTTCTATAAATACATGCAGTAATGGGATTCATCATATTCCAGTCGATGAGTAGACATGCTCATTACTAAAGACCTTGTCAGTCACAAATCACAACCCAGTATGAATTTTGAATAATGTTCTTTTGGCATATACTGAAAGTATCCCTATTAACATCCCCCTGAGCAGTTACTATCTTTGCATTTTCCTTTGTCACATCACAGACATAATGTAAGTTTCTACTCCCTTTTTGTATTCTCTACCTGCTGGGCACATTCAACTGTCTGGGCAATGACCCTTCAGCAAAGTGACTCAGCTTAAAAGGTAAAATACAATTTCATTATTTTGGTGCTATGAGTAAAAATAAACAGAATTCAGCAAAAGGTATACAGATGTGTACTGGAAGACAACAAAAGCTTTGCCTTCTGTTCAACCAGTTGAGCTTTAACAGAATCACAGAATATGCTGAGTTGTAAGGGACCCACAGGGATCATTGAGTACAAGTCTTAGGCCTGCAAAGGACCGTCCCCAAGAGTCACACCACATGCCTGAGATTGTTGTCCAAACTGTCAGCTTTGCTGCTGTGGTCACTTCCCTGGGGAGTCTGTTCCAGTGCATAATCATCCTCTGCATGAAGAACCTTTTCCTAATATTTAATCTAATAACTTTGGTCATTTATGCCCTTTGCCACAACTCCTGTTTCCTGAACCTTTGTTTTTAAATTCCCTTGTTGAGCTGAGCGTGATTTGTTTCCATGTTTTCCTTTCTAGGTGTGCAAGACAGATTTAAATTGACTAGCACTTGATTCCTTCTATTCAAAGTGTCTTCTTCAGTTCATTTTAACTTCCCCATCACACTTATTTCCCTTGTTTGTTCCTCTTTAGACAGGCAGAAGTGAGTAGTATTTACTTGACTTGCTTATATAACTGATTTCCTCAGCTTTCCAAACAGAATCAAGATATTCTTCAGTAGACAGATATTTTGCTGGTCAGTACCTATAGAAACATTATCAGTATCTCTTTTTCTTGCATTTATGTAGCTTTCTGACCATGGATTTGTTCCTCTTTTTCCATCAGTGACTGCAATATCACTATACTGTGATTTTTTTACAATGAATATAAAGGTGCTAAGACGACACATGGTACCATGAACACTTCCAGCTTTCTGCACCCTGTGTCACTTCTTATTAGATTTAATGGTAGTTCACTATGATAAAAAAAATTATCTAAGAACACACCTCCAAGATCCAGAGGAAATGCAAATCTGTTGTGCCAAATTCTTTCCAGTAACAGTATCACTGGTGTGATATTAGTGTGATACTAATATATATGGAAAACTAGGATGGGTTGTCAGAGTCCCAAGTGCAGCAGGAACAGCCAGACTCAGACCAGCAGTTTGTAACTGTTATTCCCTGCATGTATCACCCGGAACACACAATAGTGGTAGTATCCTTTTGAGCATCTGAAGATTAATTTATGCCACTATCACCCACTTGATTACATTTCAGTAATTGACAGGAGAAAAACTGCAGTGGCATTGATAAGACCCAAACCAAGATATTAAGACCGCTGTTAAATGTAACCCTTGCAGGTGCAAAGGTTAGGCCTGTTTTCCATCTGTTCCTGTTTAGTTATTGATTGTGCAGAAAATCAGGTCTTTTTACTCTGGCAAAGCAAGAGCTCCTTTAGGGCCACGGATTGCAAGTTTGGTTCTGGAGCATAGTTCATGTACTTTGGAGAACATCTGCATCAGCTCAGTGGCTAACAAAACACACAGGGTCCCTAAGGTACAGAACAGGACCAGGTGAAACAATGGCTGCCAAAGGGCAAAAATAATGTTTCAGTATTTTAAAAACTGTCAACTTGATAGTCCTGGCACCTGAGCTCCTCCAGCTAACGAATGAACTGCTTGTCTGGTTTCTTGCTACTTTCACTAGAACGTGGTGTTGTGAGCATTAAAAAGGTAGTGCAATTCAGTGTTCTCACAGCCTCAGTGCTTAAGCCCCTCTGCCCACATTATCCTCAAGATAGTCACTATATATCTGTGGACAGAAATGAAATACCTAATTTCAAATTGCTTAGCTTACCAAGACCGCGAAATTCTTAGTGTAAACTGAATTTCCATTTACTGTATTTGTCAGCAGGGCTCTGTGTTTGGGTTCTGATTAACAATATGGTTATTCAGAAAAGAATTATCAAATGCCTCTTTCTGTGTGGTCTCTGACCTTTCTCTTAGGTGATTCTGGGCAGCAGTCTGTATGTCTCCCCAGGGTTACAATCCTTGTATTGTATGTGGCCTTGATACCTTGAGAAGTGAAAGGAAAAGAAACATGGGAGCAGCATCAAGCAAATCTGCTTGGAAGGGAAAAAAAAAAAAAGAGAAAGAAGGAGGGAGCGAAGAAAAGGAAGAAGGGAAGGGAAGGAAAGGAAAAAGATGCAAATCTTACAAATCGCTTGTACAAACAAATAAATAAATAGTACTAATGAGTGAGTAAAAGACAAAAGCTTATCACCCTCAGTCGCATCAGGAACTTTCAATTTTACACTGGTATCTTACATTACTGAAAAGAAAGATATAGACTAGGGCATTAATCAGAAGAAAGTTAAACATAAATGTTTCCCCCTATTTAAACTTGCATTTTGTTATTTGAAAAAATATAGTAAGAAGAGAAGAAACTGCATTAAAATAGAGCTAGAATGACATCTACTGGCTGTTAAGATCTGTTTTAGATTTTTCTCCCTTTCCTCAAAGTAGTTAAACTGAGACTCTTGTTAGTAGTCATAGGGTTTAGCTATTTGACAAGGAATAAGGAATAAACCAAAAAGTTGCCCAGATAAAAGTTTTCTCTGGTAAAATTTTAATTAATTATCTACCAAATTAAAAACGGCTACAGAAATGGCTTTATTTATTTCAAATATTCAATAATAATGCTAGTGAATAAACAGATACTGTGCTTCAGAAAATCCAGTACTGCTTATAATCGGAATTGGATTTGATTCCACTCTTGAAATGGAAAGACAAATAGAACAATAAGGCAAAAGCTGGCATTCCAGGTTCAGCTTTCAAGATCTGTACATCAGTTTTTTGAATGTCCTGTGGCTGTGTGAGTTTTCAGAAATCCAAAGTCATCAGGGTAATCATTTAAGAAGGAAATTATGATGCAATTTATCAATTCTGGTGGCAAGCTCTGAAAAGAAAACACTTCCATTTTTACTGAGCTTAAAAATTGTCCTGCCATGGCTGCTCTATGACCCTGAAGTAATTAGTTTGGGTTTTTTTTTTTTTGTTTGGTTTGTTTGTTTGGTTTTGTTTTGGTTTTTTTGTTTGATTTTTTTTTTGTTTGGTTGGTTGGTTTTTTGGTTTTTGTCTGAAATAACCAACCAGTCACATTAAGCATGGATACTTGAGACTAATGTGTGATAAAAGCACATAAAAACTGAATTCAGACATATTTGTACAAAAGTATTTTCCAAACACCACATGAGATAAACTTTGTTTATACTTATTATCTATGCCAAAATGCTGCTTCTGATGCATACTTTAGATCTCTTAGTGAGTGTCTTGAGGCATTTATGCCAAGGAAAAAAAAAAAAAAACAAAA
>VXAU01000812.1:5139-27568 GCA_013399695.1 Formicarius rufipectus | reverse complement strand
TTTTTTTTTATTTTCTCTGATAGATGAGCTTTGGTTGAACAGGGTTACTAGTATTAGGAAAAAAATAATAAAAAGAAAAAAAAAAAAACCAGGTCTGTTCCAAAGCATACCCTACCTTTTCTTAGGAGAACATAAAGTAACATTTCTTGTTACACTGACTTCCAAGTTCTCAGCTCTAGTTCTCATAAGAAAGAGAGAAGTGATTTCATGATCTTAGTAAATAAACAGGTAGAAATATAACATAAAGAAACATCCTAGCATTAAAGCACCATTGCTACAGAGAAACTTCAGTGAAAAACTTTTGTATTTCCTCTAAATAGGCACCTTTATTCTAGAGTGGCAAAAAAATTTTATATTGTCCTGTGATGCACTGAAGCTGCTCATGTAATGTCTGATATCTTTGAGCAACTGAACAGTTATGCTTAATGACATCTTTCTCCAACAAGTCATTTTATTTCCAATTTACTAAATTATGTACTGGGAAGGAATAAAAAAGATTGAACTTAAATGTTGAATTACAGAGAAAGGTTAACTTCATACTATAGGACATTAAGGATTTGCACACTATTCTATGAACAAAAATTGCATTTCGAGGTTGTATGTTCATGTAACAGGGAGTGAAGAACTAAAAATACTTTGTGTTTTATATGGTAAAAAAAAAAAATAAAAAAATAGACTTTTCAGATGTCATCTGCCTTAACCAAGAGGCAACATTGGACATACTTCCAGACACAATGGTGAGTTAAAACAGACTAAAATGAGTGTCAGTTCTGGATAGGAACCTGAGCCAAATCACAGTGAACTGGTTATCAATGACATGTTTGAGAGATTGATAGTAAGGCGAGCTCTCACTAGGGAAAAAGTGAAAACATAACTGATTCTGTGCTGAAGAGAGAACTAATGGTGCCAGCTTACAAATGAGACAATGAAAAAAGACTATTTACCATTAAAAATAATAAATACAAGAGCTATACAACTTCTGAAGTTTTAGTATTATCCCTTGGTATTATCTGATATAATGAAGCTAATTGCTGAGGGGTGCTGATTAACATTTTTCCTCTGATAATTCTTTATCCCTCAACCCGCATGTATCCCCAGACAATTTAAAGGCATTTGCGCTCTTTTCATTTTACCTTTACTTCAGGGTTCATTCCCTTTACAGATATATAGATGTCAAGTCACAGGATAGTCCTCTTGTCAGAAACCTTCTTCTAACTCTACTTAACACCAAAATACTAAAAGTCACATTTTGAAGCAGTCATTAATCAAAATATTAATGAGCAGCAATAATTAGGCAATGTGCCCTCTTTCTTTGATCAGATGTATTTTATTAACACATTTGAAAAGATCCCAAACAGAAGGCAAGCTTAAAGATTAAATAAATAGCTTTATGTAAACATACTATTTCATATCTTGTAGCATGAAGTATTATCCATTCTCAGGTTGAACACTTTTTTCTTCTGGCAAGTACAAACATCAATCGAAACAGAAACTTGCTATGTTCTAGTACTTGGAAACTTTCTTTTCACACCAATTTTTTTTTTCAATTTGAAAGTCTTAAATGGTGTTCATGACATTTAAGTACATTTCCTTTGAACCAAGTACAAGTAAGATTTTAGTTAAAAATCTCCCCATAAAAACAGTTACTTACAGTGAGAGGAAGAGGAATTTTGCTGCACATGCCACACAGCTGGTGGAGAAAGCCTTCCCTCTCACAAGTGACAAGTCTTCACACTGATACATTTTTCTCAAATCGTGAAATCTCAGTTTGGTTTGCAAGCTTTACATGAGGAAACAGTACTGGGTAAAGCACATTAGAGCAACTTGAACTTCACGGACAACCAAACATTTGTATTTCTCATGGAAGAAAAGGCTGGATTGGGGTTTTGGAGGGGTTGTTTGTTTGGGGTTTTTTGGAGGTGTTTTTGTCTGTTTGGTTGGTTGGGTTGTTTGTTTGTTTGGGGGGTTATTTTTTGGTTGGTTGGGTTTTTTTGTTTGTTTTTTTTTTGGGTTGTTTTTTTTTTGCATTTTTTTGGTATAACCTCAAAGCCTACGACACCTTCTTCCTTTCAATGGCATTACCTCTTATACTTCAAGATGCTCTGTACAAAAGTAAGTTCATATTACTTTCAGGAAGATGTAGACCACTTTTTAATAAAGGGCACAGATAAAGTATTTGTTGTTCCCTCAACAGAAACATAACTTTAAGTTCATGATTCTGAAAAATAAAAAGTGAAAATGCCCTTCCTCTTACACTAAGCTTTGTCACAACCCAGGCTTTGTGGTATCTCAGTTGGTTATGCATGTACTCACCGATTTTTAATTTCCTAGTCTACAACTCCAACTACTACCCAGCCAATCATAGCTGTCCTCCAACATGCCAGTTTCCTAACTTCATTTGCACAGCCCTTCAGTATTCACATTCACTCCAGTCATATTTCTTCACTTATTGCTCAAAAATAAAACCTCTCTTTCCATCTGCCCTCATAGCAGCATTTTAACCCATTAGTTACGTTGTTCAGTAAATACCTCTTGACTTTCTCCAAACCTTGCTCCCACTCGGAAGGAACACCTCCAAAAGCTATTTCATTGTCCACTATTATATCCTACATATAACCCCCCTTTTGCTGTGATTCTTATGAAAATAGTTCAGCAGCTTTGCCTTCTCTTTGCTGCCCATTCTGCCCCAGTTTACCTGACACTTTTCACAGTATCTTTGCCATCATCACTTTCATATAAGCAAGAACACCAGTGTACTACATAAAAACCCTTACTGGTTTTTCATTTAGTTCATTTTAATATTACAGTTGTGGTTTTTATCAACTCCACCAGAGGAAAGCAGAAAATTAAGGGCAGGAAAGATGCATCCTTTAACCTACATTGTAAGCCTCCTCGGACATACAGCAAATTTGTATTCTCTGAAACATCTGAATCTGGATCTTTGACTTGACATTATAATAAAATTTAAAAGTAATTATATACTAAATATTGAAGTGGCACAATCAAGCTGTCCAAAAATTCAAGTGGAGACTGTGGGTATATAGTAAGCACTAGTTCTCCACAGTTTGGAGTATAAACATGCATTTCTTATGGAAAACACATTTTCATAGTTTTTGAATGGGGAGCACATTATGGGTGAAGCGCATTATTTAATACAGCTCTTAAAATTTACAAGGAGCTGAATGTCAGCAGCCTTCCTTTGCACTGTCTGTAACCAGAACTGCCCAGACTGGTTGATCATCACCTATTTTCTCTCTAAACACCACACTTCCAATTGTCTCCGGTAAGGCATCTTGTGACAGAGTCTGTGGTTAGCATCCACGTTGTCTCGGGAACTAATACACAAAAACACATCTTGGATTATTAAAAATCAAAGCACACACTTTTCCATACCTTCTAGAAAACATCACAGTGGATCAGTCACATCCTGTCAGTACATATGTAGTGAAATCTTATTAGTATATAAATGTACATCTCTAGCCATTATCATTAGTTAACAATAATTGCTAATGTCTATCCATGCATCTGCCTCAAAATACCATATACAGTAAGAGACTTTACTAATGTTCAAAGTTACCATATTTGAAGACGCTAGCACAGCAGGAAGCACAGTCTTCTTCATTTACATGGGTGAATGGAGTTTTAGAGAAGATTATATCAAATTTGTTTGCCAAAGTATAATAGACTAATCCCAAAATAAATGACCTCAATAAACATACCTACAGCTAAGAAAATGATGGATCCTGCAGTTTTGTGACTTTGCTCTTTGCAGCACTGCAGTCATGAGACTGTTGAGTTTTGTCCCCTTTCCAGACAAAAAGAAAAGAAAAAAAGATTAAAAAAAAAGTTGCTAGTCAAAATAGGAATAAGATGAGCATTTCATACATATGCTACATCGAGCAGCCTTAGTCAAGGTGACATTTGTTTTCAATTGGTTTTTTGGTTTTGTTGGGTTTTTTTTGTTTTTTTTTTTTTTTTTAAATGCATTACTGTTTCAAATGAGATTTACAGAAATTATTTCAAAATTACTGTGTCATAAGGATACAGCACAAATGATGCATTTAAAACACCTTTAACCATCTGAAAACAAATCAACACACAAAAAAGCCCCTTGTTCTTTTCAGGCTCTGCTTTACTTTGCAACTATTTTTAGATGACTGTCTCTTAAGCTCACCTGGTTGCATAATCGTTTGTTTCAACAGAAATTTTCATCTCTAAGTGGTCCATAACATAACAACGAAAGAAAAGGGATAGCTAATATCTCACTGTGACCTTGAAACTGGAAAGTGGAATATATTTAAATAACTTAACTATGCATAGCATCTGAAGTTACCATTACATGTCTTGCATCTTGAAAATGCTGATGTAAAAATGTATTACATATTTGGTAAGCCATGTCTAATTCCACATAATAGTCCACTGACTGCTGTTGTGCTGGTCTTTTCAATTAGAAAATATTATTGCCAGACATGTAAATATATGCACATAGTATGCACACAGCTCATGCATACAGTGTCATACGAATATGCATATCTTTCAGTATCCAAAAGCAAAAACTTCATTTCCATTATTCATTGCAAATTACTGAATTACAGTAATACACTTGTCCTGATCTATTATTTTCAAACTCAAAGAACTTTAAAAGTCCTTGGAAAAAAAACACAAACCTAAACTGTCAACCTGTACGAGCAGTGTTTCCAGAGGTGGTTTTCCTTATCTTCAGAGGTCCTTAAGAACGTCACAGCTGTCTTGGTGCTTCCAATACAAAGAGTGGACTTGGGAGCATAAAGTGCAACATTCAAGTTCAGTCACTACAGTGCATTTTTAATTGTCCCTATGATGTGGGTGTGACTCTTCTTCTGAAACTTATCTCGTTTACTAACAAACAGGGATGTTGTCTGAGGACAATTCAAGATAAAACTTAATGACTTTTTGGCAGTGGGCTGCATAGAAATTTTGCAAGGCAAAATGCACAGAAACTGTTTTTGAATAACCTCCCTTTTCCTCCTCTGGGATTTCTCAGCACTCCCAGGCATGTTACAGTGACTGGATGAAGAAGCTACATTAAAAGTCTCCATGCTGAGAGCAGGCATAACAGTTTTAACAGAAAACGTATCTATTCCAGCTTGGGCAACATTACGCAGATTTCATCACTGTATTCCACCCTTCACCTCGCAGACTAGCTCAATAAAGGAAAAGCCATTAAATAAATGAGGTCCCTGAAAAACACTACTTTTTAAAAAAATCAGCACCACTGTGAGATCTTTCTTTTCCTAAAAAAAAAAGAAAAAAGAAACAAAGAAAGAAACCAAATAAATCAAAACCATCTGGTGCCTTTGGTCTTACACTAGAAAGTTGATAGGTTTTCAGTTCTGTGGAATATCTAACAAAGGTAAATTGTCTTTCCCACTCATTTATTTAGGCAGTCAGCCAATTTCAGACTATCAGGCACACAGCTTGTACAGATTATGAATTTACAAATAAACGTCATCTCATTTCACTCTATGTAAATACAGATTTATTGCTCTTATGTGTTGGCTGCAGGTTTTCAAGCTACTGTCAGTTTTAATTTATAAAAGACAAACAAACATGATCTCTAAGTTCATTTGCCTGAGTCTCTGACTACCAATCACACTCGAGGACACCTCCACAGGGCTTACCTCTGCCCATCACAGCAGAAAATCTGTACATAGTCTCACAATGACACTTGGAAATGTTGTTAACAGTCATATAAGCAAGCAAATAGTACTTAGAGCACTGTAAGAACTTGACATTTACCACTTCTTAGCAAATTCAGTTAGAAGACAGCCTTTGTTGCCAGAACTCAAGACTTCTGACATGAAAAAAAAAGGCAATGCAAATCTTATTCTAAGCTTGAATGGGTGATCTCGTCAGAATTGTGTACTCATTTGCAGGTAGGTAGGAAATAAGATCGGGACGAATCATATACCCAACAGTCAGTGCAGTGAATCACAAGGAAATAATTTAGTTAGGCTCATGCACTGAAGAGCAATTGATTAGTCTATTGACACGCTCAAAAAAGTAATTGCAATATAATCAAACATTCTATGTATTTTCCATTCACAAATAACACTTCACATGTATTTAAAGATTGGTTTCCTTTTTTTAACTCATAAATCCTGATCTATACCGGTAAACAATGTCTTTCATTTCCTTAAAGCCCAATTTTCTACAATATATCAATACTAATAGTATGACTCTGTAATTATTCACTTAAATAAAACACCGTATTTGTCTAAATGCCTTTTGTCTTGCAGCTACATCAGGACAAATATTGTCTCCTTAATGGCAGTTGACTAACATAATGAAGTCTGATATTAAATTAAAACAATGTTCTAAGTTCCAGGAGGTCATGCTAAAACAGACGATGAGGTTACGGTTTGGTTCCTTTGCACTATGATCCTCACTTAGCTGACGTAATCAACAAAACACATTAACATATGTCTTCCTTTGTGATACCTTAAAGATCTATATCCTTTAAGCATGTTTTCAGTAGGCAGAATCATCAGTCCCACTTCCCTTGACCTCATTACTTAGTCAATCACACTATTCCAGTATGCATTATTTTTAGACCAGTGATGTCTAAGGAGCTAATGGACACAAGACCCATAAGAGAACATTTGTCCCCATTAACATCAAGACTGAAATGAATCTGTGTGAAGCTACTGGCTTAGTCTGCAAAATCCCACATTCACTCCCCTTCTTCAATTTGTGCCCTGAAGGTCACTGCAAACACATAGTTCCTTCCCTTCTCAAACACAGACTCCTTGGGGACACTATGACTGCCAACTGTGATTCCAGGTTGTCGTTGTTGGCTAGACTTCGTGAATGAAGATTTTGGGATAAGCCTGTGCAATGGATTTTTTAGGTGAGGCACAGTGTGCGCGGAACTGGCCGCACCCCTTTTACTCCTGAGGTTCATTTTGCCACGGCCGAGCACGCTCGGACGGTGACAGTGAGTTCCTCAGGATTCAAACCGGTGTCCTCAGAGGAGGAGCTGGCTCCAGAGGCGGCGACTTACACTATTCGGCCAATGCCCGCCGCCCTTTTCAGATTAACATTAAGGAAAAAAACAGCAAACAGAAAAGCAATAATGTCAGGTTGTTGAGCAATCCTGGGAGCCCACGTGGGTCAGAGCACCAGAGGAAGACCTCGCCTTTTCCTCTCTGCCACCGAATGACACAAATGTGGCACTGCAGCCATGCCTGCAACACGAGCTGGGGCAGGGATTCCAGGTAACCCTGCAGCAAACTTGCCGGCTCTAAACTTGCAATCATTCTGATTGCTGGTACTTCTGCCAGGCAGCCAGAAAGCTCCAGCTCAATGAGAGGTGACTCATCAGTTTGTTTCCTATGCCATTCCACAACACCGTCTAGAAGCTAAAGTACTAGTCGTCACTAAGCACGGCAATCATCTAGTCACTGAAAATGTACACACTACTGGCCATTGCTAAAAGCAATTGGTTGAGCTGTACCTCTTTTTTAATCTTTGTTTTTACCACAGGTCATTCATTTCTCATGCATTTCAAAGCAGCACTCATTATCATACAAACTTCCAAAGAAATCAAGGAACTAATCAAAGCAGACCAGTGTTGTTTAAAATTCATCTACATTTTAAAATTAGCAGACATTACAGTGTAGTTTTCAAGATGGCTAAAACTGTGAAAATAAATTAACCAAGACACAAACAACTTAATTTAATGCCTCGCATTTCAGAAAGTTATTTTCTAGGCATGTGTGTTCTGTCTTCCCCCTCACAGTCCCTGGATGATTACCCACATTCTTTTATTGGAACTGTCATTAAAAAATGGTTTTAAAAAAGCTATGAGAACAATTTTAGTGCAGCTAGAAGAGCTTGGTCCCAGCTTGTACAGTGGGTCACAGTACTGACCACTTCATTCCGATGGGCTGGATCAGTTGAGTGGGAGTCACAGGGCCAAAAGGGTTTCACTCTGGACTTCTTTTAGCAACTTTTCTTTTTTTTTTTTCACTTGCCAAGATACTGAATCGTGACCCAGATTCTAAACAGCATACATTTGGATCATAAAATTTATTTAATCTCAGGTTTCATCTGATATTTAATGGCCTCTGTCCAGCCTCCTCTCCAAAATGAAACTAAGTTTGTTTCTTTATGGCGATTACCACTTCAGCACAGATATGGCAAAGTGTACCAGAAGCAGCTGTACTGCTTTATGGCTTAACTAAGATTGAACTCATGAAGGGAAAAACTAATAGAACAACAAAGTCTGTCTGCAAGCCAAACTGCAGTGTTTATGACTGTTGAAATACGTCTTCATTCTACAATTAAGATAACCAGTTGAAACAACTGCATAAGCCAGCTTTCAGCGGACTACTCGCAAGTAAAATTACTTACGATTGCACAATTTAAAACTAATTGCAGTATGATTTTCACCTAATTTTCATTTCATGTCTGTTATGTGAAATTTTTTATTGTGTCTTAAAGGGGCAAAGTATGTTTACACAGGTTTTTTAAAAGATCTGTATATTTACATATGAGTGTGCATGTATATATATGAAGAATACGAACAGTTCATACATTTACACCTCCAGCTACTTTTCTGTATTGATACGGGTTATTTTGCTTACCTCCAGTTTTGGGAATGCCTTTTAGACATCACAGAGATATGAATTTTTCATTCTGAATAACTGGCCCTTCTGCTTGTTTAGGGTTAACTTCTTATTTTTTATTTACCCAGAATCAAGCAAAAAAAAAAATTGTAGCTGTAGCAGCAACTTTGCATCCAGAATTCTGCTGCACTTTAAGAGAGGTGACCCTGAACTCCTCAGACACAGCTAGTCTTTAACAGCACCAAGTACTTCACAAATCCTAAGCTAATCAGGCCACTCTTTCGTTTAGAGAGTGTGTGGTGCATCCCACAGACCACTAAAAGGGTCGTTCCTCTCGGACTGGTGGAACACTTCATGAGACCTGCAGAAGTCAGCAACTATGGGGAAAGCTGTCTCCCTCAAGGTTATCCATCACAGGATATTCTACAGCAGAGTGAACAAGATCTGTGTCCTTCTTTGAGGTCAATATTTCTCCAGTCAAAGGCAGCGACATAAGCCCAAGTCCTGCACATCCTCACTAAGCAACACAGCAAAAGAAAAGTAATTTCCATTCACACTGCTATCCCAGATCTACTTATATTTTCTGTCAATCAAAATGGCACTTAACAACTTAAACAAACAAACAAACCAACACACCACAAAATACAGGAAAACTAGAAACCACTCAAATTAAGTGTTAATCAGGGGTCACAAGCTCACATATTTCTTATATTTAAAAGAGTCTAGATGGATCTGAA
Organism: Formicarius rufipectus; assembly: GCA_013399695.1. Taxonomy (NCBI): domain Eukaryota; kingdom Metazoa; phylum Chordata; class Aves; order Passeriformes; family Formicariidae; genus Formicarius; species Formicarius rufipectus. The sequence goes on along the minus strand of VXAU01000812.1, from coordinate 18,222 downwards.
GAGCACACTAAGGTCTATTATCCTCTTTCAGGCTTCTCACTTTCTTGCTCAACACTGAACTTTATATTCCCATGGAATTCTCATTTTCCTCGTGGGGAAAATTTCAAAGACGAAGTATCACCAGCAAAGCTGGAGGTCAAAAAGATGAAACAGATGTCCTCTTGTGGTACTTTATAGATATCCTCTAGCCTCATGCTCCTAAAATATTTGAAAGGGACATATTTCTACTTGGGCAGTTGATGCCCACAGAGAATAAAAGCACTGAAAATGCTATTTCGGGTTCTGCCGTGATTCTTAGAGCTCAGGTTAGGCAGCATCTAGTCTCCCACAGAACAGTTTATTACCGTATGTATATACTGAGATGCTCTTTCCCTGAGATGTAGAAGGGAAACTAATGAATTTTCCCATGTGTACCCCACATGATGGAACAAAACAAGTACATCTTTGATTCCACACAACTCAGTGTCCTTGTAAACTTGATATGAGAAGTGAAAAAACTGTGTAAGAAACAACCGTACAATCTCCAGAATAAGCATTAAAGAAATAATAAACTGGACTTTGACTCAGAAAACCAATGGGCTTCTGAATGATAGGGGACTTAACCGGAGGAAGCATTTAATCTGCTAAAAAAAGCAAGGAATTTGCGGTAGATGTTTAAGCAAGACACCAACAACTGACTTATAAAGGGCTTCATTATTTACATTTTACATCTTGTCAGACTTGCATTTTATGTAATTAAGCCCTGCACCTGCAACAATCTTACAATCACTGCAGTGATTAGTCCAGCTGTATTTATATTTTGTAAAATGTTGATTTTACTTCTTCTCATTTCTTCTTTATGTGACAGCCTTGACAGAAATTTTCTTTGTTGAATGTGGCTGGGATTGGATTTGAAGTCCTATGTTAAAATTAAGCTTACTAACAACCATATTCAGAGGAAGTTGAATTTGAAAAAGAGACACGCTAAGAACTGGCCTTGGAAATCTACATCTTGAAAAGATGACTACGAAGAAAAATGGGATACAAAAGAAAGAAGAAAGCAAAAGCAGGGCAATTTTAAAGTCTGTATCAGGAACAATTTTCACATTTATAAAATGCCCCACAGAAAGAAATTCAAGTTGAAGCTCCTAGTCTACTGTACCATACTAGAAAAATAATTTTAAACTATGGAGATCTGTTCTTTTGTAAGGTGCCCAATTGTTGCCAAAAAAAAAAGATTTCTAATAGCAACCATTTGCTATCTCCACCGAGAACAACAGAGATGTCTCAAAGGACTAATTCCCTGCAGGGTCACTTGTGTCTTCTGATCATCTCATTTTCTCTGGTAACTCTCCTATTTTTCTCCTAGTTTGTTCTTGCTGAAAAGAACAAGGCTTTGGTCAAACAACTGCACAATATTTTTGCATTTTTAAACTGAAAAGACACATGATTAAATCTTTTGGTAAATAATTTTTCATCCCCCTAAGTTAACAGGGCCAAGAACCAGGATATGGAGCAGGCCGCTGCCTTCATCGGTATACTTCACTTAAATTAATCATCCCTGGTAATTTTCATAAGAAAAATAACATTACAACAGTTTTTTAGCTGGCTAGAATTGTTCTTGAAGAAAGAGTAAACATCAGAAACTGAAGTGGATAAGCGGTCACATCAAACATCCTAAAAGCAAATACCAAGTCCAACCTTTAAGATAAAGGGGGGGGNAAAAAGGGGGGGGGGGGGAGAGAACAGATGCTTTTTCAGAGTCAGAATTGCACTCAGCCTACTTTTCCACTTCATTTCCTGTTCCTCTTTTGCCTTCCCAACTCATCTCTTCTGTGATTTGCCTCAGAATTACTTGTTGTGATTGCTGATGGTATTACAAGTGAAAAGGAGCAAAATAATTAAATTCTGGCACATCGTGCTCTTCTTCCTTCTCCCTTGCAGAGAAGACAAACAAAATATCAATATAAGCTGATTTCAGGCTAAATAAAAAGCAACACAATACCCACTTTATCCACCCAAAGCAGAGCCTGCCATGACACGGAAGTCATAGATCTGGGAATCAAACTTGTCACGATGCAACTTCAATTCAAATGTTGACTGTAGAAGACAGATCAAAAACTTGAAAAAACCTCCATGTAAAGAAAACTGAGTCATGAACAACCTCCTAAAAATGAATACAAATAGACCCATCCAGATAGTAGTGCATTGTAAAGCAGTACTCAGTTTGTTCTCAATCTCCCAGTGTTTACACTTAGCTACTATGAGTGGATATAATAACTAAACAATCAGAGAAACTTAAGACCGCCTTCATTCCTTAACTCTGGATTTTCCCCTTCCCAAGCAGGGGCCCCACAGCCTGCCTCATGCTTCTGCATTTAACTGACACGTCATCAGTTGGCAGCATGTTTGTGTGATACAGGAGAACACAGCACCGTCGTCCTGTGGCCAGACCAGCTAGAACAGACCTGGAAGCACACAGGTTGGATTTGTCTTACAGTCAGTTGTATGTTCTTCTGTTTCCCCTGGCAAGAGATGAGGAGCACCGCTGAAACAGGCAGATCCAGTGGAAGCCTTCTGCCTGGTGTGGCTTGACCCAGCAGACGCTCCTGCTAAGGGAGCCAGCAACACCAAATGTACAGAGGAGTTTTTACAACACATCCCCAGGATGGTTATACTGGCACAACTAACAGTCAGACTGCAGCACATGAATGAGGACAAGAGGTCTAGGCAAGGGAACAGTTTCTTCAGCGAGCACCATATCCAAGCTAAATTTCCACAAATGGCAACCACAAGCTGCAATAATATTGTCAGTTTAAGGTCTGTGCTGAATTGAAAGGGACAGTACTATCATATCCTAGTCCTTGGCCAGTCTGTTTCCCCTGCCTCGTGCCAGCCCTCACATTGGCAAGGTCAGGGAGCTTACGCAGTCAAAATAAGCCCAACTGTTGTTTTCCTTTCCACTGTAGAAAAAATAAATGGATTTGTAATTTGTTTGAATTTTCTTTTTGTTTTTAAAGACCATAAAATAGAAAAATAATTTCTTTCCAAAAAACCATATCATATACTTACATGAGATATATATATCCACACACAGAAGTATTTCTAAAGTTCAGATGAGTACTACTGGAAGAAATACACCGGAAGGCTTAGTCACCTATTTAATTACCACAGCTTCAGATTTCCTGCATCGTCAGATGGTGGATTTACGCAAAAAGAACATTCACGATCTTAATCAAACGTAGCCATGGTGAAGACCATTTACAATTTCTTTCAAAGGCGCAAGGAAGCTTTGTTGGGCTTCCTTAGCTGAATAAACATCCCATCACAATTCCCTGCATAGCTGCAATACCACATGAAGTTTGCCTCCCAACTCTTATTAAGAATCATTATCTAGATTGCAAATATCTAATGCACATAAGGAAGAACACTTTAAAGAACAAAAGCTGCTTTATCCATGGAGTACAGGTTTTAATTACAAAACCAACACGATTGGGTTATTTTAAGACAGATATTTCTGTAACTCCATCCCTTATTCTGTAATCAGTGGTGGTGATTCCTCAGGCTTTAGAGAAGCTTCATATCATAGCAATCTTGGCAGCAACTACAGAGCTCCTGACTCCCAGTCAGGAACTCAGATTATTAATGAATCCTGAACAGAAATGGTGATGTGAATGGGAGAGGAGAGCAGGCCCCAAGAGCAGGGGCACACTTTGAGCATTTCTCAGGCTGCTCACGAGCAAGTATAGACCTGCTGGACTATCCATGGTTACAGCCTGGCAGAAAACACATCTGAGATTCCACCATTCACATGGGTCTTACCAGGTTCTGTTACTTGGGAAACAATGAAGCTTCTTCATTGGAACACTTTAACATGGATTAGAGAGAAGCAGAAATGCAGTCCTTACCTCTATATTCGTGTCCTGTATTATGAAGAAAGCTTAATCTCCTATTACTTTGCACAGCAATTAGGTGTCACACTCTGGAGTCACTGTGGGACCTGAATATAACCAGAGACAAGCCACAGTCTCTTCTAGACCATTACAGGGTTGGTATGTTCTACAGACCTTTAAAGGGCAAAATCCCAGAGCAAAGATTCAGTTTAGTCTGCAAAAGCAATCTTGCTGGTATTAACTGTGCCTTTCTGTAATTCACTCTTGTGGTTTCGTATCCTGAAAAGATGTTTTAATAGTTACTCTGCACACAAGTTCAGCAACAAAAGAAAAATAAGTCCTTTGAGGGAAGGCCTGCTGCATCAGGCATACCCAAATGTTCTACCACCTGCAGAAGACACAGCCGTGAGACTTTACTGACAGAAAATTATTCCATTCCTTAATTTCTGATTATCTGTGTACATCTATTAAGATTTCACCTATTTAGAAGTACATATTTCTATCATGTTTAGAGCTGTTAGTCATGCACATATTAGACTATCTCCTTATTAACAGAACAAAGACCATTTACTTTTACTCACCTGTCTCAGACTGCAAACTTAGCAAACATTTATCACTGCACACTATTCTTGTAACCACAATCCAAACAAATGGCTTTTAATTTTTTTAGAGCTGAAATTTTGTGATGGAAGGTTTTATAACATGCTGAAACCCCTTTAAAATTAACTATTGAAATTTCTCATTAATTTATTTTTGGGATGCTCTCAAGAAATTCTGTGTAGCAGCAACAGCAAGAACAAACTTCCAAGACCTATAGATGATACCAAAATGCAAGAAAGATAAAATAATGAATGACAGCAGCTTTAAACAAATTTAATCACTTGAGCAATTGCTCCAACAGATGGCAAAGGCATTTCTGAGCATACAATTGCAAAATAATTGGCCTTGAAACAAGCAAGTAAGCAAAGAAAAATCTACTAAACAATTATTCAGCACGGTGATTAGAAAAAAGATTTAGGGGCTTAGTGTGGAAAAAGAAATCATTGAAGCTATTGGCACAAAGGAAAGTGGTAAGACAGAAGTATTCTTTAGTAGTATCGGATACCAGACAGGTTATCCTACCATTATGCAAAACATGAGGTTCTATCAAACTGGCTCCGGTTCACAAAAAAACCCACATTTTTGTAACAGAAGATAATTTTTCTTCCTTCTTTTCTTAAATAAATAACCCTGCTAACTTCCACCCAAGATCTCAGCAGCACATTGTTTCTTTGGGGAGCATGTGAAACAGGAACCTTTTTCCCTAGGTCAGTTTGCTGTCACATAAATTCCAGGGCTACCACAAGACAGATGCTGTTGCAGTGTCAAAAGAAAAAAAAAAAAAAGACCAGGCACAAGGAGGAACATCAGGGTCACTCAACTAGTTCATCTTGTGACAACTCACCCTGTAGACAGGAACCACGCGTAAAGCCCCAGGTTCAAGTCAGAAGCTGCCTGGGCGTTTTACTGATATTTAAAACTTTCAGAGAGTTCCCACATAAAACTTTTGCAGAGCCTTTGATTCCTTGAATCCTCTTAAAGAGAACATACAACATGCATTCCCCAAGAGATTTCTTTTAATTTAGTGAGAAAATAAGCACTTTGGCAAAAGGTTTTACAGGAGTAACAACCAAGGAGAAATATTACACTAAAGCATGCAGCAACCAACAGCCCTAGCTGGTGTCTGTGAAATACCATCCATCGGCTTTAAGCTAGTCCACAAGAGGAAGAAAAGACCAAAGGACAAAAAGAAAGTAAGAGAAGAAAAAAAACCAGAGAAAAGTAATTACCACCAATAGTCACACAGTAGCAACCCCCCATGGGAGAAAGGCTGAACAAAACCAGTTCCTCTGCGCTTGTATTTATACGCCCTGCCCACTGTGGCCATTCCCTCCCAGGCAGGACAACCAGTTTATTGACCGCTCAGTGCCCTCATAGCTGGAGTAAGAGGTGAGTAAGCCAGTCAGAGGCTCCAGAGGCCCAGGTGAGTCTTTTTGATGGACAGGTGTCCACCACACAGATCCCAGTGCCATGTGGCTCCTGTGCTGCCATGCTGGCTGCAGACCACGTGCCCGCCTATGGTGGAGGGCTGTCCCCCTACACCAACACACACAAGAGAGCTGGTTATCTGACACAGTATGAATGTAGCGAGACACAAATCAAGTTCCTCACACCCTAGCACATCATCCTCCCAAGCTCTCACGAGTTTAAAGTGAGGTCACAGAAGCCTACTTCTTTCTAACCCATAAAAGTATTACATTTTACTGAAGCCTGAGAATCAGTAGGACAACTGATGTAATCAAAGATCATCCATCCCAGAACAGACTATGCCAGTATTGGCCCACCACATCTCCTCATAATGCTTAGAGATTCTGGGTATGACACTCACCTCATCTATGTTGATTTTAATTGACTTTAATGCCACTGATTCTTATTTGCACCTGTAGAGCTAAGGATCCTCTTGTATCACATTTCATATTGTTCTTTTATTGACATACAACTATTTTCAATTTACAGCATGAATGTATATCTCCTGAAATCAATGTTACAATTCTAGCACTAATTAACACCTTGCACTCCTTAAAAATCCTGAATTATTTATTTTGTTTAGTTTGAGACCTTTCAAGCATCACTTGTACATTACAGTACTACCTCCAAACTGACACTAAGTAAATACCAACTGCTCCCCAAGACTTTTAAAACATTAAATGTATTATTAAACATTCCAGTGTCAGGGAATTGTCAAAACTAAATGGTTTTATTTGAAGAGCAGATTATAGCAATAAAAACTGCTATAAAATTCAAATTTGGGGAAGAGTTGGATGCATGAGTAGTTTAGCAAACTTGCTTCAAGAAGTTACTGTATAATTCACATTCTCAGAAGTTCCATGCCCTGTACTGGGCCCTAATGCCACAGTATTTGCTTTCATGTTTCCATCTGACAGCTTAATTTCTCAATTTAATCCTTAGTGCCTCTGTTTAATTTAACCAATCCTGAAACCAACAAAAGGCCTAAGTCAGCTCTTAAAGAGCTACAGATTATAGTATTGCTACTTAATTTAAACTAAAACAAACAACACAGACTAGGATCAGACTGTGGGAGTCTGATCATATTATTTATGATAATATAGCTCTTGCCCACCAACCACTTGTCACTGTTACTGTCTTTCATTTCCTGCTCCTGGTAACAAGTCCCTGGAAGGCAGACTTGCTGCACTTCATTGTGTATTATATATTTAGATAGCCTGGTTCCCTTTATTCTAAACAGATGATTAATTTCCTTCTATGCACAGTTACTTGACAGCCACATGTACATCAAGAGTCTTTAATGCACTCCTGCATTAGTTGAGGATCAAAAAATATTTAACAATTTTATTTATAAAATTTGATTGCACCAGTACCATGGGGTTTTTTCTGCTATTCCCCAGTCTTGAATCCACTGAAAAGTATTCCTTAGGCTGAAATACAAGCTTCAAATCATGCAGCCATGAAAACAGGCAATATTTGAAAAATGAGATAAAACCACATGGCCTTTAAAAATCCCACAGCACTTTCCACAGAAATGAAACTGATAACTCTAATGTCCAAGCAAAAATCCAGTTTGATTAATTATGTTCTCTTACCTGAATTTCCCTTACAGATATTCATTTTCACTGCCTGTCCTAAAACACTGTGAAGAGTTAAATAAATTCTCATCCTGGCCCTAGGCAACTGATGTAAAGTTTTCTGATGTGGCCAAGTTTCAAGGGGGGGAAACACTCTACACATATACATACATATCTTTATACATCTATATACATGTGTGTGTTTTGCAGATCTCAAAGCATTCTTCTACAGTTTTTCTTGGGTGCCATAGGCTTCCTTAAAATTTGTGCCTGTTACCCTTCCAAAATAAAGAGAAAGATTCATATCAGATCCATCAGCCAGATTGTCTTAGAGGCAGGAAATAGTGACTGTCAATCTCAGGCCTCCAAGGCCATCAGATGTGATGCAGTATCCAGCGGCCTGCTTCGGGACAAGGAGTCTGAAGTCAGGAGACCCCCGTTTTTGCAACAAGCGGAGGACTTGAGATCTGGGAAACAACTTCAGTAAAGCTGAAATGTCATTGTATGCTTAGGAACTTAGTATTCACTAACCCGGTCGAAAGTTTAGGAAAAAATTTCCATTCAAAATGACTTGGTGCTTACAAAGCCATGCCTAGGGATTGTGGGGCTGCCAGGGTAGCAATCTTCCTGGTGATCGAGGTATTTGTAAAAAGTTGGGTTTTCTCCCCTCATCCCAAAACTCGCTGCAGAATACTGTTTAGTGTAAATATCTACGGAGTTTCTCCTGAACCGTTTGTTTTGACGAGGGCAGAAATTACAAGGGAATAGATCGCTTGTCTCCAACAACATAAAATATTGATCCATAAAGGCCAATTGTCTGAAACACATCTCATAATGCACACAAGCCACTTTCCAAACTGAGACTGGTAAATAGTTCTTCCCTGTTTTGACAGAGTTCATACTGCAGGTGCTTCAGTGGATTGCCCCCGACCTCCCCTTTTCTTTTTTTTTTTGTAACCTCTGGTATAAAGCAGAAATTTTATTTCAGCTGTGTTTGCATCCTAGGCTTGCTGGCAATCACATAAGCCTAAATTATCCAGGCAAACAGTTTCATTTATTGAGACCTCTTGCTGGAAAAGAGCAGCAATCAAATCAGTCAGCCCAAATTATCCTTAACATTTAACAAAGGGCTCTGCGATCATTCTAAGAAATCACTTTCTTCTATTGCCAAACTGATTATGTTGTAGATGGTTCCACTGCATCACAGCACAAAACACACAACACAGCACAAAATAAAAGTGTTTATAAAGGTATGTCATTTTCATTGCCACCGTTTGTTATATTCGGTGCTTTATCGAAGCATGCTAAATATACATTATATGCATACCTGTGCATGCATGCATACAAAAGTAGTAATAGCATGTGGTTACTTCAGCTAAGGAGTCTCGTGCAAAAGTAGAAGCAAACAGACAGGTCCCAGTCTTACAGTCTCACTGACAGTGAAACCAAGAAAGCTCTACAGATTGTACTTCTGTGTCACTGAAGGATTCAGCTGTTATCTTTTCGGAGACCAAATGAACTAGATCGAGTTTTCATCTGTTCCCAGACAGTGGTGATTTCTTACTCACATCTAGTGCCTTGTGCTCAGCTTCTCAGAGATTCCTACCAAGCCAAATCTAAGTTAGAACATCTTTGTTTAGAAGCTTATAGGGATCACAGGGGGGAGAAAGATACCGGGAGTTCTCCGTTGACCAAGTGTGAAGGTTAAAAAAAAAAAAAGAAAAAGTAACTTCATACTCTCGGTCATGAGCAAAGTCCTCTCTGAAAGTAAAAGGAAAGCCTCTAGCTCTTAAATTTAACTACTATTTTGTAATCCAGGGCCCAAAGGACACCTCTGTTTCTGAAGCGGTTAGGTAACAGGCTCTTCATTCATAGCTCATGGATTTGGCATACAAATCCAAAACAATACAATATTGCCAAAAATTTTAAAAATGCTTCACAATCATTTCAGCTTCAGAAAAAAGTGCACAAAAAGCTAGAGGTGTCAGATGGATAAGGGAAAAATTAGAAGAAAACATAATCAAGCTTCAAAAAGAATATTAAAAAATCCTACGGGGAGCAAAAACATATTTGAAACTAGAGAAATAGCTTCTACTGATATCAGCCCATAAAAAAAAACACACATGTAAGATTTCCCCCCACTCCCAGGTAAATACAATGACCTAGAACAACAGCTTTGTGCTTAAGGAGAAAGACATTTTTGCTTCAGCATGCCACAGCACAATACCTTGTTTAAAATTATAGGGTCATAGCGCAAACAGATTTTTACCAGACACATGAATCTGGACTGTACAAGGAATATAATGATCAACCTAAAATGCGTCACATTTGACTGACAATTCATGTTTTTAAGCTCAACATTAATAAATATGTAAGGCTGCAATATGGTTGGTTAAGTCACAACACTGCAGTCTGACATTGATTCTACACACCCCTAACCTGCATTTGCTAGACAGGTTTCCTGCATATGGAATGATATGAAATCAGTTATTACACACTCTCCTATCCAGATGCACATTACTAAATAAATTTTCTTGTGTAAATACACAGTAATATTGTGCTAACAGTTTTCAGGTATTTGTTTGCGGTTCCTTTTCCCAAAAGGTGTGTACTACTTCTACACAGGCAGACAGAGTTGCAGGTGAATACAAGTCATATACAATTAGAATCATAAATTCATGTGTAGATTGGTTTGATGAATTACACTAGTTTCTGGGCCCAATCGTACTTCTCAAATCTGCCTTCATAAATCACTGTCATCTTATTTGTAAATCTTGCCATGACACAGCTCATTTCCCGGTACACTATGTCTAATATCCATGCAATTCATTGTACAGTCGCATCAAAATCAGTGGTTCATCTTAAGTTCTCTTCTTTATTTTCTCTACTGTGGTTGTACATATTACACAAACTCAGGTTTTTTTAACAAGTTAGACAAATTTGCATTTGACTTTCCTTTTGCAACTAAGGCACCTTAGATACCTTTAGTGAGGCTAATCATGTACTTTCTGAAATAGAAGAAAAGCATAAAGTTCAATAAGAATAGAAATATAAAGCTTATGCTAGGTGCCTACGAAGGCAGTCAGAAAAGTTGCAAACCCCAACCCTGATGTTACAAGCCCTTGAACTTTTATACGCTTTTCAGCCTTTCAGAGATCAGCTTCTGTGCTTGTGTCAGAATTTGGCCAGGCAAGGAATAAAAAGGAAATGCATTTGAGTAGATAAGAGCCCAAGTAGTTATTGAGTGAGTGTGTCCTAGAAAAGGGAAAGCCAGCAGTAAAGTCCCTATCTTCTGAAAAAAACCAAATTCTATATTGCTCCTTACCTTTTAGCTTTTAAGGCTCCATATGCCAAGCCCTACTCTAGATTCTTAACATATTTAACTATTAAGAGAATAATGACTCAGAATAATAATTTGACTCATAGAAACAATCCTCCTGAATTGAGCGTGTTTTGCCTTCATGCCTTGAATTCCCCGAGGTTACCATTCGTTAGCAATCTCCTCTGAAAAAACAAGTTCTCTTCCTGAACTGGAAGATGTTCATCACTGATTATTGATCTGAAACTACTGCAGGGAACACATCATGTCACCGAGCTCTTCAGACAGATGAAATCTATCCAGAGAACACGACCAACATCTCTACCAGCCCTTTACCACTGAAAGCACATTCAGTTTGAGCGATCTGGGTGGGAAAGGCCACACAGATGGACACAAGACCGAAAATCTAAACAATCCATTATACAGGTTAAGTTCTATTTTATTTGCAGAATACAAACCTGAGCCCTTCCTCATTTTGAGAATGTTCTTCTCATTTTGTAGACTTTAACTCACATATTTAATTAGCTTCAACTAAGGGAGAGAACTATGCAAAGCACTTGAAAAGGGGATAACAAAATAAAAGCTGAATACACAGTTTTCAGGACTTCAAAGCATTAATGTTTTCTTGCAGATGCACAGCAGGGATTGCCTGAGGTAAGATATCTTTACTTGTGCAACAGAGACTCAGCTGAAGTATTAATAAAAGGGCTGACTTGCAAAATAGGAAAAAAAAAAAAGGGTTAATTTTCATCCAAAAATTAATTGCGGCCAATAAGAGAAGCACGAAGACTAAAATGTTGAGCTTGAAAGGTGAAATCCCCCTAAGGCCATTACTGAAAATCAGTGACCTGAAGGAAAACATGACAAAAGCCGGCTTTTGTTTCTGCGATCAGCAGTAAAGTACAAAGTTTCAAGACGGACGTCCATCCCTTTGCACTTCGTATAGTACACGTACAACAGCACTACAAGGTGTTAGATGCCTTTTCACTGAATCCTCAAGAAATGCAGCTGATGGCAACATAACTGACAGCACAGAACAGTCTATAATTATTTGATAGTACTTTCAAGTATGTAGAAAGTGTACATTAAATAAGATCACAGCTCCTAGAAATTTGCAATGAACTGAAATTTTAAAGTTTTCTTCTCAAGTATTCTACATGAACAAAAGACAACAGAGAAAAAGAACTCAAAATCTTGCCAAGTTTTACCTGACCATTTTTTGAACAGAGGAATAACAGCCTGTACATAACTTGCCAGATCTCTCCACATAAATGAAATGTAGATGATTTATGCACTTTTCTGTAAAACATTGAATAAAAATACCATTGATGTTAGTGAAGCATCTTTAAAATTATCACATTGCCCTGTGAAGCTAGGAGCTGATATTTACTAGACAGTTCATCTCTTAGTGGATTCTAAAATGACATGAAGACCCCTCTGTGTCTGCTACCAAGCAAGACAAGTCTAAAATATTACTAGCCATACTGTTGTTTAAAAAAAAAAATAAAAAAAAAATCCAGTGTCTCTTAGGACTTTAAGTATTATTGTACCCTAGGAAGCTCCAACAAATGATGGGAATAGAAAAAAACTAAAACCCACCAGCAATAAGAACTATTTAAGACCACATTAGCATACAAAATATGACAATATTACCAGAAGAACTGGGTATAAGCAAATTCAGCCTTAAGTCCAAACTACAAGCAGAATGACATTACAGAAATATCGTCCATCAAGAACACAAGCATGGGAATTAAAAAGGGGACAGAATTTTCTGCTAAATAAGAAATGACTATGCAGAGGCAAAATGACCAACATGCAAGCCTCAGTACCAGGTCAGTTCTCAATGCAGAACGTACTCTAGAGAAAATATTTGGCTCCCTATAGTTTGCCGTTTTCTTTGTTTCTGCTGAATGAGCTCACCTGCTTTCCACGTGTATAGCAGATTCTAATATGGGGTATATTTTTATTAATAAATAATGTCTATACTTGTCCTATACAAGAGCTTGAAAATTCCAGTAAATACATTAAGCATTCTTCATTGAACTTACCATCCCAAAAAACTAACCCACACATTTCCAATATTGTTTTGGATTAAAAAACAGTTGTGTGAGTCCTCCCTCTCCCAAGATGTATATAGCTATTAAATTTTTCCTCCACTTGCACAGGGGACTTGAACGTCTTAGTAAAAATTACACTGCAGAGAAAGTCTAGTTCTCAGAAACCAGCAACATACACATGACTGCATTAA
>VXAU01000810.1:314216-326263 GCA_013399695.1 Formicarius rufipectus | reverse complement strand
TTGCTTGCTTTCTTTCGCTGCCTCTTTCTTCCCCAGTGACTGTATTTTACTGCTTTATGGGGGTAAACTTTTGCACTTGTAAATTGCTTTATAGTTTAATTACCCTGAAGGAGACCTTTTCTTCTGGGGGCTGAGCGAGCCGGGCTTTCTGTGGAAGGAAGCGTCCTTAAAGTTTATGGCACTTTTATAGCCTTAAAAAGCCCCTTCATTTTTGTTTTGCGCTTGATTTGGGATTTCGGTGGTGCTGCTGGTTCTCCCCGAACTGCAGCTACTTATTTATTTTAATTTTTTTTTTTTCGAAGGTCCCAAAGTGCCGGAATCTGTTGTTGTTGTGGTGATGGTTCGGGTAATAATAAGTGTGCAAGTGCAGGCTTCAGCTGGGCTGCTCGGGGTGGGCTGGCGGGTGACCCCCCCTCCCTCCTCTGCCACCATCACCCCTTTCCTTTATAACCATCTTCCCTTTTATAATATTCTACAGGAGCCTTTCCCTCGCCCTGTTTGCTTCCTGCCTTTGCTCCTGCGAGTCGTTTCTTCCTCCCCCTCCCGTGCCTGTGTGTGTGAGTGTGTGTGAGCGGGTGGGAGCCTGTGTGTGCCTATTCCCGAGCCTGGTTTATGTATCCTTCAACCTCCTTCTCTTCTTCCCCTCTTCCACCCAACCTTTGCAATTCCCCAGCAGCCGCTGGACGGAGGAGGGGGAGGCAAACCTACAGCCGCTACCAGACGCTGGAACTGGAGAAGGAATTTCTATTTAATCCCTACCTGACCCGCAAACGGAGGATCGAGGTCTCGCATGCCCTGGGATTGACAGAAAGGCAGGTCAAAATCTGGTTCCAGAACAGGAGGATGAAATGGAAAAAGGAAAACAACAAAGACAAGTTTCCCAGCAGCAAATGCGAGCAGGAAGAACTGGAAAAACAGAAAATGGAAAGAGCCCAGGAGGTGGACGAGGAAGGGGAAGCACAGAAGGCGGACAAGAAATAAAAGGATTTTTAAGGACTGAAAGGCAAGCGCTGCTGGGGTGGAAGAGCCCCTGAGCCCCACGTTAATGGCAGTTAATGTAAGGGAGGGGTGGGGGAAAAACAACAATGCATAGAAAAGAGAAAGGAAAAAAACCCTTTTATTGCTGTAAAACAATATAGCTGTAAGCACCACTTTCCTGATTATCCTTTGATACAATGAACAGTATGCAAAAGTGATCGGGAGGTCTCTCCTGCCTTTTGCCAGTTATTAACTAGTGGTAGTGTAACGCAATAGCTTATGTAAAACATGACTGTGAAATTTTCTCTCTCTCTCTGTCTTTCTCTCTGTCTCTCTTCTTTCCTGGGGGGTGGGTTGGTTAACATAGCTTTCAATGCTATAGGAGTTACGTGAAAATACATTTGTGCACTTTTTTTTAATTATTATTTTCCACCTTTTTTGTTGTGGTTTATCTGTATGTACTGGAGGTAGCTATTGAAACAAACATCCCAACAACATGAAACTGCCTATTTATGCTCTAGTTATCTCTCTCTTTCTCTCTCTTGCTTTCTTTTCTTTCCCAACCGTTCTTTTCCTTGGTTCTTTTTTTTTTTTTTAATTTTTAAATGTCTCTTCCAAAAAAGGGGAAAAAAAGAAAAAATACAAGAAAAAAAGCGTTTTTCTCTCCTTTAGTTAGCATGCGCACAGTGAAGCAAGTTGTAAAGTGATCTTTAGGTTAACTGTGAAAAAGAATGTATACTGTATACGTGAATTACTTTATTGGGGGAACTAATGATATATTTTGTTGTTCTTTCATCACTTTGTTCTATTGTCTAAACCTGGAAGCGGCGGAAGAAAGTTACAATAAAGTTTACAAGCGAGAATTCCGTGACATCATTCTTTTACCCTGCTCCATTTCCTCCAGGACCACTTTGATAGAAAGGAAATAAAAGTCAATTGTGTCGGAGCTGCAGCCCTGGCCATCAAAGACTCCTCTGGCCGCAGAGATGCTGACGGGCCGGGCGGCTGCGGGGCCGGGCAGAGGCAGGGGCTGGGGCCGGGGAGCTGCTGCCCGGGAGCCGCGGGGAAGGGGAGGGGGCCGGGGCAACTGCCATGGCTTCTGCTCTTGTTGTTGTTTCTAACAGTTCCTGGGTGGTGACAGGTTGGGAGGCTGTGTGGAAATCCTTCCTCAAGGTAAAGTGTCTTGTTTTTTTTTCCTTCTTTTTCCTCCTTGCCTCGTCTCTCCATGCCCTCCCCACTGTCCCCGCGAGACGGAGCCCGGCTCTGGGTCCCCCTTCCTTTCCTCCCACTCATCTCGCTATAAAAAACACATTGTCAGTCGCGCAGCTGAGCTGTTCTCTGCTCCTTTGCCTCCCGAGCTGCCCGGCCATGGCCAGAGAGGAGTGCGGGGATGCACATAACCTTGGGAAAGGAGAGCCAGCACAGCCCCCAGATGCACATCCACCATTGTCTGCTTTTCCTGCCTGTAAGACTTTCTTTCTTTCTACACAGCACCCCCCCACACGCCCCCCTTAAAAAAATCGAGGCAGATCACATTTTGGAAGGTCTCTCTGCTTCTCCAGCAGAAAGCAAATCAGCCAGCTGGTAAGGTTTTACTTCTGACTGTAATTGAGTCCTGCAGAACCGCTGACACGCGAAACAAGGGATCTGTACACTCTTTATTTTTCGCAACAAGAAAAGCAAATGCCAGCTCAATACGGAGCTCAAAGCCTGTGGCACTGGAATAAATTAGATATAGAGCTGAATGGCATTTGGGAGAGGGGAAAAAGAAGCCTGAAACTATTAGGTATCAATGAGACATTTGTCTTTTTTTTTTTTTTGGGGGGGGGATGGGGAGTGAGGGTCAAGGGGGGAGAGAAGGGAATTATGTACAGTCTTGTGAAAAAGTAGCTCGGAGCCGAGGAAATGGTGCGAAGGAGGGAATTTTAGACGGGATCAATAAAGGGATAAATAGAGCTCCCTTCCCTTTCCTCCAGCAGAGAGAGACCGAGAGGGAGTCGCTGTTTTATCAGCAACGTGCTTTTACCCACCTCCCCCTTTTTTTTTTTTTTCCTCTTTCTCCCTCGGTCTAAGCTGAAAACTGATTACAGGTTGCTTATCGACTCCAGCACAATTTCACCCCTTCCAGCATAGATCGTGGAGGGTTTTATATCGCATCAATTATTTATCATATTTTATAAATCCAGCCGCACAGTCTCGTGCCCCCGAGGAGGGGGCGGGCAGCGATTGGCGCCGCAGCAGCCACGTGCCCGCGCGTCACAAGGGCCGGGAGGAAAAAGGCTCCTTTTTGGTGTAAATCTGGACTCTAATTCCGTAATATATCACGGTACCTCGTAAAACCGACACTAAAACGTCCCGACCTACAAATCACCCGGCCAAATTATGAGTTCATTGTATTATGCGAATGCTTTATTTTCTAAATATCAAGCCGCAAGTTCGGTTTTCCCATCCGGAGTCTTTCCCGAGCAAACTTCTTGCGCTTTCGCCTCCAACACCCAGCGAGCGGGGTATGGGGCCGGATCCACGCCTCCCTTCACCGCCTCCATGCCCGGGCTCTACTCCAGTGGCAGCGCCGTGCACCCCCAGCCCCCCAGTATGTATTCCTCCGGTTACGGCCTGGAGCCCGGCTCCTTCAACATGCACTGTTCCCCTTTCGAGCAAAACCTCTCCATGATGTGCCCGGGAGATGCCTCCAAGCAGAATTGCAACAAAACGGACCAGAGGGACTCAGATTTGCAAAACGACAGTAACTTCCGTATCTACCCTTGGATGAGGAGCACAGGTAAGCCCCAGTCTCCCTAAAGAAAGGAACCCG
Source organism: Formicarius rufipectus (assembly GCA_013399695.1). Taxonomy (NCBI): domain Eukaryota; kingdom Metazoa; phylum Chordata; class Aves; order Passeriformes; family Formicariidae; genus Formicarius; species Formicarius rufipectus. Next base: position 322,470 of record VXAU01000810.1, on the reverse strand, counting down.
GGGTTAGGAAGGGGGGTTAAGGGGTGGGGGGAGTGTAAATTATTTGATGGCGTGCGCAGGGGGTGGCGGAGGGGGAGGGGGGAATTGTCCCCAACTCCTTTCATGACGTTTCACTGAAAACGCATCTTCAAAAGAGAGGGAGAGAGCGACACACAACTCCCCCTCCAAACCTCCCCCCACCCCCCCGCCATAAAGCCATCCTTTTAGCTTTAAATATTTATTGGTGTTGCCGGGGCTGTGTATGTGCCATGCAAAAGGCAGTTTGTCTTGGAGGGGACAGACAGAGCTGCAGAAATAATAGCCAGCCCCTTCTTCTCCTATATTTACAGGATGGAGATTGTGATACCCCCGTGTAGATACAGATATGGATTCTGAAGGAAACTATTTATGGGAAGTGCTTGCAAGCTTGGTTTGTTTTCTGTTAGATGACAAACCCTTCATTTACCAGACCCTCACAAAGTCCCAAACACTGCAACTAAACGTAGCCATCAGAAACAGCGACACATCATTCCCTCTTCAATTATAAACTCTGCTCCCCAAACGGTGACACTCCGACAGGAATTTGGATGGATGGATAAGCGGGAGGGGGGAGGGGTGTGACATGTTTAACTCTGTCCCCAAAACATCCCCAGGAAGGGGTGCGGTGTGCTCTGCCCTTTGGGAAGGGCACTTTTGGGGGTCATGGGGTGCTCAGCGTGGCCCTGCTGGGGAATGGAGTGTCTCCAGGGCGCTGCTCGGGCCGCCCCACGCAGGGCCACGCTGCCCCCCGCACATGTGTCTCAAACCCACCGCCTTCAGTCACCAGCGTGTTCCGTCTCAGGGTATTAATGTCAATTAACATTTAATAAATATCCATTTCCCTCGTGCCGGAGCGGTCCCGGGGCATCCCGGCTCCCCCCGGGTCCTGCTGCGTGGAGCACCCCGAGGCCGGGCTGGGCGCTCCGGGCCAGACTCCCCCAGCTCGGTCCGTGTCCGTGCACACGCGTGCTGGTGTTTACACTCGTGTAATCCTGAGAAGGGGGCAGAAAGGCGATACTGTCCCGTCTGGGAGCGGGACAGAAGGCGTGAGTTCATTTTCCAGCCGCCAGATTGCAACTTGAGAGCATCATCCCTGCGAGCGAGACGCTCTCCTCCTCCAAAAAATTCGGGAAAGGGTTTGTTAGGAAACCTCGGGGGTGAGCAGGGCGCGGGCCAACCTCCCTGAGAAGCAGAGCTAAAAGAAAACACTGGAGCAGCCAATGTGTAGCTGCTTATAAAGGCAGGAGTTACCCTCACACTTATTTGGTGGTCAGTTCTTTCCATTACCTGCTCCATAACTCATTCACTTTTACAGTTGATTTATCAAAGACCAAATATTTCTGGTCGTAAACACTTCATCTCTGCTTTTATCTGACTTTAGATTTAAGAAGCCCCCCCACTCACCCCTCTTTTAGCCTGTGACGCTGCGAGGATCAGCCCTGGAGGTGGTTTGAAAACAGGGCAAAGGCTCAAAGAAGCCCTGGATGCTCTGGGATCTGCTGAACCTAAAACCAGAAAAACTCGACCTGGGTCGTAAAATCGGGGTCCCCCCCCCTCTCCTGCCCCCCTTCCCAGTGCTCCGTGCCCACTGTGCGATCGCGCTTGTGGAATTTCATCAGCGAGCAGAGATAGAGTTGTCATCCCTATTCAGCAGCAGTTTATGGCTCTCCCCTCAGTGGATTTTACAACCCACATTCCACGACCTGCACATTTTTACTTTACAGCTAGCCTGGCTATTTTGCCTTTTTTTTCCTCCTTTTAATGACTGGATCTTTTCTTCTTTTAAAAAGAAAGAGGGCTGGGGTGGGGGGAAAAAGGGGAGAAGAAGAGGAGTCCGGTGGAATGTGTGGAGGAGAGGCCGAGGGCTGGTGCTCGCCATCCCCACTGCCCTGGGAAAGAAAATGTGATACCATAGACGCACACCACATTTAACTAGAACACGGAGCCAGGATCACAAACACCATATTGTAGAATAATTTCCAATCAGACTCCAGGAAATGTCGGGTGGAGGGGAGAATCAGGAGCTGGGCCCTTTCCAAACCCTGTTCGCAGGCAGCTGGAGGGTGGTGGAGAGCCTGGGGTAAGTGTAGAGTCACTTCTCATCTGCAAAACCCCCAAAAAGAGCAGCCTGGGGGCAGAAGCCTCTCTGTGAGTCCCAGAAGTCAGTCCTGTGCCCAAAACATCCCCTGAAATGATTAAGACCATCATACACCTTTCAAGCAGGCATCCTGATGACAGCTTTAAGAGAGGACAAATAGTTGGATTTGTGTAGGTAGCAGATGTCTCTCTCACTCTACTCGACTGTATTTCTGTATTTATTCCCCAACCACCCCAAATTTCTGGTGTTCAAACGAAAATTAAAGCAGGAACTCAGAGTCTGACAGGGGATAGGAGGACAGGAAACTTTCTGAACTTTGTTGTTCACTCAGAGACACGCAGAGACACACATATAAAAAAAAGCACTGCACGCTCTTCCAAGACGAAGGGAAGTTAAAGCTGGGGTGGTTTGGGGGTGCTGAGAATAGAGAAGGTGAGGTGGTGAGACCCTCCAGCAGAAGGACTTGATCTTTCAACTAAAAAGAAAGGCTGCCCCAGGTTGCTCGGTTCCTCCGAGGATTTTGCCCCTCGTGGGACTGCAGTAGATGGATCCTTGCTAGGCTGCACTCCAAGACAAAAGCGAGAGAGCAAACCAAACCTGCAGCCCCCAAAACATCCCCCCACAGATGCCCAGCTGACCTGAATCTGCATTTATTTGCCAGGCACCGACAGAAAACGCGGCCGCCAGACCTACACCAGGTACCAGACCCTGGAGCTGGAGAAGGAGTTCCACTACAACCGCTACCTGACGAGGAGGAGACGCATCGAGATCGCCCACGCCCTGTGTCTCACGGAGAGGCAGATCAAAATCTGGTTCCAGAACAGGCGCATGAAGTGGAAAAAAGAAAATAAAACTGCCTGCTCTGGCTCTGGCAGCCAGGAAAAACCAGACGTGGAGGATGACGAGGAGGAATGAGAGGGGCGAGAGGTGGATGCAGGAAACGTGGGAACCCACACGAGAAGAAAAGGGGGGAAAACACACAGGAAAAAAAGACTATATATAAAAATAGAGAAATGATAAGTGCATAAATAATTAAAAACCATAGGAGTGATACATTGTGTTTCCTGACACTGAAAAAAAATACTACCTATATTAAAGTTTTGGTTTTTTTGGTTTTTTTTTTGTTTTTTTTTTTTTTTTTTTTTTTTTTTTTTTTTTTTTTGACAATAGACTATCTACCTATTAAATGTGGCTTTAGAGTCAGAATAGACACATTTTTCTATGTGAGCCTTTCTCTAGTACCAGTAATTTGTAAATCTCCGTTTGTACTTCGCTGTGTACTTTTTGGCAAGAAGTAACGTGGTCGTGTTTAGCACCTTTAATTTAGAAAATGTGACCCAAAATCCTGAATGCAAATTACACGTAACGTATATATAGTCTGTACAAAATATGAATTATTATGATGCCTTCTCCCTGTAACCTCTGTGGTTCTTTTCTCCTTGCTATGCTCTTTTGTCTGTGTATATTTTTACCTGGATTCCTTCGTTGTTCGAGTCTCTAGGAAAAAAAAAAAAAAAGAAAGAAAAAAAAGAAGGGGAATTAATATTGTGCTACGTAAAATGTTGTATATCAAAGTAGCAAATTATTTAATGGCGACGCATTGCTTTTTTATTGTTGTTATTATTTTCCTTGTCTGTGATTATTATTCTTCGAAATAAAAAGGAAATCTCCAATAATCTACCAACGCGTTGGGTGAGTTTCTCTTTTTTTTTTTTTCATTAAAAATAACACATGGGCTTTTGAAATGGTTTTTTCCCCCCGTAAAAGAAATGTGATAAAATATCCTTTTACCCCAATCTGTCACCAAAATTTCTCCCGTTTTCTTTAAGGTAGACAATCCATTCAAATATATTAGCATTTTTTTGCTAGATTTGGGGAATATACTGAGATATAATTGAATGTCGGGGCACTCGAAGTGCGGGCTGGTCTCGCCTTCCTCTCTCCCTCAATGATTGCACTGCGACTATTACTGAGGAAGGTAAGAGCAAAAAGGAGGAATGTAAAGATCCCAGAATCAACCCAAATAGTCTTTCCGCTCCTTATTTTAATTCTTTTCTTCTTGTAACTAATTTGCAGAAAACCTATTTTGCTGTGCCTTTAGTAATTTTTTTTTTAAGATTCTCCCTCCACCCTCCAATTACTTTACTGCTGACTGGAACTCTTTCATTAGCACCAAATAATGTTTAGCATCAAAGCACGCATAAAATAAATTAAAGCAATTAAACGCAGGGAAAAAAATCAACAATGCAAAACAAAAGGCGAGTAAATGTGAGCACTTGCGCGGGGGAGCAGCATCCGCCGCCCTCTCCCCCTCCCACCGCTGTTTATTTACATTGCCAGGCTGCGCAGTGAGGACGCGGATTCCTCCCGCGGAGGCTCCACGTAATTTACTCCACAAATGCGTTGCGCAAGATGCACAGGGAAGGGGGAAAAAAAATGCAGCCAGCTCTGGAAGGATTTGGCGATGGCAGCTGCCCACCTTCCCCCTTCCTTTCCTCTCTGCCTCGCTCCTTCTTCACCACCCACCACCCCCGATGACTTCATGGCCGGAGTGAAGGGGCGCAGCGCATCCTTTAGCAGGTTTTAGCCAAAATAAGATGCCACGTCAAGCATCTGCGCGCCCCCAGGTTTGGTGGATGTGCCGCAGATCCTAATTCTGGGAAGCCCGTTATTAAAGGCAGCAGCTATTATGGCTTTTCGCGCACTGAAATTCCCACTTGAATGGTAAATAGAGGGAAATCTTCCTTTTTCCTTGGTGAGGTCCCTTGGTGCAACCACTTTGCAGGAGCGCTGGGTGTACAGCGCGGATGGGGTGGGGGGGAAATAAAAGAAAGAAGCCATTCCAGAGATTTCCCACCCCTCTCCCTCTCTTGGACCACAAAGGCTCTGATGGCTGCGCCCCCCCGGGCCCGGACCTCTGCGGCTGGGGGGCAAGCAGGAATTGAGGAGAATTCCAAGGGAAAAAAGGCAAAGCTATTAATACGGACGCTGCAGTATATGAAAGGCAGGGCAGTGGTTTCCCGGTGGGGTGACCCACCTTGACGGAGCAGCCCCCCACCCCGCCCCGAGCTACATTGAGGGTAGCGGGGGGACTCGGGCGGGGTGCCGGTGGCTCCCGGTGGGTGTTTGGCCGTGGGGAGCCTCGGTAGGCACGATCCCCGTCGGCTCCCCTGTGCCCAGGGCATGGGCACCTCGGCCACGCTCTCATTGCCTTTATTTCCCTCTCTCTCCCCCCTCCCCGAAATCTCCTGATTGCCCCTTTCAACAGAAAGGATCCCAATTGCGTAAAAAACAAGGGAAAGGCATCCAAAATCCCGCCGAATCCCACTGTTTTACTGTGCCTTTCCCCATTTAAAAGTCAACCCAAACCTCAAGCTCTTTATTCTGGGGGGGCTATTCTTGTTCATAGTGTGAGGCGATATTCGATTATTTCTCTCCAGCCGCCCCCCCCCCGATCCAACCAAGGAGTGAGGGGGGGAAAAAATATCCCTGAACCCCTTTTCATATTCCTTTATTTTTGTTTTAAAAAAAAGATGGCGGCTAAGAAAAAGACTGCTGTTAAACCGGTCATGAAGAAATGCAATAAATTCCTTGTTGTTTTATGAAAATTTACAACTTTGTGATAGAACTTTATGAGTGGCTGGGTTCTGGGATTGGCCAGAGCCGGTCATGTGGACTGCTAACCGTGAACATGAACTTTTTATTATTTCCCATGTGGTTATATTGCACCATTCTTCTGTCCGCTGCACCTTGGGTCGGATCAGTGTCCTCTATAGGGCTCTCTCCTCTTTACATTTTTTTACTTTTGTGTATAAGCTCGATAGGGCTAAAACAGGGGAGAGGGGAGGGGGGGCCGCCTCAACACACATCCACACGCACACACAGACACCCACCTCCGCGCACACACACGTAGCAAAGGAGTTACATGATTTTTTTTATTATTATTATTATTAATTTTTTTAATTCCTCTGTTAATTTGCCTGCTGATTTGGGATCTCAGTAATAATGGAAGGGCAGAGGAGATTCTGGACGGAGTGGAGGCTATCATTTTTCAAAGAGGGAAGTTACTCCATTTTCTATGCAAATGACAGAAATGCAAGAAGCTCTCACAAGTCAGAGAGGCAATCGACGGCTCTCAGGTTGGGACAATATTTGTCAGCTAACAGATAAGCAAACGCTGTCTCTTCCTCTCTAAATAATTTGCTTATGCCAGAGAAATGGACGTCAAAAGGTAAGGGAATTATACGTTTCTCTTCATTTAATTTTTTTCTTTGAGAAAATGCATTTGTCAAGCTGCCTTTTCTGTTTCGTTCCCCATCTCGTTCTGCCCGGGGAGGAGAGGGGTGTGATAGAAAGAAAAGGGTGGGGTGATGAAGAAAGGAGGCACTGGAAGAAATTAAGGGTGGTGGAAATCTGTTTAAGAGACAATTTCCCCGAAAATGTGTAACGTAAAGGTGAGGTAAAGAGAGAAGAAAAAGAGAAAGAAGAATGGAAGAAATGGTAAAGAAAGAAACTGATAGAAGGGAAGACAGAAATAGTGAAAGGAGAGAGAAAAATATAAGAAAGGGAGAAAAAGGGAGACAAATAGAGGAAAAAATAAGAACGGAAATAAGAAAGAGAATGAAGAATTAAATAACGGACTAAGAAAGATAAAAATTAAGCCTGTAAGGTCACCTGGAGATAGTAGACTCTGAATGAAGGATTTTGCACTGACTCGGTGACGGAGGCTTTTAGATACTGCCTTTAAAAAAATACCAAACCCTTTGTGGGTAGTTGTCGCGTTTTATTTTTTTCCCCCTCGTAGAATCTCTTGCCAGTTTGCCTGTCTTGAGGCGAGCCCAGTAATTTGGCGAAGTTTGTGTGGAAACCAGTTGGGTTTTGCGTTGCTCTCCAGGGTCATTATTATGTGGGTGGTTTCTTCGGAGAGGGCAGTTCATGCAGTCCTCAGAATTAAGGTTCTGGAAATCAGTTGTTAAAAAAAAAAAAAAAGGAGGGAATTAAAAAAAAAAAAAGAGAGAGAAAAGAGAAAAAAAAAAAAAAATGAAGCCAACCCAGAGCGCAGCGCTCTCATTGTATTTTTTTCCTTAACTCCCAAATGAAGCTGACGTTGCGATGCAATAAACCTCCTTGTATTTAATTACGTTCTGCAGTGTTAAGGGGTTTTACGGCTTTCCCGACAGGAATACCGGCTTGGGTTTCAGCCCCACGGTGTGTAGGGGCTTTTCCACACTAGGTTATGTGCAAGTCTCCTTCTCCTTTCCTGTCTGATGTCTTAACGCTTGCCTTCCTTTAGGAAAATATTACTCCGGAGATACCCGTCCTTTGAAATGTCTTTTTTTTTTTTTTTTTTCCTCAATATTTCAAGGGTGAGTTTTGAAATATAGTACTAATTGCTACTGTGACGAGGTGATTTTTAAATAAGATAATGTAAGAGACTGTGCATGTGAAGCGAGATTGAGTAAGAGGAGATTCATTACTTAAGCATAAACCATTTTATGACGTGACGATTTATCTCATCTAAACTGACTGTGCCTGAATATTGTGTGGACAAGAGTAAATGATCGCAAGTCGTGGAAGTAATAAACAGAAAGACATTTTTAAAAGCCATTTCTTTCAGAACCTGTTACATTTTTCATAAATCACGGGGTGGAAAAAATGAATGCGGATTCAATCGCGCGTTCTCCCTTTCCCCCAATCTCTCCGCTCTCGTTTTTTTCTTTCCCCCCCACCATTCGTAAGGGGTAAAAACAGAAACAAATAATACAATTTATAAACTTAGCCCCAAAACGCTTTTATGCCGATTCTTCCACATCCTGTGTGGGCAACCACTTGTGGAAACCACGCACCTCGGTGCGGGCAGGTCATTTTAACCGTTTCATCCTGCTCCTGGATGGGATGCCCGAGAAATCCCCGTGCACCCCCAATGCATGTGTGTGTGTATGACTGGGGTGTGGGTCCGAGTTGCTCCTGGCTGGTCTCCCCTCCTGGCATCCTGCTTGGGGTTTTTTTTTTAGGAAAAAGGGAATCCAGAGGCATAAAGGGCGGGCAGCCCCCCGCCGCGCATCCCCCCGGTGCCGCCGCCGTCGCGCTGCGGGGCTCGCCCATTCCCCGCCGTCTGCTGCCATCTACCGTCGGCGG
>VXAU01000810.1:268025-280578 GCA_013399695.1 Formicarius rufipectus | reverse complement strand
TTTTTTTCCTCCTTTTTTTCCCCCCCAAGATCCTTGTACTTGGCAGCTTTCCTCATAGTCAAAATTTGATTTTTTTTTTTTTTTGGTGTGTGTCTAATGCAATAGTCTGGCCAAACAACAGCAGCGGGGAAAAAAGGCCTGGAAGTGAAACGAAGCGAGGGCTGAGCTCTTTAAAACCAGGAGTGTAGATGTTCTCAGCTGGTTTAGACTCTGTAACTCTTGTGCCTTTCAGTACAAGATGGTAATAAAAATCTCAGTGTGGAGAGAAAAAACCCTAAAATAAGGAAAAAGCATAATGAGGCTTAGCTGAACTAAGGTCCAACAAAGCCAGCTCCCAGGAAAGGTTTAGGGAAGGGTTTAAGTGCCCTTAACTCCCGGCAGGGTGGGGAACTAAACCTAAAATCGTGCTCCTCAATAGAGGAGTGGGTGCCCCTCACCCTACACACGCTCACGGCCCTGCAACCCGCCCCAGGGAGGGGGGTCTCTGTCCATCGAGAAAAGCTTCCTTCAGTTCGAAACTTCTTTAAAAAAATACTGTTCCGGTGGAAGGTCACAGTGGTCCTTTGAGTATGAAACTGAGAGACCCCCTTCCCCCTTCCCCATCACGTGATTCATTAAATAATTAATGCAGAGGTTGCAGAATAGATATGTATTCGTCAGGAAAATCGCAGACATGGTCTCCTTGTGTCTGACGTGAAATTCAACTGTCCTTTAAAAAACAAGCCTATAGCTGAGGGGGAAAAAAAAAGAGAGAAAGAGCGAGAGGGAGAGAGAGAAAGAGGGGGAGACGAGGAGAGAGGGAGAGGAGTCTGCAATAAAACAATTCTCAGGAACCACGAAGCCACGCCGAGGGCTGGATTATTGTAAGTAGCAGGGGCTTCCCAATTCCTAGCGTGTCTATATGTCCATGTAAATTTATTGTTTGTTATTAATGTTATTGTCGTAAAATGTGACAAATAGCCGTCTTCATTTCCTCCCATTTCTCTTCACATGGTGGTATGTGTGTTTATACCCATCGAGGCATTTCATTGATATTTTTAGGAATATTCCTCTCTCTCCCTCTCCCTCTCTCTCCCTCTCTCTCCTCACAACCTTTTTTTTTTTTTTTTCTTCCCCCTTTCTTGATTTATTACAATAAACATGTCAGCAGCAGTGCGGCTGCCATTGTGTGTGTGTTTGTGAGAGAGTTGTGTTGTTTATAGTGGTGTCCAAGATAAATCATTTCTCGAGTGAAAATGATGTGCAAGCGATGATATTTTAGAGCGAGGATCTCTCTCTACCCCACTCCCTGGAGTTGATTATTTCAGACGATTTACAGTAATAGATCAGCAGCTAATATGAAAGCTCTGTAGCTGGGGGTCTTAAATTACAGCATCTGTGATTACCAATTAAGGAGAGATTTGTATAAATTTGGTAAACCGGGAACGCCTCATTGGCATATAAACCCAGTAAAAGAGCACGACCTTAATACAAAAATTACAGCTCGGAGTCCTGCGCTGCAGCATCCCTTTATCAACGATAACTCATTTTCTTCCCAGTTCCCTCTCCCAGCCCCCGGAACACTCCTCGCTGGAGGGCAGGCACAGGTTGCTCTAGCAGAGCAAGACTGTTTCTGGAGATGCTCCATTTTAAACGAGAATTCGGACTTAAAAGAAAAATAAATTAAATCTAGATTGGAGCAGGAGGACACCAAGGTGGCTCTGCCTCAGAGAGGCAGGAGTCTGGTCCCAGGCAGGAAGCCGAGTTTGCCCATCAAAACCAGAACAATGGGGATCTGCGGGAACTGGGGCGCTGCCGAGTGACCCCAACACAGGCGGGTTGTCCCAAAAACCGCTGACAACAATAGAACGGGGACTAAACTCGGGGTAATTCTTTGAGCTTTTCTAGCAGGAGGATGACTTTGTGTGGCTTTTTAGCGCCCGGGTCCCGCTAAGGATGGGATAGTGGTGGATGGAGAGGTAGAGGATGATGCTCAGGATGAAAGTTGGAGAAGGTGCTCTAAGGATCGTCTTTCTATTTAGGAGCCCGGGCCCTTATTCACCTCGGGGAAAACAGAGCTCGGAGGAGAAACAGCAGAGAAAGTAGGCTTAAAGTGTAGCAAAACCTGGCCGGCAGCTGTTACCTTATGCAAAATATCGCTGAGCTGTAAGAGAGAAATCTCTGTCAAGCCACTGAGGTAGAGTAGGGAGGCTGAAGGTTTGGGGGTGAGTTTTGTGTCCCAAAAGGGGGGCACTGCTACCTGCTCTGCTGTCAGCGCGGGGAGCGCATCCTCCGCGGAAAATGGGAGGTCAGGAGCCAGTCACTGCCTTCCCCTCCCGTCTCCGAACTGGACCAAATTGGTCCTAAGCGGGAGTGTTGAAAGGGAAGGAGGAAGTGGGAGATCGCGTTTTTAAATATTTTACAAGCCCCAACATGCGAGGAGTCAATAAAACTGACAACAGGAGCAAAGATTAAATGTTCGCACCGGATTCTCGGGTGAGAATTCACCGCTTTTCCCCCCTTCCCTTCCCCTTCCTCCTCTCTGCTCGCCAGCCAAGTCTCACACCGCCCGAGCGGGGATATTTAACTGTCTGCTAGTGTAAACCTTTATGTAGCAAAATTAGAGGAACTCAGTGACTTTCATTAAATATTAAGGGAGATCCAGGGACGGTGACTGAGCCAGAAATACAGCATCATTCTCTGTCAAGCCCCGTATTAATTTAAGTTGTCTACTTGGAATAGATGCAGACCTACTCCCTCCTCTCGCCACCCCTCCCCACCTTTATTTTATTCGGTTGTATTTTATTTTGTTGCATTTTATAAAATATTTATAATTTTCCTCTGTTGGTTTGAAATGTTGAGCGTGAGAAATTGGCCCTTAGCAGGGGGCGGCTGCGGGCTCGGTGCGGGGGAGCCACCCCGCAACCCCCGCCCTGGGCGGTATCTCCCTTTAAATCAATACCGGGGCTTTATTTATCCCCCGTCCAGACGCCTTTGTGCGAGTGTCGTTCTTTAATAATCAGATGTCAGGAGAAGATGGGGTGGCCAAGGGCTGCAGGGTCGCTCTGGCCGAGCCTTCGTGCTGGGGACAGTGCCCCGACCCCGGAGCGCTGCCGGAGGGGAGCCCGGACCCGGGGTGAGGCTCCAGCCCCCAAACATGACCCTGGATAAGAGTCGCAGACCCCGATTAGAAGATCCAGAGCCCGAATAGCTCAGATCCTGGATAATAGCTCCACACATCCATTAGGAGACTCAGACCCAGAAAGGTACTCCTTAACAGAGACAGGTCCCCAAAACTCGGGAGAAGAGTCTCCAGCCTTGGAGGGCACCCTAGACCCAGTCTGGGCTCTGGGCCGGGCGGTGGAAGGCAGAACTCTCCCCTTCGTGCTCCGTGCCTGGCCGGACACTGCGGGAAGGAACCAGGGCAGAAAGTGGCTCGGGTGGTGCAAAACATTCTGCCAAGCAGGACCCGGGCAGGGAGAGCACCGTCACCGCCAGAGCACCTCCTCGGTCCTCAGATCCTCAGGGCTCTGCCTCCCCACCGCCCATCAGCTCCATCCTCCCCAAACCCCCAAATTTCTGCCCTCTGGGGTTATCGGTGACCCGAGAGAAAGGACTTGGTTTGGGTCAGAACTGGGAAGAGAAGAACGGAGCAGAAGCTCCTGTCCCGCACATCTCCCGCTCAGCCACTCCCAGCACAGCAGCTTCGCTGCTTTTCCAGACCCACTAAAAAGAACGAGCTGAGAGTTCCTTACCATTTAAAGCTGTCTTTCTTTATTAACTCTCTGCAAACGGGTTTTTCTAGAACCAGCTACTGTGCCTTATAGCCGCAACCGGCAGAAATAATGTTCGCGAGAAGGGAGGGGATAATTGGCTATTTCAAGTAGCTTGAGCGAGTGCTATTTCATTGATTTCTGTGCAATAAGCCTTTCTCCTTGCCTGTCATCTCGTCAGAAGGTCCTGGTCCGTCAGCGCTGCGAATCTGTGCTTATCACTTCACATACCCAAAGAAATCTCCCTCCCCTCTCGGGCAGACATGCCCTATCTTTTCCCAAAGAGGAAGCTATTAATGTTGTAAATATGAATCAACAGTACCTTAATTCATAATTTATTGCGGGCGGTAAGAGAGAGTTATTTAAGAGCAAAACACCGCACAGGGTGAGAGCTGCAAGGCGTGGAGAGCAGGGCGAGGAGCAAGAGAGGAGGAAAAGGAGGAAACCTGTGGCTTAGGCACGGAGAAGGGTGGGTAGGACCCGGCAGAAACTGTTTCTCCCCCCTTTTTTGTGTGTGTTTTCCCCTGGAAAGAGGTTTGAGGCAGCGTTTAGCCCTGCCCAGCGCCAGAATCACCCCCGGACTCAAGCGAAGCGGCTCAGGGCAGAACACACGCGGCATCACCGCGGTCCCACCCGCTGCAGGCCGAGCAGCCGCCGGGGAGGGCCCGGAGCCGACGCCAAGGATGCTGCTTCATTTTCATATTCAAAAAAGGAGGTGAACACAACTCACAGGCAGACAAGACAAAGCTCGGTCGCTTTTCAGTTAAACAGGGAAAAGTTTGGAAGCAGGGACGGCTTGCTTTGAAGTTTTTTTGGTTAGGGTTTGTGGTTTTGTTTTTTGCTTGTTTGGTTGTTGTTTTTTTTGGTGGGGAGGAGTAGAGGAGGGGGACGCGAAAGAAATAAAAGGCAACAACCACGTTTCAACACTTCCCTGCGCGTAACCATCCCAAGCTGAAAAGGAGGGTTATAAATCAGAAGCGATGGTGGAGATTTGACTCCTTCTTTTTTTTTTTTCCTTTGTTTTTTGGCGTAGATATGAGGGGAGGGGTTAAGGAGAAATCCTCACTCGTTGCTCTTTCGTCTCCTTTTGATGTCCGACTCAATGCGAAATATATCAGCCCTTTATTGGCAGTGGTATCTAGAGGTCAGGGGAGAAGCCTGAAAAACTTCGGGTCAAATTCTCCCCGAGCATATCCCGGTGAAATCAATAGGGAATGGCAATCGGCAGCCTCTGGGATGGGGGGAGAGGAACCGCCCGCCCCGCCAAGCCCCTCTCCCAGCGCCCCGGGGGCTTCGGTAACACCGCTGCGAGCCGGAGCCGGCGAGCCCATCACCTGCCTCCGGGTGAGGGGCTCTGGCCTCCGCATCTGTCCAGCTCGGGGTGGGGCTTGGGTTTTTTGTCGGTGGGGAGGGTTTCTCCCCTCTTCCCTCCAGGGTTTGGGGAGCCGACTTTGCTCCATGGCAGCTTTGCTCCTTCACCAGCACCCAAAGCCACATTTCCTCTCCCCGCGCTGAGGTCAGCTCCAGCAAAGCCGAGTCTAAAAATAACCTCCAGGATCTGGTTTGTTGCTACTGGTACCTCTCCCTCGCTGTGCTTCAAACCCGAGAGTCCAAAAGATTCCTCGAAAAAGGGCAAGATTTAATGGCAGGGCATTTACACGGGGCTACTGGGAAGGGTGGGGGTGAAAGAAAGTAAGAAACCGGGTGGGTTTTGTATAACATTTATTCCCCCCTGCCTTCTCTCTCTTCCCTTCTTTCTTTCTTTCCTTCGTTTTTTCGACTTTCCCTGGACGAGACATATGGAATCAATTTTGAATCCTGACATTGAAGGCTGGCCAATTCCTACTGGCTCTAAAAACCAGAATCCATTTGGTTCTCTTCTCTCCAGCACCCCTTGTCACTCAGTATTATAACCCTCTTGCAACATTTTAAGTCTTTATAAAGAGAAACAGCTTTCCAGATAGATACCAAGGATTCGGGAGTGGGGGAGGTTTTTCGGGGCCTTTTTTTTTTTTTTTTTCTTTCAAAGGAGTACGAGTGCGAATCCCCCCTCCCGACACCCCCCCTCGGCTCGGTGTCTCTCTGCAAAGGGGTCCGCATCCTTGCCATACTTTGAACTGTTCTGGAAGAATTACTGTTTTTCTCCACGTCAAGTAAGTTCCATTTGAATTGAACGAGTGGGGGAAAAAAAAAAAAAAAAAAAAAAAAAAAGAAAAAGAAAAAAAAAAAAAGTAAAATCGAAGCATCTTTAGGGGAAAAAAAAAATCCAAACCCTCCGAGAAAGCTGTCGGCAAGATCCACCGGGGTGCAATAAAGTAGTTTCTTCTCCTTAATTTGCCTGCTCCAGTTGTGAACTCGCACCACTCCGATCCGACTTTGCTGCTTCTTCTTGAAGTTCCGGGTCGGACAGTCTCACAGGTAAGAAGTTAAAAAATAAATAAATAAAAGAACGCTGCAGCTCTGCCTTTCCTACCTTCTCAGCTCCGAGGCTGGGAGACGTAATTAATTGCTCCGAAAGCTTTGACAGGCTTCAGCGGTCACCGTGAGCTGTAGTTGGCTTTCTCCTGGTAACAAATTAAGAGTGATGCCTCGGGGAAGCTGAAGATGAGCAAAAATTATCTCGCTGGGTCCATAACCGAGACCAGCGGCAAACAGCTCCTTTCCAAGGGCATGTTTCCTCGCAAAGTTTGTCCGGGACACATTTGTTAAAGGTTTAGCACCTCTGTCTCGTTTGAAACAGAAACTACAAAAGCCCATTGGAAAAGCGGGGTGTTAAGCTGAAGAATGTATGTGATGGTGATTTATGGCCCTACAAAGTTTTCTGTTTACTTGAAGTAGACCCTAATTACAAGGGTTTCCAAAAAAAAGAGAGAGATTTCTCAAGCTCTGTGTATGTCTATAGCGGGTTTTCCCTCCCCAGGTCTGGGTGTAGTGGCCAGATGTGTCTTACAAACATCTGGTTACTTGAGCTACTTTTCCTTTTAGCCAGAAAGTACATTTGACCGAAATGGGTGAGATTGAGACTCTTAATTCGGCATAAAAGCGATGGCTACTGAGAGAGCCCCAGCCTGAAAATATCAGGCTTTGAAAGAGGTTCAGTGATTGTTTTGTTTTAAGGGATGTCCTCGCAAATGGGTCATTTCGCTCAAATGCCGTTTCAAGGATGGAAAGGAAGGGCGCGATTTCGAGTGGGGATAGGATGTGTTATATTCTGTGGACTTGTGCTAATAATCCCTGTCTCCGAAAAAAAAAAAAAAATCCCGCTCCACCCTCCATCGTGAAGGCCCGGCGTGTATTTTAAAAGCAAGACAGGCAAATCTTTTGAACGGCGGAAAAGAACCTCGGAGAAATCGAATTAAACCAGGAAAGTTTTTCTAAACGTATATATATATATATATTTGTGCTCTCTGTTCTCCCCTGGCTCCTTTCCCTTTAGAGCGAGATAATAACTCAGTCTCCAGGACAAGCTGCCAGATCTAAAAATGTCCTCATGCATTGTGAAACTGGAAAAGTTTTGACTCAGTATCTACTATTTCCCGAGGCGAAGTCGTATATTGGCAGAGAATAGGAGTTCGGATACATAAGGGTCTGTTTTGGTTTTCTTTCCTTTTTATTATTTTAAAATTTTTTTCTTCTAAAAATTGCTTTGCATTACATTTCCTCGGCTTCAGAATTATCCTTACTCGCCTCCAGCTAAACTTGAAATTTTTTACCAAGCGCTTGATCTGTTGGCGAATGAAATCTGAGAAGAAACCGCAGGCCCTAAGTGGCCGTAATTTAATTGATTTTATCATAAATCATCAACTTCATGAAGAACCAAAGTTTTCATTGAAGTAAATTGATATTAATGGACACTTTCTGATCTTTAACCGTATAAATCTGTATGGTAGTGGTGCTCCCACTTCTGCTCTTTTGGGACAGGGGAATTTACGGGGGGGGGGGTGGGTTTCCCATCCTTCTATTTTTCGTTTCTCCCACCCTCCCTGAAAAACGACTTTTATTTCCGGCACCGGGAATCTGATTCCTCGTGTGGAGTTGGGGATCTGAAAGCTCAGCTCCTCCATGAGACTTTTTTGGGGTGGGGATGAGCACCAAGCAGATGACTTTCTTCGAGTATTCCCCTAAAGATCTTATCCCTCTGCCCGTGGGTTCGCTGGGTGTGTTTCTGGGATATTTTTGCCAAAACCACGCGTGTCGCAGGGAAGTCTGTCCCAACACGGCCAGCGCAGCCTCACTCGCATCCGCAATAAAAATAGAAATCAGGTTTAACCCTCCCGCTTCCATCTGCGTGTCCTCGGCTGCGTCGAACATTGCCGTTCCCAAATCTTCCCCGCCTAATTAAAAATTAACTAAGAGCTCGGGGTGGATGGGAGCCCTTTGATATGGTGATGAGGATGCCCGAGCGAATACCCCGAGTGTAAGAAGGGGTTTTAGCCAAGAGCAGCGGCTCGCGTGGGTGTTTGAGGGGGTGTTTGCAGAGGTGCGGCGTGCAGGGAGGATGCAGCTCTCAGTGGTGTCCGTACAGGTCTCTGCAGGCGATAAATACTCAGTGTAAACATCCCCGAACAGAGAAATAGAATTCCTTGACACTTCTTTCTCCCTCTCTCTCGACTTTCTCCTCCGAAACTGTTAGTCTTTATGAATTATCAGAAGGACGCAGGTCAAATGGAACTCATTTCTTCTCCCAGGTCCCTTCTCCCCTATGCCCAGCTCGTTCTCCAGCGCCAGCCAGGTCCGGATTCAGGCGAGTATCACTGCAAAAAAATAACCCGATTCCTTCCTTTCCTCACAGAATCGGCCATGGAGTGGGTGCCTGGTCCCCTTGGGAGGCGAAGGAATTGCAGTGGGACAAAAGCTTTGAATCCTCATATTCTCCCTCCCCCTCTCTCTCTCTCTCTCTCTTTTTAATTTTTTTTTTTTTTCTATTTGAGGAGGAGGAGGGTGGGTGTTAAAATGGGAAGAAACAGGGAGTCTGGCCATGAGCGTAGAACCGCCTCCTCGGTGCCAGGGCGAGCGGTGGCAGCCCGGACGCGGCTCCGGGGAGCGAGGAGCCCATCCCCAGGGTCTCCAGGGAGGCAGAGAAGCCCCTCTTCCCTTTCCCTTGTCCCTCAAATCCCTTATTTCCCCCTCGGTTTCCGTCGTCTTTGCCGTTTGGCTGGAGGCTGAGGCTTTGGGAGCGCTGGCTGCTGCGGTCGCTTTCCTCGTTAGTGTCTGTTCGCCTCCTTCGCCTTCAGGTTAAAAGATAAAAAAGAAAAAGAAAGAAAAAAAAAAGTAAGAAGAAACGATAAAGCAGCCCAGAACGTCCCAAAGGCCAGGGCGGCCCCAGATTCGGCAGGAGGGAGCGAGGGGAGTCGCCTGTCCGGCTCCCCGGGAAGTTTTGGGAATTTGCTGATGGGGGAATAAGTGGGACTGAAGGGGGGAGCCGGTCATTTACCAATTCTCTATAAAATGGGCAAAAGGTTGACGTGTCTCAGTCACGTGAGCGCATAATTCAAGCTATTATTTTGGCATTTGCAAGGAAGGGAGGGGGGAGGAGGAGAAGAAAAAGTGGGGTTGGTGATTCACAGCCCTTCTCTGTGAGCTGCTCCCAAAATAGCTACTTGTAGCACGCTGATATCACAATCTGCCGTCTCCTCGCCGCCCCTTCTCCTCAGATGCCCCCCCTCGAGTCGCACCTCGCTCCTCGCTGGGACGAGCAGAGGTGTTTGGCTGCCCCACGGGGAAGGGGTGCTGTTGGGGGGCGGTGGGACCCAGCCCGGGAGGTGTGTGGGTGTGTGTCTGCCCCGTTGTTTTTATTTTGGGTTGGATTTTTTTTTTTTTGAGACAATTCCAAAGCGCTTCCGCTGATTGATCATTAACCTGGTGAGTTATTGCTCTTCTAAGCAAAGGTCAGGGGGAGAAAAAGGTCTAATCTGTCAAGGCAAAGCCACTGCTCACTCAGTTTCATTTTGATTTCTTATCCTGGCTGGCTTCTGTTTGGGGTTTCAGGAGGTCCTGGGCCCTCCATAACTCTCCCCTCCTCCTCGGACCTCTCCCTTCCCTCGTGCTCTCTGTGGAGTGGGAAAACCCAAACTCCTTCCCCTTAGCCAAAAAAAACCAAACAAAAACAGAGTCACGGGAGGATGAGGGGCCCCGTGGGACGAGGCAGTGGGTGCTGCGCCCGGGGGCCTTCAGTCCACCCGTGGGTGCGGGAGGAGGGGGCCGGACGGGACTGGCACCGCCCCTGAGAGAAAAATTAATAGCGAAAAAAAAATCGAATCAAAACAAAGAACACGGGGAGGGGGTGGGGGAAGCCTCGCTCCATTCCTCTTCTGCCAGTATTGCGAGGGAATAAATTAAAAACAAAGGAAAACAAGCACCATCACCCCCTTGCTGGAGCCGTTATTTATTCCAGCTTCTTTTTTTTGTTTGTTTCTCTTTTCCCCTCCTCCCTCTTGCATCCACTCCAAATAAACGCTCTTTCCCCTCTTTTCTCCACCTCCTCGTGGCTTGCCCACTTCTCCTCTTTCTCCCCGGGCCCGGCGTGGGAGGAACTTGCCCAGACTCACTTTGCATTTGCTGAGCTCGCAACGCAGAAAGGGTGTCTTAATTTTCTTTATTTTTCCCTTCTCTTTACAAATCTCTGTGTGTACTCTGCAGAGGGAACTGAAAAGCCCCAGTTAACCGGGCAAGGCGATGATGTAAGTGGAATATTGCCAAAGCTGTGTATTAAAGCGTGCGCGCATGTAATAATAATACTAATAAAAAATACAGCTACAGGCCGCCGACTAGAGAAGGTCACGAAGCATCCGCGGGTGATTTATGGACTCGGGGATGTTGTCACAAGCAGAGTAAGGGTGTGAGGGGAACATTTTTATTTGAGATTAATAACATCAACATACAGAACGGAAACAGGATTATTAAAGCGACTGAATGTTTCCCAAAACGAAAATATTTTTAAATGAGATTGCTTTTTCTTTCTCTCTTTCTTTATCCCTTTCCGAGTCCTCCGTGCCAAAGCTGCAGTGATAAATCTCGGCGTGGCTTTAAAAATGTTTACGGCTCGAACCCGTTAATTCTGATACCAAATCACTGCTGTGTGGATGGTGTCCTCGTACACTATAAAGCATCTTCGTCCTCCCCCCCACTTCGTGGCGATCCTCCGAGCACATTGTGGAGAGAAACATATTCTGAATCCTTAAGGACTTTCTGCCTTTCAGGAAAACGGCTTCATATTTTCCCCTACTGTTTTATTGTTGTTAGCCTGAAACTAATTAACTGCATGTATTTAATCTCTTAAATGCATTTAACTCTGAAATGACCACCGGAATTCAACCGAAATCCTTCACGATGCACATATTTTTTAAATTGCATTCCGAGTTCACCACCAACCGTGGACAAACAGCCCAAGTGTTTCCACCCTTCACGCGAACGGGGGAAGCGTTTCCCTCGCCGGGGGATTTCCACCGAGGGAAGGTGGAAGGAAACCCCGGAGAGAGGGGGGATTGCATCAACCCTACAGAAATAAACCCGGTGTCCCCCGCCTCTGGTGAGACTGTTGGGTTATCAGTGGATGGAGATCCCTGGAAATGTGGTGCTTACTGGGGTGGGAGATAATCTCAGAGGAAATGCTGGGGCTTTTGTTCATTAGAGCCTATCTTCTCCCCATTTCCACCCAAAGGTTTCTCTCGATGATGAGTCCCCTTGTCCACGCTTTTCTGACCGAAGTTTCATACTTGTTTTTTTCCTTCCCCCCTCCTCAGTCCTTCTCCTTTCTCAAAGTCCACCGCTGCCTCGAATTTGCTGGACCAGACATCCGAGAATTGGTGAGTTTTGCTGAATATCCTACCTGGTCCCTGTCTGTGTATGTCTCCGTATCTCCCTCCGCATCAGCCTTGGAAGCCATTCCTTCTCTAAAGTCCCACAACGTGACTTTTTTTTTTTTTCCCTCCCCTCCGCCAACCCCAGAATAAGCAAAAGCTGCCCTGGATTTCAGCTGAGTATTTTCCTTTTGCTACTGGCTTGTCTTTAAACTTTGTGATTTATGGTCGTAACTTTGAGGGAGTGTTTTAGATGGAAGATATTTCCTGTACTCCCTTTGAAGGGAAATCCAGTCAGATTGCAACATTTGCTGCTGATTTCGTGACGAGTGCGAGGGAGTTACATTTTAAAGAAAAATAAGCTTCAACCAAAGCGAAAAAAAAGGCAAGACACTGGGAACCTAAAATAACTACTTACAGGAGCTCAACATATAAACGTGCAACGACCGCCTTAACAGGGATTTTTTTCAGCTGGTTAAGGTTAAAACAAGATTTTGCACTTCAGAGGAGTTACTTGCAGAATCCAAGATACTTCTCATTGTCCAAGTACTCTAAATAAGTCAGTGGAGATCCATATTCAGAAATCTATAGAGTACTTCATCTACAGAGAAGTCTTTAAATAGTCCACTACTGTTTTTCCTCTTTCCTTCCCTGGGATTTCAACGCCGGGGTTCCAAAAATAGGAACTGTCTTGTAGCAGAAGATTTATGTTGAAGCAGTTCATAAAAAGCCAGATGAGGGGGAAAAAATAATAAAATCTCAATAATGTTGTCCCCTGGTCGAAACCCTCCCATCTGGGATCTGAACGCTGCAGCCAGAACAATAGCTGGAAACACCATAATCCTTCGGATAAGACTTTATCCATCACCTAGAAAACATTTGCTGTCCAAACCAGAGTAAGTCCTCTTAAAAGTCAAATGTTTACTTGGACATCCTTCTTTTCCTTTCCAGAGTTATCAGCCTGAAGGTGCACACATTCCAGCCCCACACACAAAAAAAAAA
>VXAU01000810.1:242389-266991 GCA_013399695.1 Formicarius rufipectus | reverse complement strand
TTTCTTTCTTTTTTTTTTTTTTCCCTTCTCCTTTCCCTTCTTCCCCTTTGCTGTGGTAAAGCAGAGGCCATTGTTATCAGTGAGCAGCGCGTACCAGTCCATAGGGCAACTAGAATCTCAGGGTTTGTCCATTCAAAGCCCTCAGCTTTTCTGCACATCTTGGAAGCTGGAAAGCATCTTGATTTTTTTTTTTTTTCCCCCCAAACGGAGACCGAGAGACAATTTGAGCTGCCGTAACCGAAAGCTCCACTGGCTGAACCCCCTCCCCCTCTGTTTTGGCTTTTTCTTTTTTTTTTTTTTTTTTATACATATATCCATGCCTATTCCGGATTGTTTTCCTCTCTCTCGTATATTCCTTTAACGTTTTTAAAGGAAGGGGGTCATTCCTTGCTTATTGATTGCGTGGATGCTGGATGTGAAAATATATTATGTCTGCCCGTGCTTTGCTCGTCAGAGACTAAGGTAAGCCGGACTCAAATAGGCTATCACTTTGTGAATGGCGGAGTATATGTCCCAATGATTTATGACCATATGACTCCAATCTCGGTTCAAGAAGAGTTCACAAGCTTTAAGCTTCCTTCCACGCAGAGCCTCTTTTGCAGCCCTCATCCAGGGCCCTTTCCCCCCCCTGCTTTACAACTGGGGAGTTCTGGTTGGGGTGAAGCTCGCTGGTGGGGGAGGGAAGAGGGAAATTTTAGGAATGTCTCCCTATTTTTCAGGCATAACCAGCGCAAGGCAGGCGCTGGGATTTGAGCTCTTTCTGAGCAGCAGACCTATTGTTAAGGGCATGGTTTGGAATATTTATTATTAATAATAATTTAAATTAAAAGTGGGGCTATGCCTGGCTTCTCTGGCTCTGGGAAATGTACCTTAGGAGGGGGCGGGGGAAGGGAAAGACGTTGCTCTTCTTCAGAAACACACTCAGGTTGTGAATTTAGGATTTCCAACATGGAGGGGACGGCTTTACAGCAAAATACCTCTGCCTTAGCTTCCTTTTATCTTTTTTGCCCGAGTGCCTGATTTTTTGCCCCCGAGCATCCTCCTCCCGGCAGCCCTTTCCCTCTCCCACCTTCTCTCGATTTCTAAATTTTATTTATTTTTTTTTAACATCTCTAAATCCTCGCACTCCAAAGTTGCAGGCAAAGAGTGTGTGGTTAACTGTTACCGCTGGCAAAGTGAAACTTGGAGCGTTGTGAAACAGCCGGCGCGGGTCCTGCCCGGCTTTAATTGGAACAGGAGATCATCGAATATTTATTATTCTGCCTGAGATTTTTTTTTTTTAAGCAATTCCTTGGAGTAAATAATTAGGATTGCTGCCGTCCTGGGCGAAGATAAATGAGCGGCATTTGTGAGGCGCTGAGAGATGAGGTACAAAGCAAATCTGTGGAAGCCACAAGCGAGCGAGCTGTTGGGCGAGGGGGATTGTAAATTTATTTTATGGACATTTAGGAAAAAAAAAAAACCAAACCATCGCTGTTATTTTTAGCTGCTTTAGCTGAGTCTCACATCTCGGTTCAGCTTTGGATTTGTTTTGTTGTTTTGGTTGGTTTTTTTTTCTAAGAAACCTTTGCCAGACAGGAAGGCCTTGGAGAAATTCCCACCTCTGCCCTCGTAGATATTTTCAGCAAACCTATTCATAATAAAGGCGCTGCTGTTTGTTAATTAATTCACAGCTCCTCAGCTCGGGCAGTGGAATCTACTTTTTAATAAGACATATTTATCATGGTGAGGAAACCAGATGAGAATAACTCCCAGCAAGGATATCATCCTCTCTGTAGACAATAATACATCTCCGTGGAAGATGCAATACAGATTTGGGAATGCAGAAAGGATTTAATCAGTGTAAAAAAGCCAAGCAGTCCCTTTGTAGACACGTTGTCTGAGGCTGTGTTGGAAGTAAACAGAGGTTTCATATGATGTGACATAAGAACACAGCAGCCAGGGAAGGGAAAAAAGATGTTATTTATTGTCGAGCTGTGGCTTCTGTTAAACCCCGGTACTTAGAAATATCACATTAGACTTTATCTCCACCGAGTTCATTTTATTTTATTTTCAAGAATGAAAGAGCCCAGATAAAATTAAATATACAAGAGATACAATTAAATATACAGTGGATATCAATTTCCAAACAAAATGCACAGTGGCTCCTCACAAACTCTTGGCTGCAGAGAGAAGTCTCTGGCTTTTTAAAATCCATGTGCTGCTTGATTGAACCTCACCCATCAGATTATTTTTAGGTCAAGATAGTTTTACTATTTTTGAGGTTATTTCTACTCTGTCTTTAAGGTAGAGAAAGTGTTTCTTTGAGAAAAGAAAAAGAAAGAGATAAAGAATCATAAAACAGGTCAGAGACAGAAGAAAAAAAGGAAGGTTTAATTTTGTAATTTTAGGCTTTGAACTGGATTTTTAGGCTTTTTGAGCTTGACTTGAAGGAGGGAAGAATGATGAAAAATCAAAGGGGTACAAAGTTAAGAACAAATGGCCTGTGGTGACATGTTTGTTTTCCAAGGGAAAAAATAACAACAGCAATTAAACTGGTTTTGGAATCAACATCTTGCCAATGGTAGTTCCAGATTCAGGACTGATGAGTACAAAGCCATGCAGGCAGTCAAGGGGTTTGTTTTCTAAATACAACCTGTGCTACCAGGGAGAGAGCGAGACACTCACCAGCAGGCCAAAGGAAGCACATTCTTGAATTCATGCCCCTGCTTCAATCTGCTGAAAATATTTGCACTGAATTCCAAAGACATTGTGAGTTCCTGTGTAAACAGCAAATGAAGCCAACTGTGCCAGGGCACTGTTACCTGCATAAAACATATTGACTGCTTGCTGTTTTCAGTTTAAAAACAAATATACCAGAGAGAGACCCTTATAAAAAACTTACTAGACTTCAAATTTCTGATGGTGTAATGTCTTGCTGGTTGTTAAGTGCATGAATGACTGATTTGAATAGGTCAGGGGTAAGAAAGCAAGACTTTCATTCCTTTCATGCTTGTGGCCTGCAATTATCTGTTCTGTATCCTAATATTTAGGTTATTTGTGTGTTGTCTGGACATGGATGTGAATATATACACATGACACACACCTACAGGGACACACACACACACATTTAACTGGGAGTACGTGTGTCTGCATTGGTGTGTATGTATAGAGAGATACAGGAGTAAATAGATGTGTACAGATGAAGCCACGTGTACTTTTAGAGCATGTTACACATCCTGGGTGGGAACAGAAGGTGCAACCAACAGCCAACCAAACCAACCAGGAAAACTATCCCCCTCAAAACAGCTCAACACTTTTGCACTGTAACATTTGTTGAGCCTCCTTAGGCTGCAGGCAGGACAAAATCTGCTCCAAGCATCTGTTCCCCCTGTTCTGCGGGACCCTATTCATGTCATGGGCCTTTCAGGCCCCAAGATGGATTCATAGGCTGGGTACTATTATTGTGTGTTTTCTCCTAACCTTTCAGGTCAGCTTCCAATAGACAGCTGGAAACGGCCTGTCACGTGGCCTTGGGGTGCCAATGTTCTGCCATAGGGGTGTCAAGACCCTGGTAGCTGGAAAAATCCTTTTGGGGAGCCCCAGAGATGCAGAAGACAACGTACTACGACAGCTCCACGCTCTTTGGGGGTTACTCCTACGGGAGTGCCAATGGCTTCGGCTACGAGGGTCCCCAGCAGCCCTTCCAGCCCACCTCTCACATGGAGAACGACTTCCAGAGGTCTGCCTGCTCCCTCCAGTCTCTTGGCAACACAACCCCACACGCCAAAAGTAAAGACCTGAACGGGAGCTGCATGAGGCCGAGCCTGCCCCAGGAGCACCACCCGCCTCCTCCCGTCTCGCCACCCCCCAACCCCTCCGCCAACAGCACCAGTAGCAACAGCAATAACCAGTCGGGGAGCAGTAAAAGTGCCCCCAACAAAGCCAACCTCAGTGCAAACGCCAGTCTCACCAAGCAGATTTTCCCCTGGATGAAGGAGTCGAGGCAAAACTCCAAGCAGAAAAACAGCTCTCCCAGCACAGGTACTTTGTGGTGCTTTCCCGAGAAACCTTGGGGAGCCACTGGCCGGAGTGGTCTTGTTTGGAGGGAGGGAGAGGAGACAATGAAGATCCAACAGGGATCCAGAGAGGATCCTGGCTCTGGGCATGAGCCAGCCTTGGCCCATCCTGCAGCACTGACTGAGCACATTTGGTTTATTTTAAACATAACCAGAGCACCACAGGGAAATACAACCAGGTGGTTGTACACAGACAAGGACTGGCTGTGTAGACACAGATACAGGAAAACAAGCACCCAACTGCTCAACCTGGGGCTGCTAAAACAGTGTGTTTGTTCTCCTCCCACCTCCCTGCCTCCAGACATGGCAGCAAACATGGTGCCTGTGTGCACACAGACAGCATATGCATAAACACATGCATCTTCTTGCACAAAGACACACCCAAGACTAACATGATAAAAAAAAAAAAGAAAATTTAAAAAATATCACTGTTTTGACAAATATATTCATATCAATTTTGTGGCACACACTTCATCCTGCATTAACATATTTTATCTGTTACATCTTGTTTATCTCACAAAAAGGTAGGTACAAATGCTACTTGGTGTTTAACAATGCACATGCAAATATTTGTGTTACACAAGTGCAAGACACACACAAGACGTGTGTGTGTGTGTGTGTGTGCGTTCATACCTCAGCAAACAAAACACCTCCCAACACTGCCCCGTGTTAGCATTAATTGGCTTTGCAGTGACTGCCCCCCTGCCAAATATTATTTTCGCAAAATTATCTGTTGGAAATAATCGACTCCTAAATAAATGGCCCTGGAATCCTTTTCTACATGACATGATCAAATTTTCATAAACCAGGGGCAGCTTTGGAGAACAGAACTCTTAATAAATGACATGATTATGGAGTGCAGGCTAATGCAAAGGGGTGAGGAAAGCGGGGGGGAAGGGTCGAACTCCTGTGCCTGTTCCAGGATTTATTAAGAAACGATGCATTCAATTTCTGCATGTAAGTAATTATCTTTTATTTCATTTCACCACCAGCAGAAACCTGCAGTGGCGAGAAAAGCCCCCCAGGCTCCTCGGCCTCCAAGAGAGCCCGCACAGCCTACACCAGCGCTCAGCTGGTGGAGCTGGAGAAGGAATTCCACTTCAACCGCTACCTGTGCCGGCCCCGCCGCGTGGAGATGGCCAACCTGCTGAACCTCAGCGAGAGGCAGATCAAGATCTGGTTCCAGAACAGGAGGATGAAGTACAAGAAAGATCAGAAGTCAAAAGGCATGGGGTCTTCCTCCGGAGGGCCTTCCCCCACGGGCAGCCCCCCCCAGCCCATGCAATCCTCCGCTGGGTTTATGAACGCCTTGCACACCATGAGCAGTAACTATGACGCCCCCTCGCCGCCTTCCTTCAACAAACCCCACCAAAATGCCTATGCCATGTCAACTAACTACCAAAACCCCATCAAAGGCTGCCCCTCCCAACAGAAATACGCCAACACGGCGCCCGAGTACGACCCCCACGTCTTACAAGGGAACGGGGTGACCTACGGGACTCCCAGTATGCAGGGAAGCCCCGTCTATGTTGGAGGCAACTATGTGGATTCTATGCCCACCTCTGGCCCGTCCCTTTATGGCCTCAATCACCTGCCACATCACCAGGCTGCCAACATGGACTACAACGGGCCCCCACAGATGCCCCCGAGCCAGCACCACGGACCGTGTGAGACCCACCCCACCTACACAGACCTTTCCACGCACCACGCTTCTTCTCAGGGCAGAATCCAAGAGGCGCCCAAGCTCACCCACCTGTGATAGGGAGCCAGGGGCAGGCTCAGGTGAAGCAGGTGGGACCCCTCCACGGGGCATGGGAGAGGGGAAGAGGGCAGGCTCAGCTTCAGGACCATTTGTGTTGAGCTGTTTCCTTTCTTTCATTGACAGGGCCATTTCCACCAGGTTGTTGTGCTCGCTGTGATCATTTCTGGGGTTTGTTAGGCACAATTTCCAACTATTTCAGTGTCCATGCCTAAAGCAGCTCTCTCTCTGAAGAGATATACCTCCTGTGTTCCAACACAAATGCTTCTGAAGTGGGTTTGAGGTAGTTTTGTGGGAATCTAGCAGATTTTAAGCAGCAAAATCCTTAATTTCCTAACCAAGTACAGATTGCCACTAAAAATTCTTGGACACTGGAAAGGAGAAGAGTCAACCAGCCGAGTCTTCACAGTTGGTGTCTCTGCATCTACACAGACATGCATCAAAAGAGATTCACAAGAAAACTACCTACTTCTCTGACTTCTTCTCAAGATCAACCTGTGCTTTCCTTTCCAGCCTTCAGAGGAAGGGAGTCCTATTTTCACTGAGTTACTTCCCACTGGTCCCCACATAAACTGCAAATATACACACCTGCCAACGCGTGGGATTCACGCTCTTTCCCTCCAGTCCCTGCTTCCCCTCTCAAAAATGATAATACTAAAAGAAGTCAGAATAAAAGAGGTCGAAGAATTACAAAGGGTTCAGGAAATAAGTTTCTGAAATGCCTAAACCCCCTCCCAACAATAAGAGCAGTCCAAAGAGAGGAAGAAAGAGTTGACAGGTCTGAATATTTTCCCACCTTTGCCTCTGATGACATAAAGTCTCCATTCGACAGCACCAGGGTATTTTTGTTTTAGGGGTGTTTCTTCTTAGGGTTCATGAACAGAAAAGCAATCTTAAGACTTAGAAGTCCTACACTTCTTTCCTCCTCTTCTCTTGACCTTACGTGAAAACAGGGTATATTTGAACAAACGGAATGTCCTCCAATTGAAGCAGAAGTGAATGGATCACGAGTATTTGCTAATGCTTTCTTGTCTGGACATCGTTGTTGCACTTAGAGTTTACATATAATGGGTATTAAAACAACTTTGAAGGGCTTTCGTCCAACTCAGTCGAGGCGCCCTTCAATAGGTGTGTGTTCTGGTGAACATTCATATATATTTATTGGTTATAGCCAGTTTAAAATATTTTCCTTTTTTTGTATTATTTATCCCCAATATTATGTATTTATATGAGGGAAAAAAAAAGAATCAAATCGTACTTTTTTAGTATTTACTTGTTATAAAGGACATTGTGTTTCCTTGTCATTGTACAACAAGCTTATTTTAGTTATTGTAATTTAGAAAGACCAGTAGTTTTATGTTACCTTCGTACTTATGAATAATGTAATTAGTTCTACTGGAGGCATGAGAGCAGAACCAGACTGTAATTGTATAGTCCTGAATTAGAAGAACTATAGCTAATCCCTCCCTCCCACCTCACCCCTCCTCTTTGGAGATCTTTCTTTGTTCTTACAGTAGTTATTTTATTTCCTTGCTTAAGGGTTGTCTGTTGAACAATTCTTGAATAAACTTTCTGTTTTATCAATTTTATCTTGTCCTATCAGTCGGATTTAAAGGCAAAAGACCAGATTATTTGTATGAAAAATAGCGAAGAGAAGGTGAGGAAGGGGTGGATTGAGTGCAGGCTCCGGGATTCAGCTGGGCATCCCCGTTTGGGGTGAAATCCCGGGAATTCGGGCCATGAGCGGCCCCGCCGCCCCCTCCGCGCCCCCTCCGCGCCCCTGCGCGTCCCGACCCGCTCCCGCGGCCACAAAGAGAGATCACGTGGAGCCGGGGCCTGGCTGCCATTGGGCCGCGAATGAAAACAAAGGAAAAGGATTAATTCCNGGCCCTGGAATCCTTTTCTACATGACATGATCAAATTTTCATAAACCAGGGGCAGCTTTGGAGAACAGAACTCTTAATAAATGACATGATTATGGAGTGCAGGCTAATGCAAAGGGGTGAGGAAAGCGGGGGGGAAGGGTCGAACTCCTGTGCCTGTTCCAGGATTTATTAAGAAACGATGCATTCAATTTCTGCATGTAAGTAATTATCTTTTATTTCATTTCACCACCAGCAGAAACCTGCAGTGGCGAGAAAAGCCCCCCAGGCTCCTCGGCCTCCAAGAGAGCCCGCACAGCCTA
Organism: Formicarius rufipectus; assembly: GCA_013399695.1. Lineage (NCBI taxonomy): Eukaryota > Metazoa > Chordata > Aves > Passeriformes > Formicariidae > Formicarius > Formicarius rufipectus. The sequence continues at coordinate 258,989 of VXAU01000810.1, read as the reverse complement.
CACCAGCGCTCAGCTGGTGGAGCTGGAGAAGGAATTCCACTTCAACCGCTACCTGTGCCGGCCCCGCCGCGTGGAGATGGCCAACCTGCTGAACCTCAGCGAGAGGCAGATCAAGATCTGGTTCCAGAACAGGAGGATGAAGTACAAGAAAGATCAGAAGTCAAAAGGCATGGGGTCTTCCTCCGGAGGGCCTTCCCCCACGGGCAGCCCCCCCCAGCCCATGCAATCCTCCGCTGGGTTTATGAACGCCTTGCACACCATGAGCAGTAACTATGACGCCCCCTCGCCGCCTTCCTTCAACAAACCCCACCAAAATGCCTATGCCATGTCAACTAACTACCAAAACCCCATCAAAGGCTGCCCCTCCCAACAGAAATACGCCAACACGGCGCCCGAGTACGACCCCCACGTCTTACAAGGGAACGGGGTGACCTACGGGACTCCCAGTATGCAGGGAAGCCCCGTCTATGTTGGAGGCAACTATGTGGATTCTATGCCCACCTCTGGCCCGTCCCTTTATGGCCTCAATCACCTGCCACATCACCAGGCTGCCAACATGGACTACAACGGGCCCCCACAGATGCCCCCGAGCCAGCACCACGGACCGTGTGAGACCCACCCCACCTACACAGACCTTTCCACGCACCACGCTTCTTCTCAGGGCAGAATCCAAGAGGCGCCCAAGCTCACCCACCTGTGATAGGGAGCCAGGGGCAGGCTCAGGTGAAGCAGGTGGGACCCCTCCACGGGGCATGGGAGAGGGGAAGAGGGCAGGCTCAGCTTCAGGACCATTTGTGTTGAGCTGTTTCCTTTCTTTCATTGACAGGGCCATTTCCACCAGGTTGTTGTGCTCGCTGTGATCATTTCTGGGGTTTGTTAGGCACAATTTCCAACTATTTCAGTGTCCATGCCTAAAGCAGCTCTCTCTCTGAAGAGATATACCTCCTGTGTTCCAACACAAATGCTTCTGAAGTGGGTTTGAGGTAGTTTTGTGGGAATCTAGCAGATTTTAAGCAGCAAAATCCTTAATTTCCTAACCAAGTACAGATTGCCACTAAAAATTCTTGGACACTGGAAAGGAGAAGAGTCAACCAGCCGAGTCTTCACAGTTGGTGTCTCTGCATCTACACAGACATGCATCAAAAGAGATTCACAAGAAAACTACCTACTTCTCTGACTTCTTCTCAAGATCAACCTGTGCTTTCCTTTCCAGCCTTCAGAGGAAGGGAGTCCTATTTTCACTGAGTTACTTCCCACTGGTCCCCACATAAACTGCAAATATACACACCTGCCAACGCGTGGGATTCACGCTCTTTCCCTCCAGTCCCTGCTTCCCCTCTCAAAAATGATAATACTAAAAGAAGTCAGAATAAAAGAGGTCGAAGAATTACAAAGGGTTCAGGAAATAAGTTTCTGAAATGCCTAAACCCCCTCCCAACAATAAGAGCAGTCCAAAGAGAGGAAGAAAGAGTTGACAGGTCTGAATATTTTCCCACCTTTGCCTCTGATGACATAAAGTCTCCATTCGACAGCACCAGGGTATTTTTGTTTTAGGGGTGTTTCTTCTTAGGGTTCATGAACAGAAAAGCAATCTTAAGACTTAGAAGTCCTACACTTCTTTCCTCCTCTTCTCTTGACCTTACGTGAAAACAGGGTATATTTGAACAAACGGAATGTCCTCCAATTGAAGCAGAAGTGAATGGATCACGAGTATTTGCTAATGCTTTCTTGTCTGGACATCGTTGTTGCACTTAGAGTTTACATATAATGGGTATTAAAACAACTTTGAAGGGCTTTCGTCCAACTCAGTCGAGGCGCCCTTCAATAGGTGTGTGTTCTGGTGAACATTCATATATATTTATTGGTTATAGCCAGTTTAAAATATTTTCCTTTTTTTGTATTATTTATCCCCAATATTATGTATTTATATGAGGGAAAAAAAAAGAATCAAATCGTACTTTTTTAGTATTTACTTGTTATAAAGGACATTGTGTTTCCTTGTCATTGTACAACAAGCTTATTTTAGTTATTGTAATTTAGAAAGACCAGTAGTTTTATGTTACCTTCGTACTTATGAATAATGTAATTAGTTCTACTGGAGGCATGAGAGCAGAACCAGACTGTAATTGTATAGTCCTGAATTAGAAGAACTATAGCTAATCCCTCCCTCCCACCTCACCCCTCCTCTTTGGAGATCTTTCTTTGTTCTTACAGTAGTTATTTTATTTCCTTGCTTAAGGGTTGTCTGTTGAACAATTCTTGAATAAACTTTCTGTTTTATCAATTTTATCTTGTCCTATCAGTCGGATTTAAAGGCAAAAGACCAGATTATTTGTATGAAAAATAGCGAAGAGAAGGTGAGGAAGGGGTGGATTGAGTGCAGGCTCCGGGATTCAGCTGGGCATCCCCGTTTGGGGTGAAATCCCGGGAATTCGGGCCATGAGCGGCCCCGCCGCCCCCTCCGCGCCCCCTCNAAAAACAAAAAAAAAAAAACCACCCAAAAAAAAGCAGCTCAGAGTTTCCAGGCGGGGGCCTTGAAGAGAAATTAAATCACTTATGTATTATTTAATTATTGTTGAGATGCGAGGATAGTGCACACACGTGCACACACGTGTGCACACACATGTGCACAGACAAACTCACACGGCCTCGCAGACCCCACACCCATCCAAAACTGTTATTAAAAGGAGGGGGAAAGCCGTCGCCAAATGTTACACCATCAGTGAGAGCAAAAGGGAGAACAGCCCTCTGCCAGCAGCGAAAGCAGATGGGATAATACCGTGAATAATTTGCCTTTTATGCTCTAAAGCCCTAAGAAAACTTATATTAAAGCAGCGAGGAGCAATAAAAGTTTTATGGTCCTGGAAAAGGGGTGAACTGCTTGTCAGGCTCGAAATGTTCCGTTTCTGTGGCTGAGGAGGAGGGGAAGGTCCTCTCTGGAGGAAAGGAGAGGGAGATTTGATTGCTGCAGGGAGAAAAGGGCAAAAAGGCTGAAAAAGGTCCCAAAAATTAAGGGTGGGCTGTAGAAACGATGTGTGTGCATGTTTGTGTGCGTTTTATGCACCTGAGGGACATGCATCGGTGCCTGGATAAACGCACAGGTATAAAAAGGTCTAACGGAGAAAGGTTCACATGAGAAATGACGCCGTGCTTCCCGCCGGCTCTGATCTCTCCTAATAAATGAAGTTCCAGGGTAATAATTATAACCTTCCCGCAATAATAAATAACGGTCTCACCGAGAGACAGGGCTTGTTTTTCTCCCCAGGACCAGGGCTGGGTTATGCCCGTCCATGCAAGGAGCAATTTACCATTCGGGGTTACGATAATTTAGAAGCATAAAAGCGTGCAGGCTGTGATTGGGATCGGCTCGGAGAACAAGGGCTTGGGTTTGTGGTTGCCTTCCCCCCTCCCACCCCCACTGAAGACAGCGTCGCCATGTTGCAGGGATTCCCAGGAACTAGTTAAAATCCGGTAAAAAGGGGAAAAAAGAGAGCCAGTTCCGGGGCTCCGGGCGTGACACCTCGCAGCGGCTCCATGGGCTTCGTCTCCTACAACTCCTCACGTCCCCGGGTTCATTTGTGCAGCTGCATTAAAGCAGCAGGCCCAGGTTTGTCTTACAATTATTGCATTTCTCTGTCGTTCACTAACCCTGTGAATTTATCTGTATGATGTGACGCCTTTCCCCTTTAGTAGGGAGATTTTTTTCTCCTTGTGCCTCCATGTGATGTGTGGGAAAAAATTCCTTTTTTCCCTAAGAGGCTCTTTTAGCTTTTTTATTTTTTTTTTCTTTTTTTTTTTTTTCCTTGCAACTCGGTGTGAGCAAAAAGCAGAGACAACTGTTGGGAGCAGCTGGAAAGAGTTTCCTTTTGCATCCCGAACTCTTTTACCTCATCCCAGCTCTCCAGTGACCCACCACCCTTCAAAAAGGAGGAACCAACCGGTAGCCTCATGGAAAGCCCGAGACCCCCAAATTCCCACTTTAATCCAAACAAGAAACCCAACTATTGTATTTTTTTTTTCATTGCTGTGCTGAGATCGAGTAGATTTATGGCAATTTTGATAAACACACTCCCAGTACGGAATCCTTCAGGAAAATCCCCCCATAATCTAGTGGGTTTGTATTTTTAAAATTATCAGAAGTATTATTTTCTTTCCTCCTTTTCTAAACTGTCCTTCGGCCTCTGCTTCAGCTCCAGCTTTAGATTTATTATGTGTGCCTCAACCACCCACACAGATGCTTGAACTGACAAAAGTTTCTAGGCTTCTCCCTGCGTGAATGCAGCCTGCCAGGCCCTGCAGAAAGGGAGAAATGGAGCTTGAACAAACAAACCACGAACCAGCCACTTTTCCAGTCGGCACCAGGCAACCTCAGGTTTGTTTCCCTCACAACATTTTTGCTTTCTGCTCTTCCCCAACACAGGGCCATGGATTGAACTTTATAAATCTTTCTTGGGTTAAATAACTCCTTGGCAAAAGCCAAATTTCTTTGCTGGCTGAGTCAGGCCCAGCTGTCAAAAGTCTTTCGAGAAAAAAGATTGATCGTTTCTCTCTTCTCTTCGGTTTGTGTTTCTGAACACTTTAAAGAGGGGGGAAAAAAATCTTCCTGGGAAATGACTTTTCATTTTATTTATTTATTTTGTAAACTCTGGAAGTGGCACTGTTTATTGGAGATGGGAGGGGAAAAAAATAGATGGGAAGGAAGAAATGTGATTTCAAAGATATCTGTGACCTTAAAACATGTTTGGCCTTTAAGGAAAGTGCAAAAGGTCCATTAAGTTTGCCTTTGGAAGCAGAAGGATTATGCTGTTCTTTAAAAGTAATTTAACCTGGTAAATTGGGCTGGTCTAACTATCCTTGACTTAAAAGCTCACCCGATTTCCTAAGTGCTCAGCCACAAACACTCACACTGCCTTCATCCTCCTGCCTTTTGGGATGTATGGATGGGCTGGAACCATCCCCCGGCGGCGGCTGCCGGAGCCCAGACCCAGCTGGGCATCTCGGGGGGCAAAGCTCCTTCTCCCACTCCTGCTCCCCCCACCTGGGCGTACAAACTCTGGGGAACCCAGAGGCTGGAGGCACCTGACGCAGGCAGGGCTGGAAGCACAGGCAGGGAGACAACGGGCAGGACAGGCAGGCGGCACAGACAGGGAAGGCAGGGCAGGAAGGACGGGCAGGGAAGGCAGGACAGGCAGCAAAAGCAGTACAGGAAGCACAGATAGGACAGGCAGGGCGAGAAACACAGATAGGACAGGCCACACAGGCAACACAGGCAGGGTAGGAACACAGGCAGGGCAGGCAAGGACAGGCAGGGCAGGCAGGATAGGCAGCACAGGCAGTGACCAGTAGAGTAAAACTGGTGGCATCGGGGTGTTGTTGTGCGGTTGTGGCTTTTCTGGGGGTTCTTCTCTCGCTTTTTTTTTTTCTTTTTTAATCAATTAAAGAAAATAATGCTTTCTGTTTGCCACCAGGCCCCGCCTGCCATTGGCCAGGGCTGCCCACGTGACCAGGAATTGGCTGCAATTTCGCCCCAGTCTCGAGTTTACCAGAGCAAGGTCCCCCTCCGCCTGTATTATCAGCAATATAACAATTATAAAAAGCCCGGGAACCATCATCATCACTGCCATAAAAAACCGAGGCCCGCAGTTTTCTTTCCCTCTCCCCCTCCTCCTCCCTCTCCCCCCTCCCGCTTTTTAAACCCTGGGCCCTGGAAAAGCCATGAATTTTGAATTTGAGAGGGAGATCGGGTTTATAAATAGCCAGCCTTCGCTCGCAGAGTGCCTGACGTCTCTTCCCGCTGTCCTGGAGACATTTCAAACTTCATCAATCAAGGACTCGACATTAATTCCTCCTCCTTTTGAGCAAGCCGTCCTCAGCCTGAATCCTTGTTCCAGCAGCCAGGCAAGACCGAGGAGCCAAAAAAGAGCATCTCATGGCCTGCTCCATCCTCAGCCTCCGGCTCCGGCACAGCCCGGCCCCTTGGCAGCGGAATTCCCTTGGATGAAGGAGAAGAAATCGTCCAAGAAAGCTACCCAGGCTCCATCCTCTTCATCCCCCCCATCATCTTCCTCCGTGCCGGTCCCTGCCGCAGGATCTCCTGCAGGTTCGTATAATGAGGGGGTGAGGGGGTATTTGCTGAAATCCGAGAGGATCCGAATAATAAAAAAAATCCTTCCCCCTCCGCCCTAAAGCATCCCTACCCCAGCCCCCCTCCCCAAATAGACTTTGCCCCTCACCTCCCCCGAAACTGTGTCACTCAATGAAATACACCGCAGCCGGGGGGGCACAGGGGGTGTTCTCCTGCCTCCTCCTCCCGCAAATAAAAGAACAATTTAACTTCTGCAAAACCCAAGAGGGAGAGAAAGGGATCTGAGGGGAGTCGGGCTGCAGCGGGGGGAATTTGCAGCTGAACTACAGCTCCATTTGTTTGACTTTTTCTCCTAGCTCCGCAGGTTTTTTTACAGCCTAGGGGGAAAAATAAAAAAATAATAATAATTTTAAAATGTAAAGGGAAAAGAAAATAAAAGCCCAGAGAAGTGCGGAGGGGGCAGAGAAAGAAGGGTGGGTAACGTGGGGATTGGTACCAGCAGGATGGGGACGTGAACGAGCTAAAGGACTCTCAGCGTCCAGCAAAATAAAACAATTACATCCCCAAATTCGCCCCTAGCTCCCCAATAAAGGAGTAGCCTCTCTCCGAGACTCTTCCCGGCCAGGGACCCTCCTTCCCTCGGGATAAAGTGTTTCAGACACAATTCACCGTTTCAGTATTTTAATAGCACTGTCCAGGTAAATGCTCGGGCAGGAGAAGGGCGGACACCGGAGCTCATTGGCCGGATAAAACAGGAATAATGAAATCAAAGCGTCCGTCCCGAACTATCGGGAAAGGGGAAAAAAGGAAGGAATGGTTGGAAATTCCGCTTATCGGAGAGTGGAAGAGGAGGAAGGTCTCTAAAGGGAGAGGCCAGGGAGCAAAACCCCTTCTCCTCATTGAGGCAAAGGGAGCGGAGGATGATTTCCGATCCTCTACCGCAGTGGGAAGAGTTTAATTAAACATTTATTTCTCCCCCGCACCCACCCCGTGCTCGTTAGTGCGGGGCACGGCTCTGCCCTGCCCGCAACAGGGAGGGGACGGCCCCAGCCCCTCCACTTGCCCCCCGCTCCTCGCAACGCGCATTTTTCTGTGTGTTTAAGACACCCAGGGGCTGGCAGACACCAGCGGCTCCAGGAGGCTCCGGACCGCGTACACCAACACTCAGCTGCTGGAGCTGGAGAAGGAATTTCACTTCAACAAATACCTCTGCAGGCCCCGGCGGGTGGAGATCGCGGCTCTGCTCGACCTCACCGAGCGGCAAGTCAAGGTCTGGTTCCAGAACCGCCGGATGAAGCACAAGAGGCAAACGCAGTACAAAGAAGCCCCCGACGGGGATCTCGCCTACCCCAGCCTGGACGAGGGCAGTGACCCCGCGGAGGAGGCGGAGGGGAGCCCCGGCTTGGGGCCGGTCCCGGAGCCCGGCGGGCCCTCGGGGATCGCGGAGCCGGCGGCCGCGGGCGAGCCCAGCGCCTGTCCCGGCAGCCGCGGCTCGCCCTTGCTGCCCGAGCTCAGCATCTTCTCGGCAGAGTCCTGCCTGCAGCTCTCGGAGGGGCTTTCCCCCTCTTTTCACGGCTCCCTGGATAGCCCAGTCCACTTCTCCGAGGAAGACCTGGACTTTTTTACGAGCGCACTTTGTACGATAGATCTGCAACATTTCAATTTCCAATAGCGGCCGCCTCTCCCCCCACACCTCGCCAGGACGTTTCTCCCCCTTGCAGGGGCACCAGCCCCAGCCAAGCCACTGCTAGCTCCCCGCACTCGTCTCTAAGAGAAGGGGGTCACCCCCAAAATAAGCCTCAAGCCATTTCTCATTCAATCACCCCGCCCCCAAAACACTTCCTTTTTAAAGCTCCTCATTCCGTGAGACCCAAATCGCCCTCCCAATAAATATTCTAGAAGGCTCACATGAACGAACAGCCCGAGTTTTGCTAAATGCAGGTATTTAATGATAGTTTTATTTTTACTTTATTTATTTTAATGGAAGCAGCCGATAGTTCTCACGCACATCAGAGATGTCAGCCCTCCAGAGAGAAATATTTGTAAATCCTTCAAGCAACTTTCTCAGGAATCAGAACGAGACTTTTAGATTTCTTAATAAAACTAAATTTAAATAAAAAATCAGGGGAATTTTCCTTCCTATTTTTAAGTTTTAGATGTAGACTATTTATTCAAATAATTTAATAGCAAAGGGCAAATTATTTATTGTATATTATTTTCATAGAGTAAATAAATGTCTTTATAAAACCAAGAATTGTGTCTTCCTACACATTTCTTTCGAAAACATGTTATTTCCCCCCCCCCCCTAAATCATTCGCCTTCCTCTTTCCTGCTTTGTGGTAATGAGGTTCTAATAATCTCCTCGTGTGCACTGAGAGGAAACAAAAGAAACTGCTCCCAACTAACATTTCAAGATGCTTCGGGTGTCAGAAATATTCGCTGCATTCGGTTCTGTTTGCCTTTTTCTTGAGCTTGGTTTTTATTTATTTCGGTTTTAATTTGTACTAAATCAAAGCAGGACGTTTCTGTCTAATTTTAACGTTTGCGGTTCAATATTTGCAATCGAAAAAAAATCCCTCCCCTAAGGAAATCTCTGGATAATGGGATGGAAAGCAACACAAAGGCAGCACTGGGAGAGGCGCGGGGACTGCGCGGAGCCCACGCACATTCCGCGGTCGGTGCTGAGGCCGCGGCCATTCCCCCCCTCCCACATCCCGGCCTTCATCCCACTCTTCTTCTTCCTCCTCCTCCTCCTCCTCCTTTCTCTTGCAGCAGAGAACACAGCCGGGCCATATCGCGACTGGTGAGGTTTAAAACGTCCTGGGCTAACAAAAAGAAAAAAAAGAAAAAAAACCCCAACAAGCCGAGAAGGAGAATTTTGTGTAAATGCTAAAAATCCACGATGGGAGGGAGGTGGGAGCTGGAATTTCAGTCAACAAATGAACGTTAGAGAATAAAGAGGGGAAAGATATCGGCCTGAACGAGGCCTTTCTTTTCCCCTCCCCTCTTTTCCAGCAGTACAAACCAGAACTCTCTCGGCCTTATAAATCTGTGATCTCCTTCCAGGGCCATTTGTGCTGCTCTCCCGGCTCGTGGATCCCTTAAAAACCTTTCTCTCAACATATAATTTTAAATACAAAACACATATATCAGGAAGGATGAGGCACGGGGTGAGGAGGGGGGGGAGGGGACGCTTATGAATGAAAAGGGGTCAGCGCAGGAATCAATCGCCGTGACACCCAAAATAAATCATATTACGTCTTTGCTAAGTCATCGGTGTTTCCTCAGACACGGCTGAAATTTAGGGCGCGTTCAAGAGGGGTTTGTGCGAAAGCAACGCGGAAAGGGGAGCCCAGGGGAGAGGGGGGCGTGGGGTAGGGGACGAGTGGCAGAGAGGGACGCTTTAAAATGCACGGAGAGGGACACGGAGCAGCCACCAGCCCTTTTCTTTAGGGTTAAGGAAGGCCCAGGCTGTGGACTGGAGTGCTCGGTGCCCGGGTAGTGCCATCCCCCTTCCCCAGGGAAAGCCTGGGGTCTGGGAAGCTTCCGCTTGGTCGCCTGGTATTTTGTCGGGGATTAAAAGCATCAGAGCTGGGCTTGTTTTGCACTCCAGGCTGCAAAAAGAAATAAAAAGAAATAAAGAAAGCAAGCCCTCGACAGATGTTTTCGGAATTGCTGCTGGAAGATCTGGGTTATCTCTTTCCGCTCTAACAAAGGGAGGTTGATTTTACTGCTACCTTTTTATTCTTAATAATATTGCCAGGTTCTTTCCTTATCAAACGAGCAGACGATTCAAACCTCCCAGCATCTCACTCCGGGAAGGTGTAGGTTTATATTGAAAATCGAAGTAGATGGCAATTAAAATATGCAAGTGAACATTACTTAACACCTTCCCATAAATAAAAGGCAGCGTCTGGCGCATGGCTGGCTCTGCCTGCAGACGAGTTGCCTTCTCGTCCCCGCCTGGGAGCCATCACCCACCCCCACATCGCCCTGCCCTCTCTCACCGATTCCTCTCCGCTCTCAAAGTCCCAGAGTCACGAGTTCTGGGGGAAAGGAAAGCCCAGGCACAGCCCAAGTACCACAGAAGGCTATTCATTATCTCTAAGTTTATTTAATATCTCCAGCTTCTGGAACATACTCAGCGGCGGCGTTGGCACTGCCAGACGTTGTCTATCAAAGCGCCATTTGTTTCAGTGCTTTACATATTTCCCCTCTCGCCTCCTCCCCCCTCCATCCTGAATCCAGGCTTGCTGGGAAAGGCAGGAGCAGGGAACCGGAGGGTCGGGACCGGCCCACGCCGGGAGCCCCGAGCGCCACCGGGCAGCCCCGGGCCGGGGTTTGCAGCAGCGGGGTCCGCTCGGCCCTGCCCGGTCCCCGGGGCTGCCCTGGGCTGGATCGTAGATCTGCACATCCCCTTCGCCTCTCCAGAGAAAGCACCTCCTTATCCAACTTCAAAATAGGTGCACATCGCTGTATCGCTCTCCGCAAACCGACCTCCAGCGGATTTCCACAAGCACACACGCCCTTTCCGTGGGGAAGGGAGGAGGGGAAGGGCGAGGCGGAGGGAGGGGACGAGAGGATCACCGACCTCCGTAGGGTCCCCCCCAGCACAGGGCTTGGAGGGGGAGGCCGCCCCTGCCAGCGGAGGAGGCAGCACCGGTCGGGACGGGGGCGGGGAAGGGAATTCCACGAACCCCTCAACGTAAACCTTGAGACCTTATCGATACAAATCCCCAACAAGGGCCCTTCTGCAGACCGTAATGACTTCCCGAAGTTGCTGCAGGTCTAGAAAGCATGCCAGTCACAGCCACAGATCAATTCTACACCCACGGAAAGTGACTTAATAAATGGAACCTCGCCAGTTATTATCCTTGCTAACAGCAGGCCCCTTCTTATTTGTCCTAATTAGCAAGACTGAAATGTCGGAGGAAAGAAGGGGAATATTCAATAAAATCTAAATTATTGAATGACTGTAAGATTTCGCCATTAGTTCAGCCATTCTTTACCTTCTTCAAAATGTCAAACAAATGGGGAATGCATATTTGCAACCCTGCCCTTCTGTTCCGTGCAACTGGAGGGCATATATTAAGCATATTAAGCATATTCAGCTCTTGATCGTTGTCAAAACACTGCAATTGCCTCACGATTATTAACCTAGGAATATGCAAATGAGATACGCTCGCACGTGTTGTGGGGATGCTAAAGTAATATTTATCTTGTGCTGATCTAGTCTGGGGATGTGTTTGCTAAAGAGCTACTCGAAGCCCTGAAGATGTTGAACCAACTCGTTAGAGCCACGAAAACCTTCTGGCAGGGGAGACAGCGAGGCAGAAGTGGGCCTTGGGGATGGAAGCAGTTAACTTCTGGGCCATCACCCGACCTTCCTCCTCAGCCACACTCCAGCTTTCTGGGAATACACCTCCTGTGAGCCGTAGCATCCTTTTCCAGCACTTCGCTGTCCTCTCCTGCCAGGTCTTGAGGAACGCTCCCAATCTCCACCACCAGCGAAGGCTGAAGCTGACAGAGAGAACCTTCCCCTCCTCTCCATCCTGGATCCTCCTGCGTCTATCCCGTTTTTTTCCCCCTCTTTACACGCATCGAAGCTGAAAATGCAGAGAAAGAAGAAACTATCCGAAAAAACTAACTTAAGACTAAACGCAGCTCATCCAGTTGGATCCAGTTCTCATCCTCTCGGGTCCTGCTTGCACTAGCAGTGATTGATATTAATAATGCCGGCCTAGGAATATTTGTAATAGCGATGAAGATGTTAATAAATTCATGCACTTGTTAAAGGGCGGGTTAAGGAGCGAGTCCAGCCGGGCCCGCCAATGTTGGATCTGAATGAAATCCGAGGGCTTTGGGACCACCGGGGTCCCTGCACAGGGGCAGCGGTTACAAACCTCTCCTTTCCACCCTCACTCAGTAAAAAGGCTTAAATGAACCTCATTAACGGGATGAGCCGGGTTACAGTCACGCTTCTGCCCTGGGGACCACATAGAAACAGCCGATGCGATTCACAAGGAAAGAGGACAGGTTTCCCCGAGCCATCGGAGGAGGAATTTGATCTCTTGGTGCAGAAGGAGGCGTGGTTTGAGGGGCTTGTGCCATCCGGAAAAGAGAAAAAAAAAATCGAAAAAGACGTTTCTTACACAATCTTCCACTGAAAGTGTTGTTCAGGAAACCAAGAAGACGTCCCTATCCCAGGCTAACGGGTCTCCCATCCCCTCCGGAGGATGTTGACCAGCTGTAGAGTGTCCCCGGCCGGGGACCCTCAGGACATTGCAGTCAATCACGGCACCGATTCCCATCCAAACTCTGTTCGTCCCCGCCCTGCTCCCGAGAGCAGCAGATAAGAATTATTGTATCTAATCTTAATTATCTCGTATTCGTTTCTTTCAGCTCGGAGATAGCCCCGTATTTGTAACTCATTAGAAAGATTCCTTCTGCTCTTCTTTGGACTCCCGAACTCCGAAGCATTTTTGCATATACTATTTTATTTTCCCTTTTGGGTTTTTACCCCCAAATATGGCTTAACAGACTATGAGCCAGGGTTATAAATTTCCCTGACAATCGCTAGGGACAAGGCCTTTTGGTGATTACCAAGTCCTCGGCCAAACACGCACCCCAGCGCCAGCACTTCTCCACATAAATCACCCCTCCAGGAGCCAGAAGTGACATTTCTTACGCACAACACAAACTTTCTCCACAGAGGGTTACATTTAACTCCAAGACGAAGAATCTGAAGACTCTGAGCACTCCAGAGCCTCTGGAAATGCTTCTTTCCTTCTGTGTCGCTTGCACGAAAACCTCCCTGGTCTGTCTCGGGTGAGGATTTCTTACAGGAGCCGTTCCCACAAACTGTCTTTGGCAGGGCACGATCCCCGGTGTCAGGACAGTGGTTTGGCAGAAAATAAAGCAGCTCCTGGGGAAGGAAGAGATTTCCCTCGCTCTTCTCCCTCAGGCTGGTGCAGTCCCGAGGTTCGTGGGGTCACTTTGTGCCCCTCGAGGGAAGAAATTGCTCTCAAAAAAAGATTTATTTTAGTAAGATGCCTCCATCGGAACAAAAGGTGGGGTTTCCCCCAGGGGCTCAAAAGACCCCTCATTCAGTGGAGAGGAGGTGTGGTTGTGTTTCCACCCATGGACAGCGAACCCGCCTCAGATTTCGTCACAACGAGTCCCCCTGCCCGGCATGGCTGGAGGGGTCAAAGACACGGGATGCCTTTGGTGGGCATGAGAGGTCCCCGCTACCGAGAACTCCGAGGAAAGCCGAAGTTCTGCCGCTGCTGACCTCCTCAGTCCCTATCCGCTCAGGGATCAAAGCCGGAGGTTTAGGGGTGGTGCTCCTGCGGTGCTTCAGGCCCGCATCAGCTGTCGGGAGGTAGGGAAGCATCTCCTTGAGGAATCTGGACCAGCAGGCAGGGAAGTTATCTCCTCTGCCTCCCATGGACTATCCCACCATGCTCCGGGACAGCCCAACTTCTTTTTTTTTTGGGGGAATCAAGGAGCTAAAAATTTCCCGCTCAGTTTCTCTCCCCATCCATCTCCAGGTATTTTGTTTTAATCCTGTTGAGTGAAAGGGAGCAGCATCGTCCAAACTGTGCCGACTGTGATTTAGGGAGTACGAATAATTACCGCCTGACTCAAAAAGTAAGTTGAAGTAGTAAACAAACGAAAGGTTGAGTAAGAGGCAGAACAGAGCTCCAATAAGTTGAGAATATCCATCTACACCTTTTCTTTGATCGTCTTCACTCTCTCAACCCCCCATAAAGGAGGATTTAAATAAATAAATATGTACTTTGCAGAATTAGGCTCAGTCAGAGTTTGATTGTTAAAAATAACCCAGTATTTCTTTCTCCAGTCGGTTATGAAGGTCAGAACCAAAGGCGGGTCTCACACTTTCTCCGCAGGGGGAATTAAGACCCACAATAATAACAATAATAACAACATCAGTAATTTGCTATCGGATCCAGGGCAAGGGACTCCGAACGAACTCTGAAAAGGGATGTCCTAAGCGATTCCCAGTGTCTCCGCACGCACTTTGATGCTGTAGCTTTCGAAAACCCCGCGCAGTTGCCACAAGCCGTGCGTTTTGGGGAAGATCAGGTCACTTTGGGAAAGCCGGGGCCGGCTGGGAGAGGGTGGGGTGAAACTCAGGAGCCTGGAAGGTCCTGGAAGGGTGTCCCCGGGGGAGATGGCCCCGGTGAGGGTTGGGAACGTGCCACTCTGGGATCTGGCCGGGTTTCGCTGCCTGGGCTCTGCCGGCAGGTAAGGGCCGGCGGGCCTGAGGGGCTGCGGGGAGGAGCAGATGGCGAGTGGCCCCGCAGCGCCCGGGGGCAGCCAAGGGGGCGAAGGTGGAGGCCCCTTTCAGGGAGGAAATCGGCTCCAAGATCCCATCTTTCGTCATCCGACGTGCACCTCCACAGAGGGACCAAAAAAAGGGTTTCCCAAGTGACTCCAGCTCCGCACATCCCCTCCCCCGTCCCATCTTCACTTCCACATCCCCATCTCGTTGTCCCCAAGAGTCGGGGCTGGAGTGGGTTTGCTGCAATTCTGGCTAAAATTCTGACCCTGTCCTGCCCGATTTTTCGGGTAGGATCTACCAAGGTAATTCTACGTTTTCACCTCAGGTCTAAACCTTGCCTTGGGCTTCGCTGGGAGGATGCACAGCAAAACTTTCTCCTCCATAACTCTCGAGTTCTCTTGGAGCTTATCCAGCAACTCCAGGAGACAGCTGGATTTTAATGACATAAGGCATCCCCTTGATGTAACAGCGGAGCGAGATCACGGTGGGAAATTATCAGACAATATGAAACAATTGGTTCAAGGGTGAAATAAACATCTATCCTTTTCTTTTTTCATTTTACAGACATAAATCATCTATTGTAAGCACCGTTTAAATATAATACATTCATTTAAACGCGAGTGCAACATAATATAAAAAGCACTCCTGGAATCAAATTAGAAATCGATTTCTCTGGCAAGAGGTATGACATAAGAGTTACTTTGAATCTTTGTATTCAGTTTGCATTGTTTTATGCAAAGAGTGAGGAATAGAGTTTCAGAGGACATTTGTAATCTAAAATATTCTCTTCTCGAGTCTCTCCGAATCAGCAAAGTCGGCGGAATAAATGAATAAATAGGAATGCAGGTCTAGAAATAATTTTCTTACTCTTTTTATTGAAGGACGAGAGTTGTAATTGGCTAAAACTGAAGTTTTCTCTCGGAGGGATTTGCAGTTTGATGCCTTGGCTGCCTGTGTTGCAGTTTCTTAACAAATGTTGTTCCAACGTGTTGCATCAGCCAAACCTTCCAGCTTAAAGACGTGTTTTTGCCTTTCAAAGTGAACTTTTGGCCTGGGGTAANGAGAGAGCGAGCGAGAGTCACCCGGTTCTCCTTGGAGGCTGAATAACCAGTAAATATCCTGACAAGTAACAAATGACTGTGGGCGTCATATTGTTGGGTGCTCTTGTCTCCCTTCTGCTAACAAGTAAATAAATGCTGCCTACCTATGTTTCCATTCTTTGAACAGCGGAGTGGCCGTGCTGAAGTCAGTCTGCCCACCTACTCCTCAGCTGGACCCTGCTGGGGAAAACTCCAGTCTGACAACAGATCGGGGCAAGATCAAACTAGATTTGCCATGGAAAAGCAGAGTTTAATGTTCCAGAATTGCTTAAACCCTTAAAACCTTGGTATTAGGAGTAAGCGTGTAGGTGAATGAGTGAATGGGTGGATGGGAAGATCCGTAGATAGACACAAGGATCATTTTTAGTTTCGCTCCTCTAATTGCTAAGCTGGGCATGGTATTTCTCCAACAAAAGACATCCTGTCTTCCTAACTTTATTTCATCGCCTCATTAGAATATTGATCTAATTACGTTGCTTTTGCCCACACTGGCCCTAGACACAAAGCTGGTGTGGCAAAATTAGAACACATGCAGCATATCTTTCTTAGGAGCTGTCTTGGACTCCTCATCCCAGAAAACGCCAAACACGTTCAAGTCACTTTTTCAAGTCACTTTCTAGGGAAAAAGTTTCCAAGTGCATAAAAGAGCATCCTTTTGTGGTTGGAGAGACCGAGCACACACACCTCCCCATCCACTTTCCCTCTTTTTGTTTTATTTCCTCACATGGAGCTGGGATTGGGGAAAACCTTTTGAAGTTGGGGCAAGGGGAAGTTCTGCTGAAATTGGCTCATCGCATAACTCGGGGGCCTTTTTAGCACTTAAAACAGTTGTGGACAATTCTAATTCTTCCCCCAGCCCCTCTTCCCCTCCACCTCCCCTCACCCCATCTCTCTCCTCTCTTTTAAAGTCTTTGAGGAAAGATTTTGACGTATTCGTGTTGTTATCAGATTGATGGGCAGGGTTTGATTGAAACCCCTTTGTCATGCAAATGTCAGGCCCTTGATGGATGAGCTCAGAGATGTGACAAACTTCGGGAGCCCCTCGCTCATTGGGCTTGGCCGACGCCGTGCCCGCCCCCCCCGGCTCCCCCCGGCCCCGCCGAAGGCTGC
>VXAU01000810.1:184633-242343 GCA_013399695.1 Formicarius rufipectus | reverse complement strand
GGGGTTCGAGGGCCAGCGATCCATGGAAGGAAGTTTTACAGCTTTGACATACTATCTAAAGGTTGTAGGGCAGGCGGAATCCCCCCCAAAACAGGCTGACCCTCCTCCATCAGTGGCAGATGGACAATACCAGGATGAACTCCTTCTTAGAGTATGCAATTTGTAACCGTGGGACGGGCGCCTACCACCACTTAGAGCCGAGCTCCCCTTCCTTCCCCTCCTGCTCAGGTAGCCCCTCCAGTGACACTTTTAACGGAGACGGGCGCTTTGGCGTGGGAGGGAGCGCCCACCTCCCCCCGCAGACCCCCGGCTACCACCCTCCCTCCTCCGGGCGTCCCGGCCCCTTCGCGGGCGCTGCCCCGGCCGCCGGGTACCCAGCCCCGACCGGCGGCCCCGGCTACGGGCACCACCAGCTCTACCTCGGCCAGCAGGACGCGGATGGGCTGTACTTCCAAGCGGCCGGGTACCCCGCAAACGCGGCATCCAACCTCAGCTCCTTGGCAGAGAGCTACTGCGGGGCGGTGGCGGCCGCGGGGCAGTACCAGCAGCAACACCTTTACGGGCAGGAGCAGCCCAGCTACTTGCCCGGCGTTTACGGCAACCTCTCGCCTTCTTTAAACGAGGACCAAGACCCTGCGTGCCCCTCCGAGCCGTGTCCCGGCGCCGGCGCCGCGCAGACCTTCGACTGGATGAGGGTGAAAAGGAACCCGCCCAAGACAGGTGAGTTTGGGGAGAGCAGAGCTGAGCGAGAGGGTCTCCACCCGTGGGAGGTGAGGGGCAGCCCTTCGGTCCTGCCGGGAAAGGTTGCCTTCCCCGGGATGTGTACCCAAGGTGACTGGGCTCGTCTTCCATGAGAACATGGATTTGTTTTGGTTTGGGTGTGTTTGGCTTGGTTTCTATTTTTAAACCCCATCCAGGTATTTTTCCAGACACATTTGATGGAGGGTCCCTGAGCTCAGTTCCCGCAGGCCCAATGCGATTTAAGCCCAGCTCGGAATAGGAAGCACTCCGGGCTTCCTGCTTCTCCCACAGTCGTGGCTTCCATCTCCCCTATTGTTCAACTTGTCCTCCACAATCTTCCTTAAATCACAGTCTTCTCTCCTCCTCTTCCCATCATCAACTTCTCCCTCCCCTTCCACCCCTTCCCACGCACGTTTAAGGCCTCATGAGGTTTACAGAGAGATGGTGGGAATGGTTACAAGGGAAGAGCAAAGCCCGAGGTGGTCTGTGCCTCCAGGCTGTGAGCCAGTGGTAGCTTGAGGACCCGGGAGGGAGCACCAAACTGCGGGCGGTGGAGGGACCAAACGCCCCGGAAAGGAGGGGAGCGGGGGAGAGCCCCCCCGCCGCAGAGAGGGGTTCCTCTGGCTGCTCCTGCCCTGTCGTTGTTTGGTCGTTCACAGCTAAAGTGTCGGAGTACGGACTGCTGGGCCAGCCCAACGCCATCCGCACCAACTTCACCACCAAGCAGCTCACGGAGCTGGAGAAGGAGTTCCATTTCAACAAGTACCTCACCCGGGCCCGGAGGGTGGAGATCGCCGCGACCCTGGAGCTCAACGAAACCCAGGTCAAGATCTGGTTCCAAAACAGGCGGATGAAGCAGAAGAAGAGGGAAAAGGAAGGTCTTGCCCCGGCTGCTGCCTCCAGGTCTGCCAAGGAAGCGGGTGAAGCCTCGGATCAGTCCAACTGCACCTCACCTGAGGCCTCCCCCAGCTCCGTATCCTCCTGAAACGCGACACGCGGGGCACAGAGTTCAGCCCGGGGCTGCCCTCGAGGGTCTGCAGACCCCCGCAGACACACAGAACACGCAGAGCCCCGCCCGCGCACACGCGTGGGAGTGAAGCCACGCGCCCCGCTGAGCATCCCTTTGGCTCCGGCCGTCCCCACGCGTGTGATACCAATTGGCCCGCTCGCATTTCTCTCTCTTAATTTATAGACCCTCTATAAAACACTGGACTCCAAAGGAGCAGCCGTGTCCTGTATCCTTAGCAATAGGCGTTTGTCTCAGGGAAGTTTCTCCCTCTCCCTTCTCCCTCCCCTTTAGGAACTGCACTTTCAACCACAGAAAATTTAAAACGAATTTAGTTTTCTCCCGTTTTAAAAAAATCTGCGCAACGATTTTCCTCTGCACAAGTCTCGTGTTTGATGTGTTTTTCCTCCTCGCGAGATTGTTTAAAAAAAAAAAAAAAAAGGTTTTGGGGTACTTTTCCTTTTTCCCCCCTGTTATTTACTGTATGTATACCTTGCAATGAGATCTGAGACGCCCAGGATGCTCGAGGCCTCTGCGAAGACGCAAACACCGAGCAAAAAATGCACCCCCTCTGCTTCCATTTTGCACTATTTCTGCTTTACAGGGTTTTACACGCGCTCTGCGATGGTGACTGTTGCTGATCCTGGGGGAGGGAGGGTTGTGTTGTCAGAGAAAACGGGGTGAGGCGAAGGCTGACCTCGGGGTGCTTTGGTTACTGTCGCAGGAGGTGTGAAGGTGGATGCGAACAAGGTTTCGGGGAGGCCGCGGGGCTCGGCCCCCCTGCACTGATGCACTGGCTGCTATTTATTGTACCTCTCGATAGCCTGAAGTCTTGGAGCGAAGTAGCACGTTCCTTGCACCCCCACCCTCTTAGGCTTATCGGAGTCAGATAAAACCACTATTTAACCACAGCTAAATGTTTTCCCTCCCTCATGAGAAATTTTAGGGTAGGACGAAGTGAAAACCAGGGCAACTGCTTGTTACAAATTGTTTTAAAGGGAAAAACGTCATCGAGAAAATCTAGCGGTTTCTTAATCGGAATCTCCCATTTCCCCTCCACTCCCTTCCTCTGTATCCCGAAATTAAACTACCTCGGTCTAATAAAGTTTACTTTTTCCACATGTAAGTCCTCCCGACTTTAAACGAAATGGAAATCTCTCCAGTCCGGGGAAATGGGGGGTCACGGAGAGGGGGGAACCTGGGCTTAGGGGGAGGACGAGGAGGAAGGAAGAAGTCTCCGGCTGCTGCCAAAGGTTCCAAACAAAGGGCCGATCCTGATTCCTGCGGGCGCCCCCAGACCCCCCGTCCTGGCATCGGCAGGATCGGGCCCGGCTCTGCGGGGACTTTCAAAGCCGGTTCACCCCGACGGGGCCAGATGGAAACGCGGCGCTTCCCTTTTGGAGCTATTTCACGGTGCAACGAGGCCTGATGAGAACAGAAAATCATCCTCGTCCTCAGTATGAGACCCGGCATGGAAGGAAATCTGCACCACTGAAGCAGCAACAGTAACTGGAAAGGACTCCGGGTCCGGGATGGGGACAGAGCGAGTTTCTCATTTATACGGAACACTTCTGCAACTCCAAACCAAAACGAAGTCTCACTGTGGTTTCTTCCCTTCAGCTTCCCGAGGCGACCCCTGAAAGGGTGTTTTCCACAGCATAAGGGACACGCGAGACCAGTTCGCGGAGGGAAGGAGCGAGGCTGGCGGGGAGGGAGGAGGCAGCGGGCCCGCTACAGCTCTGACCTTTTTACCTCGAAACGCCTCTGGGATTTCTAAACAAGTAAACAGAGGGGCTGCCAGCAGAAACTATTGTTCTGGCTTCGTCAAATTTGCAAACCTTTTCGGTGGGGGCGGGAGGGGGCCGAGGAATGAGCAAAGTACCTGCTGCGGCTGCAGCTGAGGCCGGCCCCATGTCCCGGCTCATGTGGAGGGCCTTGGGCGACGGGGCATCGCTCTGCCCCAGAGATAAAAACCTTCCCTCATCTAATAGACTCCTTTTGCTCCAAATAAAAGGTTTTTAAGTGTCCAATTAGCTCAGAGATAAGGCGGGAATAAAAAGGCAGAGAGGGGGAGGAAAGGGGGAAAGAGGATTTTGTGAAAAATGTCAGGAAAAAAAAACCCAGTCCCCCAAACCCGTCTTTAAAACCTGTTGGGTGTGAGCCAGTTTGGTTTAACCTCTTGGATGGATCAACGCGACCGAAGGGTTCCTTGAACCTGTGTGATTTCAGCTGGCTCACGGCAACAGGGCAGAAACCTCGTGCGTTCCCACTGAGACCATTTTCACTCCCGTGTGTCTCTGGGCCCTGCTGTGCTGCCAAAGGGCACCGGCACTGGGGCCGGGGCCAGGACCGGGGCCAGCTCTCTGCCAGGTGAGACGGGCAGCGCCGGCCTCGGAAGGGCCGGGGGAGAGCGGAAAGGCCGGGATAAAAAGGAGGGTACTGCTGTGTCAGTGTGTCGGGCACAACAAAGGCTCCCGGTTCCCATTTGAAACTCAAAGGGACTCTCCGGAAGAGCCCTCCGAGCCGATGCCGATGCGCCCTTACATATGTAACCCCCCCGGGCTCCCCCTCGCTCGTGTCCCTCGCCCCCCTCGCTGCCCAGCCGCGTTTCTCTAACAACGATCACCTCACACAGCTGATCTCGTTTCCTCCCTCGCTCTCCCTGCAAGTTTCTCACGCTCCCTTTTGTCTCAGGAGTCCGAAACCCACCGCTGGGAAGCAGGAGCCGGCTGGAAAGGCCACGCCAGGACACCCGCGGCTGGGGGTCCCTCGGCCCGGGGCTGATGCTCCTGGGAGGAGGTGAGGGACATCCGTGTCTGTACCACACCCGGAGGAGGGGATGGAGAGTGAGCACTGGTACTTCAGTACCCACAGAGGTACTTGGGTATCCATATGGGACACAGAAAGATCGTGCAGAAGCTTCTTATCAAGACTTGGCCCTATTGCCATAGTAGGGCTTTATCCCAAATATGAAATCTGCACACACTCTTTTTTTTTTTTTTTTTTAGATATATGATGCACAAAACCGTGTTTTTTATAATCCATATATTCCCCTATCTCCATGTGTCTGTCCATGGGTCCCTGGTATTGCATTTTTCATGAGCAGGAAAATTAGCCAAGTCCCCCTGCACACAAACACAAAGCCACGTCCTAATGGAGATTTATTCTTTTAATATCCCAAAGGAAGGGCAAATTCCCAGTTAAAGAAACATAACCATGTAAATTATTAACGGCAGTCACTGTGTTGGATCTGCTGTCCCTCTGCAGGAGGAGGGGATGGGGAAGGGACACTGAAAGTCCCTCTCTTCTGGCTCTGTCCCCAGAGCAGAGACCCGAGTTGCTCACCCGGCCTGGCCTGGCAGCTCCTCCAGGGCCATCTGTTCCTTACCCCTTGGTGTGAAATGTTTCTCTTCTCCCTAAAGCATTTGTTCTCACCATGTGGGGCCCTTTTGATCTTGGAAGAGGACATTCTATTAAAAAATAATAACAATAATACCCGGAAGACCTCCTTACTTTCAACTCCACTTTGCTGGCCGCTTTCAATGACTCCTGAAGTCTCTTTGCACTGAAGGTGTGAAGCATTCCTGGGGGTCTCTGTCTGGGACAAAACCTCCCCCTCAGTGACTCAGCTGTGGCTGGGTTGGGCTGTCACTGGCCCTAAAAGCCTTTGAAGCCTTGAAGTGCAGGAGAAGAGGGAAGGAAAGCTTTGGGGTTTCTCCAAAGTCGTTTCACACTCCAGAATTAGCCAGAGGCCATCCCTTCACCAACTCTCAGCAAAACCGGAGCAAGGAGAGTGTGAGATGTTTCCATCCCACTGCGAGGGGGTCAGAACTGAATCAAGGGTTTGATCCATCTTCTGTGAGTGGCACCAAGGCAGGAAGGTGCCCATGCACCTGCTCCCTCACCAACACTACCAAGGGAGTCGATGCTCCCTAAATCAGGTAAACCTGGAGGAATTTTTGTGCCTGATAAGTTTTCCCAACAATTTGACATGAGCGCGTTTTTACGTGTCACTAAAATCCCTGGAGAACCAGGCAGAAGACCTGCAGCTGTGGGAGGTGCTGGGTGAGAGCAGCTGCCCTCAGATCCCCACTGGCACATCCAACAGCCCTTCCTCATCCCCAGGCACCTCCCCTGTCCAGCACCACTGGAGTAGACCCTGGGAGCTGGACATATATTTGGATTACACTTGGCATATATTTGTGTTTATTTGGATTATATATACTTATAGACAATGTATTTCCCTTGTATTTGGATCAAATAAGGAGTATATTTGTTCTTCAGGATTGATGCTGCATAGGTCACCTGGATTTAAGCTGGGGACCTTGGGTCTGCTGCCTCAAGTTTGACCTCAGTTGTGAGGGTCCTGCTTGAGTGCTCTGAAAGCGCCACCCCCCAGTGCTGTCCCCTTGCTCACCCCTCTGCCCCTTGGCCGTTTGCTTCCACCAACACAGACATTCCAGCACCCATCAGCTCTGGGGATGCTTTAGCCTCTCAGGCAGGTGAAATGAGGTCTGGGGCAAAGGGCTTGGGTGGAAGGAACAATTGCTGAAGTTGAGTGTACAAAATGTTTCCTCGCTCTTCAGAGGCCTCACCTATCCTTTCAGTTTACACTGGTCTGACAGCTCCATTTCAACCCCAGCCTTCACATGGACTCGTTCAATATTTACTCAGGCTGATGGGTTTGCTCAGAACTTGCCTCCATCAGCCTTGCTCTGTCGGGTTCCCTTCCCCTCGGGCCCAGGTTCACACAAAGTTCAGCCTGCAATGAATTCCCCCAAAGATGGGCTCGGTTTGGCCCGAGGAGCAGGGCTGGGGTCACGCCTGGGTCTCTGCAGCCCAGCCAGCCCTCCCCAGGGCCAGCACTCAGCACCCTCGGCCACCAGGCTGCTTTGAAAAATTATTTGGGGTTAAAAAAGAAAAAAGCAGCGGGCCAAGGAGGACACGGCGAGAAAGGCAGGGGCTGCTTTCAGGGTGGAGAGCACAGGTCAGCCCTTCAGGCAGGGTGGGGAGTTCAGGGACGTTTGCTCTGCCCGGGGGGTCTGTGTGACAAGGCACAGTCCTGCAAACTCAGGGCAACCAGAAAAACGGCAGCAGAAGGGAAAAGGGGTAGATTTTATACACATATAATGCTTGTATAAAGTTCAAAGCGCACACTTATATAGGACTTCTTGTGTACTAGGGAAACCTAGATTTTTATCTGCAAAAATATGTCTGACAAAAGGTTTGGAATCTAAAATGAGTGAAATTAAGGGTTATTTGTTTCTGCCTGGAACCTGACAATAGAGGTGGCTTTAGGTGCTAGCAAGCTGAAATCTGCCTCAGCAACAATAACAAAAGACTTTTCTGAAAGCCTTTCATTAGAGAAGCAAATCTAAATTTGATGGAAATCAGATTTATTGCAAAGGGAGTCTTTGCAAAGCCAGTGCTCGCTCTCACGAAAAAAAAAGGAGGCAGAACCACAAGGGAAATCCAAAGCAGTTCCAAAGGAGAGAACAAGGGGGTCCACCCATACCTGGGGAGCTCCGCGGCTGACCCTGTGAGGGGGCTGGGGGAAGCAGGGTCACCTGGGGACAGTAGCAGAGACCTGAGTGGTCTCAGGGGTGGAGTGGGAGCCGAATCTGCCCCTGTCCGGGGTGCTGGGTCTCTGGGAAACTTTATTGGGGCACCCACTGACTGTCTGGGGGCTTGGCAAAAAGCCTGTGTGAGTTTCCAGAGGGTTTGGGATCAGGAGCTCCTACCTGAGAGTTGAAAGGTCCGAGGAAGGGCAGGCTTTGACCCCAGAGCCCAAGGCAAGAACTTCTGCTCGGGGATCTACAGCCTTGCAGGGTATTCGCAGCCTTGTAACGTCCTGGCAGAGCATCCCTGAGAAAAAGGGGCATGAGAGGTCTGTGATGTGAGTCTGCATCCCTTTTACACGGGATTCCCAGACACCCAGACAGGTATCCCTTTAAAATCAAGCACGAGGAAGGTGAGCTCCCTATAAGCGGCCACAACGCTAATCCGACGAGTTTTAACGGGTTTGTTAATAGCTATAAAATTCTGGAGGTTATCACAGTCCCTGCTGATTAAACAACCCGGTGAGGTGGCAAAACTCAAGCGATTCGGTCGCAGGAGGAAACAATAAAAGGGTGGGAAATCTCTCTCTTGGTCTTTCCCGCGGAGTTTGTTCAGGGAAATAGTACCTTGGGAAAATCTCACCTCACTGTGTCTTTACTTATTTTCTCCCTGGCTTCATCAGCGCTGCCCGCATAGTTTTCTTTCCTCCTCCCCACTCAGCAGCGGGTGCTCGGAGTCCCCTCGTGTTTCCTGTCCACATCCTCACGATTTTATTTTGGCCTGAGACTGCGAGACACGTGGGAAGACGGCAAGAAACAGCGTTGCCAGAGGAAAACAACACGCCGCTTATTTCAACTAGAGAAGCTGGCACTGCAAAAAGGCTGCAAAACAAACTGCTTCTGGCCTAAAAACAAAGTCTCGCTACTTTTCCTAAGGGTTCAAAGAGTGCCTTGTTCATGCCAAGCTGAAAGATCAAAACCACCGACAAAAAGCCTTTCCTAAAGGAGTTCCGTAATTTAGGTAAAAAAAAAAAAATCCCTCAAACAAAAAAAGTGGCTTTAAAGTCGGTTCTATTATTACTCTCCTTCGGAGAAAGGAAGGATTATGTTTTTGAGTTGCCACAACAAAATAATTCTCTGTATGAGTTACTCCGAACGTGACACACCTGAAAATATTGGCATTGCTGGCACGAAAAGCAGCAGCAGTTGGAATCTGGCTCCCGATTTCAATCCTTTTTGCTCCAATTAGGGTGTCAAATATCCACGAATTTACGGAGTGTTTCAGCACATCACGCAGCGCGGAAACACCGAGCCCGACTCCTTTATTATGGGAAAGGATAGGAGAAAAGTGCTTTCTCAATGACACTTTAATTGTGTTTCCCACCGAAGGATTGGAGATAGTTCTCATTTAAATGCCGGTTGACAGAGGGAAGAAAATAGAAGTTCCTTCCCGCAGCCGGGGAGGTTTTAAAGCTCTCCCATTTCAAAGGAGATGCTGATTCCTTTATTATTATTATTATTATTATTTTGTGGAATACTCGGAACGGTTTTGGAGCGATGCTGCTGAGCACGGAGCTCGGCACAAGGAGGGGTTGGAGCTGCCGGGGGTTCCCTCGGAGCCGGTCGGGGTGTCCCGGTCCTCTCCCCGACCCTCCTCTCTGTCGGTCCCAGGAATGTCCCGGCCGGCAGCGAGGAGCTCCTGATCATCCCAAACCACGGGAAAAGTGGGACACGAGCGGGATCTTCCCCTGAGCATCACTGACTGTAGCAGGTTCCAAGGGCAAAGCAATTTCCTGGATTTCCTGATGAAACCTTCCACTTCTTTCCCCCCAACCACTCGTTTAATTTTCTTTCCCTCTGAGCCCAATGGGAAAAAAAAAAGCCCCAAACAGAACAACTAAAACATGTTATTTTCATGCATTAAAAATTGTCTTAAATTATTCTTCATGAATATCAAAAATTGCAGCAACATCTGTCTCCTGTAATTATTTTTGGAGGCGATCTTGTAAAGAAAAAAGAAGTTTATGAGACTAACTCCCTGCTTTCCCTTTGTCCATTTGCTCTGTGAGGGCTTCTTCTCTTTATTATTAATGGATTTGGTGAAGCTTTTCCTGCAGTTTGGAGAAATATGCTCACAAATGAAAGCACCTCCTTGATGGATGAGGAGCTGGCCTTTAAATCAGTCCCTACTGATGCAAATTATTTTAATATGCCCCTTTTATGATTGATTTCAAATTTATGAAGTAGTGAGCTGTGTAGTAAGACTTGATTATGGAGGCTGGTTGCCTACAAAGCCATAAAGCTTTGTAGAGAAGCTTTCTTTCTTTTTTTTTTTTTTGAATGGCTACATTCTACAAATTCAGTAGATTCACAACTGTGTTGCCAAGGTTGTGCATATCAAGGAAAAGCAAATCTTTTTTCCCCTTGACCCACGCCCTGCCTCTCCTCCACGTGGGAGAGGAAATGGATAGTGCCACGAAAATCAGCAGGAATTCTTTGTGCATTTAATATTGTTGCTGCTACTTCATAAAAACAAAACAAAACAAAAACACACCAAAACAAAAAGGCCACAAATAATACAATCTAAACACAAAATCTTTGTTTTCTCTGAGGATAATAAGGAGAAGAAGGCAGGGAAAGGCTGAGATAAGGGTTTGCTCTGCATGTGTTGTTTCCCTGGGGGGTGAGGCTCCTGCTTTGCTGGGGGCTGTGAGGGGGACACACCAGAGGTACCACAGTCTGGCTGCAGTGGTTCTGCCCTTGGCTGTCCCTGGGAGGCACTCGGATCTCCTCAGGTGTGTCGGTCCAAGCCTGTTTAGCTGCTCCTGATCCATTCCCAGCTGCCTGTGACCACGCTGGAGCTGGAAGGGAGTGGGCAGCCCGTGCTGCCTGCAGGAGGGGTGACCCAAGGCCAGTTTGAGGGGGGTCTGGCTGATGAAGGCAGTCTGAGGATGTGAACAGAGCCTGAGGACAGGAATCTGCAGCCTGCAGGCCATGCCAGGCTTGTGAGGGTGATACCCTCTGCAGCTCCCAGCGAGCTGCACAAGTGGGTGTTTATGGAGGACCTACATTTTTGCCGTGCCTTTGACCTGCTGTGTTGAGCTTCAGCCAGACATGCACGAAATACAGCGAGGGCCCTGTTTGAACCAGGCTGCACTTTTCTGTCATCATCAGCACTGGACATTAATCAACTGCCCAATCTTGGCTGTGAAAGGTATGACTGGAAGCTCATCTGGCTCCCCTGACTGTCCCTGTGCCAAGGTCTCAGTGCCCTGCAGTGCTGGACTGGGCTCCAGATGAAGCACACTGCACTCCCTGCCTTTGGTGGGCATCACCTCTCAGGGAGGAGGAAGATGGGGAGGAAGCACATCAAGAGGATCCATGGCACTTGACTGATGCTTTTGATGCATGCAGAGCACCTGAGCACCTTTTGGGCTCTGCCTCTGCAAGATCAGAGCATTTCAGGTCAGTATTAGCATTGTTTCAACAGCTGACAAGTCTGAATTTTGTTCCTTCTGGAGACCTTTGTAGGAGTTTAAAACTCAGTTTGTAAAATTGGCTTTGCCCCAGCCACATGAACATAAAAACTTAGTGTAGAGAGCAGAGGTCAATGGCTTTGAGCTGAAACTGCTGGTGTTTCTGTCAGTGAATTCAGAGCTCTGCAAGTGCCTCAGGTTTCCCCATTCTTGCTCCCTAAATGGAGATCTTGTGGAAGGTGCCAGTGAGAAGGTCTGGGAGAAAGAGCTCTTGTGTTTATTCAGGGGGTGGGGGAACGGCAGGGGAAGTTTCACCCTGCCAAGGTTCCATTCCTTCCTGATCCCAAGGAATGGGAATCCAGTGTTAGAATTCACTGCATCTCCAGGCTGTGTTAGCCACTATTTCATATGAGACCTGCTTATTTATTTCTTTCTTTTACAGCAAAGCCACCCTTCAGCCTGTGCTTAGATTTGCTGAACTCATTTTACATGACACCCAGGGAAAGTTTGCTCCCCATATCCACCAGCTTGGTGTAAGTCAAGCAGTAAGATGAGCCTGCCCTGCTTTCCTGCTGCCAGATATGCCCAGCACTGCTATATTTCCACTTCTGGGCTAAATCCTCTTCTATGATGTGGCCACATTACTGCATAAAAGGGAGGTGAGGGAAACATTCCAAGGACATTTACTCACCAGCATATTCAAAACATCAAAAACATGGAGGGTTTTTTTGTCTGTTCAGTTCCTTCAAGTCAAAGCACACCAAGATGGTTACAAAACTTCTCCTGATATTACTGCAAAAGGATTTTAATAAAAAATAGCAGCAAACATGCAAAGTCTCCCAGCAAGATAAAATTTCTCCTTGATCTGCTGATAGGAAGGAATCTATGAGAGTGGCAGATCAAAGGGAGAACAAAGGCCAAACCTTTGAATAACAAAAGCAGTTATGACTCCTCTTCTCCATCAGTCCTCAAAGCTGTATCTCTCCCCTATGTTCTTCGGGGCAGAAATTTCCCTACAGTAAATAATTTCCAGAAATTCCTTGTTTCAAGTTGCACAATCAGCCATGGAACTCGGGGAAAGCAGTGGGATTGTTTTCCATAACGTTTCTTGGAGGCTCCACATCTTTCAATTTCTTATCAGTTTTGAAATACAAGGCACGAAGTCTCTTGCACTGTTGGGACCAAAAGGTTATCAGCATGTAAATACCTGAGCTGGAAAGACATGTTTGAGAAAGTCCAGATAACATTTTAAACATACTTATAGCCCACATCCTTTCCAGCTTTTATCCCAATTTCACCTGAACTTTCACAAGTAAAGGTGTGCTTCTAATAACCGGCAGATAAAACCCAGTTTATCTCAGCTGAAGAGCAATAGAAGCAGCACTGGGATCACCTCGGTTATTTGCTTTTTGTTAGAAAGAGATAGCCAGCTCTTTGCTTTAATAAAGAGTTTTTAAACATCAGTCTGGGAATGTGAAACTACCAGGTCAGTGGTAACAGGGGTTACTCTAACAGGGGTTCTGCAGTGTCTCTGACAAAGGAATGGAGGCAAAAGACACGACTGAGGCTTTCTTTCCTGCACAAGAAACCCCAGGATTTCTGGTGCTCAGAAACAACTGTTAGGCAGTGTCAGTTCTCAGAAGACATAGTTTCTATCTGGAAAGGAAACACACCCGCCCAGAGGCCAAGACTTCCTGTCAAAATAGGTAAGTGACAGCTACAAAGGCCAAAGAATGTTTTCAAGTGAGGTAGAGAAAGAAAGCAGCTCACATGATGTTTTCTCCTTACGTCTGGTAAAGGCCTTGATATTAAAAACTGGAGTGGAGGGGATGGGCTCAGACAGCAAGGGCAGGACTTGCTGTGTTAAATGGGGGTGTTTGTAAGAGCATCACCTTTGTCTGGGCTGGTTTCCCTTTCCAGCCACCAGAACTGTGGTGTGGAGAGAGAGAGCAGGGCCCAGGACACCATCCCTCCCTTCTGGGGAAGGTCAGGTGTGGTCAGGTAGCTCATCCTCTGGATTTCACTGACTGTGCTGGTCAAATCCCTGCTGGCTGTCAAGAGTTTCTGGACAACCACTCAGGTGAAGGGACTTCAAGCCAGGAGCAGTTCCCCTTGGGCAGCTGGGGTGTCCTGGCTCTTGGTGTAAGTTGGCATCACCCAAAGAAGTCCCCCCCCACACACACACAGAGCACAGTCTTCAGCAGACCACCCACGAGTGCATCACAACTGTTTCCACTTACAGTGGAGCGGTGAGAGGGCACAGAACTGACTCACATTCAGGGTTGTGAGGCTGACTTTAATTCACTTTTGCCCCCACCCCTTCCATCCTTGCAGAAGTGGAGAAACTGATACCCAGACGAGGCTGATCAAAACCCCGGTACTAAATCACGAGCCAGCTGAGTGTGCCCTGATCTGCACGAGTTCCTTATGAAGGAAAGACCTGGGAGATCCCCTGTTGCTGATGGCATTTAGACCAGTTCAGAACTGTGGCAAATCCCCTTCTTTGCTTTTCTTTTGTCCCAGTCAGCTTCTTAGAACGTCTCATAAATCTCTGCTTCCAAAAGATCACACGCTGCTGTTTTATCTCTGGTATGTGCTACCCCATGTTCTCCCCACTCCCAGCACATGAGCCTCACACAGGTGGGGAGAAAGCAAAATAAACATTATCAAACAAGGGCATCAAATATTTAGTGTAGAGGTTTCTGAGTGCTTCAGGATGAGTGGGACTGTTTAGATATCAGATGTTCTCCTGCCAGGTCAAATGAACCACTGCTGAGTAATGGCCAAATCCCCCCAGCCACCTTTGGCCATCAGTGCATTATCACCCCTGCCCTTTAACTCTGTGTCCAGGGCAAGAATCACTTTCTTAATCCAGCATCTCAGGCCAGAGCTCTTCCAGCTAAGACAGGAGATTGTTTACAGAAGGTGCTGGCTCCCTCCCTCCCCTCCACCTGGTTTCTGTCTGGGCCACACTGTTAGGGATGAGGGCAATACATCATTTATCTTGGCCTCATTTCACAGGCAGGTCCTGCTGTCACTGTGCTGGTGGTGTCTGGAGGTGCAGCATCCTGATAAGGGGCTCTGCTCTGCCCAGCAGTCAGCACATGAGCTGGGCTTTTGCTGATACCCCCTGGTGCACAGAGTGCTGCAGGACATGGATCCAGCTGGCAGGGGCTAACAGGAGTTTATGCAAAAGGGTCAAGTGGTTCTCGTGTTCAAGGGACCAACAGACACTAAATAAGGGGGATTTCTTTTTTCTTCTTTTTTTTAACCCCAACCAATCTTAGGAAAAAGGCTGGAGAGAATGGTGGGAAACTGTTCCTGTCTTGAGGCTGATTTAAACCCTGGTGTAACACCTTTGCTTTGTCAGCTTAAGGTTTTAAAAAGAAGTGGATAAACCTGGGACAACTTTTAATATGGACATTTAAAGTGACTGATGTTAGAAACGGTCCAAGTAAGAAACACCATTCATGTCTGATAACAAAGAGAATGAGGGAGAGAGAAATCTCCAGATACAAAGCCTTGCAATGTTTATAAATCCTCACACTGAAGGGTTTAAACTTGCCTCTAACTAATGGGTGTCAAGGAGAAAGTTTCTTCGTGGGTAAGTGACTTGATAATTGCATTTACAGAGGTTCCTTCCACCTTCCAGCACAGCAGCTGGTGCTGTGTGTCCTGTGGAGAGTCTCAAAGCAGAGGAAACGAGGGTTTGATCCAGTTCCAGTTTTATGACCCTGTAAATACTGTTCTCTGCTCCAGACAAGATGTTTGCTCTTTCCTACGTTGTCATAGGAAAGCCAGGGAAGAGATGGTGGTGGGAAAGCTCAATTTAGGGTCTGTTCTGGAGGATATTTCCCAGGACACTGCATTTGCAGTGCTGCCCTCAGAAACACCTATTTTAAATTACTCGGAGTTCACTGCTGTGGGACAGTACATGGAATAGGGAGGTGAGGGTGTGATATCTTTTCAGCAATAAAAAACATCCTTCAAACCTTAGGACTCATCTTTTTGCCCTCTTTTCCTCCCTGACAGTATTTTTACCTGTGCAACTCCCATTCACCACTGTGGAAACAGGTCACGTAGAAAGGACAAGGCAGCAGAGGCTGGATGCCTTTTAAATACTCTATTTTAGATTACACATCTCGGCTTCTCTCATCATATTGATTTCCCTTTTCTCCATAAGAGCTCTTGGCTGCTGAGAAGCTGGGCTGAGGCTTTGAAATCTCAGAGTAACTAATCCATTGTGTCAGTTTGTGGCATTTCATAGTGAGAAAAATGGCAAATCAGGAAGGCAAGCCCAGATTGTTTGTTCAGATTGGGAAAAAAAGCAGCTGTGTCAGGAGGATGACAAACATGGTCATCTTCCTACCCCAAAAATGCAGGCTCATCTTGTTCATAAAGATGAATGTTATGGTTTTGAACAGCTGCTGGGTCACTTCACAAAGCATTGAACAGTCAGGTTCAGTTGTTGGAAGAGGCAGAGCAGGATTTAGTAGGATTGGGAGAGCTGGAAAGGGGAAGGGCTGGATCAGGGAGGAGTTCCTGGTGTGAGGAAGGGCAGGGGATATCTGGGATGCTTGGCTGTGGGCACGGGTGGGGATTGGAGGGAGTTCTGCAGGAGAAGGTCATTGGCATTGTCAGGTCTGGGTGTGTGAGGTGTCTGGAGTGGCTGGAATTGCTGCAGAGAAGCCCTGGGAGCCACAGGAACTGCAGTCACAGCCCAAGGGCTGCACAGTGTTCTCACATGGCTGCAGGCAAGCACTGAGCATTCTGAATGTCCTGAGTATTCACAGCCAGAAAATGGAGTTCTGGGGAACTTAAACCTCACTCCTATTTTTAGTCTGAGCTCATTTCTCCAAGTAAACAACATAATTTAAAAGACTAAAAGGAAAATCATTTAGCCTTGGGGCCGTTTGATCCACCTGCTGCCCTACTTTTAGTGCCAACTTTCCCCTTCCATGGCATAGCTAAAGAGGGAGAAGCAACAGGGCCATCATGTATCGGGTTAGGATTTTAAATTGCTGCCTGTCATAGTAATAGCTGGATGCCTTTTACATAAGAACAAGCAGCAATAGCAAATTGGCCAGCGGATTTCACCAGAGGGACTCATCTTTGAGGACATTAAATGCTTACAAAGTCTATGTTTTCATTCAACCCAGCCATCCAGACACCTTTTATTGCTGGTGGAGAGCAAATGGCACTTTGGCTGCACAGTTGAACTACACTTTGGCCCAGGGGGAGATGAGCTGCACCTTAAAAGTGCCCGTTTCCCTGGAGTTATTACAAAGAAAGCCAAAAAACACCAGCTCAGCGACCTCCACAATGACTCACCTGTGGCACTGTCCATGTGTGGTCTAAATTCACATTTTAAAAATTGCTATAACACTTCAAACCTTTCCTGGGTGGAATTTTGGGCGGCAAAGGGGATTTTCTTTGGGAGTTGGGATCGTTTCCCTCACCCCACCAAAGCTTTTGTAAAGAGGAGCAGCATCTCCCAGGGACAGCTCCGGAGTTTGGGTGAGCGCCTCTAAAAGCCTCCCCCTCCCCACAGTAACACCCCAGCATGCTGACAACACTGAGAATTTGTTTGCTGAACACCTGATTTTGCAGACAAGCCCCAGATAAACAGCAACAGCTCCTCTTAATGAGCACAGCAGCATCTCCAGATAAACTGTCACCACTTTTGTCGTGCCCGATGTTGGTATCGCCGGAGGAGGAAATGCTCAAAGCTTGTAAAAACACATCCCCCTCTTTCCCTCCTCTTCCCAAAGTTAGAAACCATGGAAAAAACTCTCTGTGATCTTTGCTGAACAAACCAGAGAGGAGATTGCTTGCACTTCACCTAGCCGTGAAGGATTTGGATGCACAAAGGATTCCAGGTTTGGGAAGTGTGGGTTGGTTCTAAGACCCACCAAGAGGTTTGTAGTTCCTGGTGGGACTCCTGGACATCAGACTGTACATGTAAGGATGTGGTGCTGGAAATTCACTCTCATAGGCACCTACAAAGAGAATTATTATGCCTTGAGCGAGTCAGACATTTTAAAATCAAGCCACAAAAGTCTGAGAGGAAATATATGTGAAAATGTGCTTGAATCACCCTCCCCACACCAGAAGGGACAAGGTGGGGTGGAAAATGCCACCCCCTCCTGCCTGCTGGGTCTCAGAGCTTGAAGCTGTGACTGTCACAGCTGCTGTCTCACCACAGAGCAAAGGGGAGGATGAAAATCCCAGACCTGGTCTTTGGGTGACCTATAAAATAAGGAATATTCTGAACTGCACGTATTTTATGCTTTTCTGTGCCTGAACAAAAGGTCCTGACTCAGCAAAACAGGCTCTGGGTGCTCTCACAGCACACTCTGGTAATCAGGAATCTGGAGACAGAGGCTGTGGCTGCCACAAGGGCTATTGGGGGAAGAATCTGACATTTATACCAGACTTAACACAGATAAGTTAATATCAGAGCTTTTGGACTGCAATCAAGAAAGCAAAGCTAACTGTATTTATAATCCTCCTCTGCCTGGGGAGACTGGCAGCCTGGTTTTCATTCCTGCTAAGGTCCCTTTACATAAATTGCTTTCACACACACTTGAGAGGCACTTTTTCCCAAGCCAGAGAATTGTAAAGGCAGCTTCATGTAAATGAGAATCAGGCCATCAATATGAACATTATCCATGTCTGGGAATGTTTGCCAAGCTCCAGTCCCCCTGTAACATCTGCTGAGGAGAAAAAATTCGTGAGCCTCAGCAGTTAAGGATCTGGGGTTTTTAAAAAGCCACATCAAGGTCCTGTTAAGCTTTGTGGTGACTGTTAAGCTTATTGCCAACGAGAGCGTTTCTTTGGACAACATCACAAGGAAATGTGAACTGGAGCAGAGATTAAAGCACGGGTGGATTTTGAAAAATGCAGAGACTGGTTTAATGCAACCAGGTGGAGACTGTCCAGTGCTTGGAGCTTTTCTAGGCCCCTTTGTTAAACATCTCAGCCTACCCACCTCTTTGAAAAGAGACTTTTCCTCATTTTTCTCTGTGGTTTACAGGAGGTTGATGGAGCTGGGCCAGTTTAAGTGCAGTTTTCTCAGCAATGCTGTGACCTGCACCTGAGAGTCACGGAGTTTTACAGCCTCTGAAGATCTGTCTGAAAGCTGTGCTGCTTTGGTTAGTTCTCTCTCTCCTCTTTCCACAATTTCCTTCTCATTCCGCTTCTTCTTTTTGTCCCTACTGCATTTCTGCTGGTCTGTAGCCAGAGCTCCTGGATGTTCCCTTCAGGGTGAAGTTCAGATGCCCAGAAAAACACACTTTGAAAAGGAGGGACGTTCCCCACAGCCATAGTAGGTTTGCCATCCATCTAGAAGGAAATTCAGAGTCTAAATCTAGATCCCGAAGCTGAAGCACCACAGACTTTGTCTGTACTTTTTCCATCAGAAATTGTAGGGATAGGACAAGGAGTAGTGGGTTCAAACTGAAAGAGGAGAAATTTAGGTCAAATATACAGAAGCAATCCTTCCCCTGGGAGGGTGGGCAGGCCCTGGCACAGATTGCCCAGAGAAGCTGTGGCTGCTCCAGCCCTGGAGTGTCCCAGGCCAGGTTGGACAGGGCTTGGAGCAACCTGGGCTGGTGGAAGATGTCCCTGCCCATGGCTGGGTGTGGCACTGGATGAGCTTTAACACTATTCTATTCTATTCTATTCTATTCTATTCTATTCTATTCTATTCTATTCTATTCTATTCTATTCTCTGACAAGACAAAGCCATGTTCTGCACCATTTCCCACCCTCATACAGAGACAAAACGTAATTCCAGACTTGGCAAAAGGTTGGAGAAGAGTGTTGGAGCTCAAATGCTGCTCAGTGTTGCCCACAGGGACTGCAGGGCTGTCAACAACCTCCCGGCAGGAATTCCAGCTCCCTCCGGAGGGAGGGGAGGCTGAGCCCTTGGCCCAGACAAGCCACGAGCTGTGCAGGAATCACAGGGACTCAGCTGAGGCAAAGGAGCACCAGCAAATCTCTGGCTGTGCTGAGTGAGACACTGAAAAGAGGCACTGAATGAAATCTGAGCATGTGCCAGTCAGGCTGCTGGGTGTCCTCTGGAAATTCCCAGGGAGGTCGCCTCCTAACAGCCCCAAATTCCAAAATTGGTACAAGACAACAGGGGAGGATCTCCACCACGCTGAGCCTTTCAAGGATGAAGTAATTTCCCCTGCCCCCTCCCCAAATGCACAGATTTCTCATCACAGTTATTTC
Organism: Formicarius rufipectus; assembly: GCA_013399695.1. NCBI lineage: Eukaryota > Metazoa > Chordata > Aves > Passeriformes > Formicariidae > Formicarius > Formicarius rufipectus. Next base: position 223,324 of record VXAU01000810.1, on the reverse strand, counting down.
CCTGGAAGGTTTTTCCCTTTTGGATAGACCATCTTTCTAAAGTTGGGAGGGGGGGGTGGGAAAGGCAAAGAAAAAAAGCAGGAGACGTTTCAGAGGTGAAACTGCCCAGCTGGCAGTTGATTTATGAAGTGCTGAAAAGCATCTTCGGAGCTGTCATTTATCTTAAAGCTCTCAGCCTAAATAAACAAAGAGCCCCCCTTCCTAATTATAGTTACAGTAGAAACAACTCCAAAGCCTCACGGCTGGCACTTGAAAACAGCACCCTGCAGACACCCGGCCCACAGATGCTCCCTAGTGGACCAGAGCTTCCAGCCTCTCCTGGATCCCCAGAACCTGCCCCTTCTCTCCCTCACCTTCTGAAGGGGAAATCAGAGCAGAAGCAACAGGGAAACCAAGTCCAAAGCAGCAGAGCCATCTCAGCCCTGCTGAGGAATTGCAGAGCCCCAAGGAAAACTCGCCCCCTTAGGTCCTGCTCCAACAGCACGAGGGCTCCCCAGGACTTGGCTTTAATGTTGACTGATGTGGCATTTTTCCTGGGTTTCCCTGCCTTTCCCAGCCTAAGGGATCTCACCCTCCTGTTGCAGCTGAGGAAGGGCAATAATTCTCCTGTAACTGCTGGTTGTCGTGCAGGGTTTGGGGTTTGTTTTAGTTTTCCATCACACAGGTCTACACAGATGGAGTGAAAATCCACACTGGAAGGATCTCTACCTACTGGCCAGGAATCAGTGGGATGTGGGAACCCCGTGGCAGCTGACACCTCAGGGGCAGAAAAGCTCCAGCTGTTCGGGCCTCAGCACCAATCTGAGCAGAAACCTCTCTGAGAATTCCTTTTGGGACCTGAATTTCCTCTTGCTTTCACAGCAGGAGTTCACTGGAGGAACTGGACCCTCTTCTCAGCTATTGCAAATAATCAGAACTCCACTGGAGGAAACAAATTTGGCCCAGCTGCCCCAGATGAAGACACGCTTAGATAGAAATATGCCATAATAAAAAGAGTGTCTTAAAAAGACTCTACTGGCCCATTCCCTTCACCCCTCTGCCTTCTCTCCTGTCATGTCCTTCTATTCTCTGCTGCTCCTCAAAACCTTTTCTCACATGACACTGGCCATGAATAATATTTACTTAACAGTCTTCATCAGCAAATACCACGTTATAGACAGATAAAAGGCAATCAGAGGATAAGCTTCAGACCAGCCCTGGTTTTCCCTGATTTCAGAACTGATATCAGTGTTCTCATGACTTTATAATAAGGAATGTAGGGCCAGGCAAAGAGAGCTGCCCATAACTCTCCAGCAAATTGACCTTGGAATAAAATCTGGATGTGCTGAGTCCCAGCCCGGTGCTCTATCCATTAGGCTTGTCAACACAGCCTGCAGTAATAGAGCAAATATTAAGAGCACTGAAAATAGAAAATGAGATGATTCTGTAAGAAATCACCTCGTTCTGAAGACCTCAAGCAAACCCTCTGGCTTTGGATGGAGGTGAGAGGGAACTCGAACAGCAGTTGGATGCAGCTGACTGTGCCTGGAGAAAGGAATGAGGCCAGGAATGATGGGAGAGCAGGAACATTTTGCATCATCAGAACAAGTGCCCAGGAGAGCAATAACAGAAAGGCTTACGAAGCTGCTCGTGAACTCTTCTCATCAAGAGCAATCTCATTCAAATTAAAGCCAGGCTGGTTGTAATTCCCAACTGTCTGAAGCACCTCTGTGCCAAAATCCCTAATCCTCCCCTGCCAGGGGTCCCCAAAGCACGGTGGCAAAAGCCGGGACTGGTGGTATTCCCAGCAGAGAGGCCAAGAGAAAAAGGGGTCATAAATCCTGTGTTTTCCTCCTGGATAAAGAGAAGCTGTTTCAGGGGCTCAGCCACAAGGACAAGGACTTTTAAAAAGAGATCCAACTCCCAGCAGCAAGTGCTGGAAGAGGTTTTCTCTCACCCTTTGTATGGAGGCTGTCAACCAGCAGTTCTTGTGGCACTGCCAGGAGGGAGTCCAGACTGTCAGATCTTCCTCTAAGGAAGAAAATAAGCTATTAAATTTGGTGGTTTTTAAGGCTGAAAGGTTGTTCTCACTGGTGGAGAGGATAAGGCTCAGCACCACATTTCATGCCAATATGGATAAAAAATCCCAAATCACTGGACTGTCCTGGTTGCAGGACTATTGTCTGGCATCCCCTCTGGCACTGGATAATTAGAGTTACCTTCCCTTCTTCCTCAAGGACAGAAAACAATGCATCAGAAAACCTGCATTCTGAGGAAAAATATTTGCCAGCATCGCTATAACCTCTGAAAGCAGCCACATATTTCTCTGTTCCTGCCCAGGTTGAGCACGTTCTTATCCCTGTCTCTCAGATCTGCTTTCAGGGAGAGCAAGAACAGCCTTTTCTGCCCCATATCTCCCTCTGCATCCACCATCCCACCCTGTCATCTGTGTTTCTCCAAACGCACCAGATGAACTCCTTGGGTCCATCAACATTGCCAAACCCCTCCAGACCTTTGATCAGTTTATAGCCCTTCTTTGTACCTTCTCCAGAATTTGTAAATCAGATAATTCCTTCTATCTAACAGATAAGTGAGTGAGTCCAGATGCACCAGACTCACCAGGAAAGCACAGGAGATAATTCCAGGGATTCCACATGCATGAAATCTGGATCCCTGTCTAGTGGAAGATACCAGTGTTTGGGGGCTTGTTAACTGTTGTTTTTTAAACACAGCATCCTGTATCAGAGTGTTGTTGACCAGAAGCCACAACTGAAAACCTGATGGAAAAAATAAAGGGAAGAGGAGAAGAGAGACAGACATGAAAATGAGGAATGGGAAGCATTTCCTGGAGATAGGATAAATGGAGGTTGTCACTCTTCTGAGAGGGATTTGTTGCATCACTTCCTTCAGAATGGAGGGAGCTCTGCAGGGATTGAATCGCACCTGCTCATTGTGGGTGCAAAAATGGCAGAGAAAGGAAAGGAAAGGAAAGGAAATGGGAAAGGAAATGGGAAAGGAAATGGGAAAGGAAATGGGAAAGGAAATGGGAAAGAGTTACCCTATTCTGCAAAGTCATTCTGGCCTTTTTTGATTGCTTCAGTCTGTTGCTGTTTTTGCACCAATTCAGCCTACCTATTACTGCTTATGGGAAGGGAAAGAACTGCATCTCTTCACCCAGAAGAAACAGAAGGAGGGAATTATCCTGGGCTCAATTGGAACTGCAGCCAGCAGAAATTTGTGTCTGTTTTTTCCTCCAGCTGTGAGCCATCTGGAGTTATCCCTGATTTTTTTTGGAATCTGTAATAAATTGATAGCTCTGAGGGGCGAGCACACTGCAAGGCAGAGACAGAGATTCCCAGGTTGCCACCAAGAAGTGGTTCAAGCGAGAGAGGAGGAGGAAGTTGGTTTGCTCCTCAGAGCCATCAAAACAAGTCACAGGGCAGCGAGGCAGTGACATGTCATGTCCTGGTAGCAACAGGAGCTGTGGGGAGGAGGACAAGAAAAGGGATACATTTGGAATGAGTGTCTGCAAGTCTGGAGGCAACAGACTCCAGGGAGTGTTTGTACATGCAGGGTGTGAAGAGGAGGGTGTAGGAGAAACATCTGCCTGCTGGAGGGCTCGGCATGCTCCTCCAGGCATGTCCTTCTGGCTCCTGAGGCAAATGGGGTCGAATTCAAATGGGGTCAGACAGGTTCTCATGTGGCCCTGGAATCCTTTTGCTTGGATGTTGGCACTGACAGGCAGGGCTGGTGCAAACAAAGAATTTGCACCAGTGTGAACATGAGAATTGATAACTGAGCAGTGGATTGGAAAGGAATTGTTCTGGTGGCAGAGTGGATTCTCTGTCTCCCTGGGCTTGTTGTGCAGCCTGCACAGCTCTGGGTGTTCCTCCAGCTGGTTGTGCCTGCTGGTCTAAGCCCTCAAGGTCCTGCTGGGAGTCTGCCTGAAGCCAGGCTCCAAAGCTCACGGGGAAGGGGAAGCCACAGCTCCGCAGGGATGCAGGTCCATGGAGCACCAAGGCATGAGATCCCTCAGACTCAGCCCCTCCCAGAGCCCAGCCCAGCAGAGCCCAAGCTCAGCTCTTCCTGAGCAAGCTGGGCTGGCAGGTGTGCACAGACAGCAGCAGAGTGTCACCTGCTCTCAAGCCCAGCCTTCACCTCCCGCAGGACACGAAGCCACTTCTGCCTCAGCACCAGACCCCTCGTACAGATGGAGAGAGCTGAGGCTGCAGGTCCTCCCTGGCACTGCACCCACAGCCCTCTGTGCAGGACATGGATCCAGCAGCTCTGGACATTGATACAGCAGCTCTGGACATGGATCCATCAGTGCTGGATATGGATCCATCAGCTCTGGACATGGATCCAGCAGCACTGCACATGGATCCATCAGTGCTGGATATGGATACATCAGCACTGGACATGGATCCATCAGTGCTGGATATGGATACATCAGCACTGGACATGGATCCAGCAGCTCTGGACATGGATCCAACAGCATTGGACATGGATCCAGCAGTTCTGGACATGGATCCATCAGCTCTGGACATGGATCCATCAGCTCTGGACTCGGATCCATCAGCACTGGACAGGGATCCAACAGTACTGGACACAGATCCAGCAGCTCTGGACACGGATCCAGCAGCTCTGGACATGGATCCATCAGCTCTGGACTTGGATCCATCAACTCTGGACATGGATCCAGCAGCTCTGGACACAGATCCAGCAGCTCTGGACTCGGATCCAGCAGCTCTGGACTCGGATCCATCAGCACTCACCTCGGGCTCACACAGGTGTAACCCAGGCTATTAAAACCGGCCCTGCAGCTTTGCTCAGGTACCTGGAAGCAGTGATACCCAAAGCAATGCAACACTGCTCCAAGGTTTGGACACCCTCAGAAATGGGCTTTTCTTTTCATTCCCAAGGGAATGCCAAGCATTTCTGAACCTGAAACCACAGCGGCTTCCCCTGAGGTCAAATGATTGCTGAGTATTTCCAGGAGGCTGACTCAGTAACTTTGTGAAATCACTAATACCAATCCCCTCTGTGTTGACAGGCAGAGGAATAACAGTTTATGGTCTTCCCTGTTCACCAAAAGAAATCTTATCTCTGATCCTATAGTCACCCTGAACAAATGCAAGGCCTTTCTGGGCGAGATGTGTGTGTTGTGTTAATTGCATATTTTACTGAGATGAAAGGTCTCAGCATCTCTCAGTAACTTCCTCTGCTTCCTTTTGTTCTCTGGAAGCCTCATTTTTCCCCTCCTAATATTTATTCATGAGGATTTTTGCTTTCAGGAGCTTCAGAGCAGCTGCTCCTGGTCTGATGGAATTCACTCAGCAGCAGAGATGTCTTTTCATCTGTTCAGCACAGCAGCTTCACCACCGACAAGCATCTGCTTCTCTGGACAGGCGTCCACTGCAGCTCCATGAATATGCATGGCTGGGGTGCAATGGGACACATGTGCAATCTGCAGGCTCAAACCCTGCCCAGCTTTGCACATGTGCACACCTGCGTGCAAAGGGAGCCTGGTGGAGCCAGGATCTTGCTCTTGGAAGGCAGACCTGGATTCCTGAGCTGCAGTGACAGATGAGATGGAATACAGATGAATGCATCCTAATAGCCATATTTGGACTCTTGACTTTTTCCTTGCTTTTTTTATTTCTTTTTTTTAAGTTTTTTTTTTAAATTACAACTGGCCAAGTTTATCTTTGGTGCAGCTCCAAAGTTCAGATTTTGAAAGCCATTAGTCCGGGGTGTGAGTTGAATTTTGATGGCTCAATCCCAGCAAGTGGAAAAAGGCTTCAGTTTTTTATCACGGCCAAGCAAAAAGTGCTTCACCTAAAACTCCATGGAATCATAGATTGTTTGAGTTGGAACGGACCCACAAGGATAATCAAAATACAACCCCTTTCTGGATTTCTGGAGAACCAGGATGGGGCTCCCCAGCTCCCTGCCGGCATGGCAAGCTCCCCTGGGCAATCTGGAGCTCTGCATCAAACCCTTCCAGAAGGGAAGGTGTGGAGCTGCAGGGTTTGCCCCAAGGAATTTGGAGCTCTGCATCAAGCCCCTGCAGAAGGGAAGGTGTGGAGCTGCAGGGTTTGCCCCAAGGAATTTGGAGCTCTGCATCAAACCCTTCCAGAAGGGAAGGTGTGGAGCTGCAGGGTTTGCCCCAAGGAATTTGGAGCTCTGCATCAAACCCTTCCAGAAGGGAAGGTGTAGGGAAGGTGTGGAGCTGCAGGGCTGGCCCCGGGGCAGTTCTGCCTCGCTGGGGAGCTCCAGGAGCCACCGAGGCAGAGGGAGTGATGTTTCACCAGGCTGTCAATGTGTCATTAGACTCTCAGGAGGGAACAGAGAGCAGAGGGCTGTGGGGAGGAGGGGGGAGATGAGGGAGAAGAGGAGAGAAAGAGGGGCACGGGAAATGACAGAGTATTGGAGAGATGGAGAGCTTGGTGCCAATGCCATGTAAATCACTGCCAAGGGGAGAGCTCCATCAGACACGAGGCCAGTACTATAAATCAGCCCATAATTAGGTGCAAAGAGAAAGCTTTAACATCCTCATCAAATTGATTAATACATCTCGTGGCTCAGGACAGATGTAGATGGTGTTTATGAACAACTGCAAAGCAGCCAAGGCTGTGGCTGGGGCAGGAGGAGAAAGGACTGGAGGCAGGAATGATGGATCTGAAAACAGAAGCTCCTTTTCCCTCAGTCACCACCCTCCCCTAGGCCGGAGCTGAGGGTCTCCCCTGCCTCTCACGGGCCTCTGAGCTGTGTGGAAAGGACACAGTTAATGTTAGCACAGCAGGAGAGCAGCGAAAAGCCTTTATTTCAGGGGCTGCTCCAGGATGGTCAGTGCTGATGAGCATCTGCCCCTTGATTCTGGTGCGATTCGGTGCAGATTGTTAATAAGCGCAAAGACAGGTAGTTGTGGGTGAAGAAAACAGCAGCGAAGTGCTGGCTGGGAGAACACAGGGGTGAAGGAACAGAAGATCTGAGGTCTGAGCTCTGCTTGCATGCAACTCAACAAATCCAACCCTGATTGAATTGCTCAAGGGTTCAGTCCCTTCACAAAGAGCAGCATCACTCCCAGTTTATTAACAAACGGAGAAACTGAGGCAGAGAGGAAAGAAATTATTTACTTTATCCAGGTAGAAGCTGGAGTGGACTCTGACTCTTTGGACATCCTGGTCTCCCATTTCCCTTTCCCCCTGGACTAACCTGCCTGGCATTTTGAGACTATTTTGGGGTGCTGAGAGATTAAATTCAGCTTTCAGTCTGTCTTGACAGCAGGATCAGCCACTCCCGCTGGGGAGGGTGGGTGAGAAGTGTGGCGTTTGCAAGCGAGGTGTCTACGCTGGAGTGACAAGATACTTAACCCCTCAGCCCTCAGGAGTTCCAGAGGTGATGTGGTGTCCATGTGTCAGCAGATATCCAGAGGTGAAGGGGTTACAAGAAACACAGTCCTCCAGATCCTTCCCTTTGAGAAGACACAGGTTGGCTTGATTCCTGTCCCAAAACTCTGACTGCCTCAACCCTGCCTTCAGCTGCAGGAACCGATCCATGGGGGAGACTCAGAAGAGAAGCAAATAAAATAAATTCATCCACAGGAAGAGCACAAATTGTATTTACAGGCAAGAAACACCCAAGAAAGGAGCTTTTTACAGACAGATTTAAACACCACTGGTGCCAAGGACTTTTAACCTTATCAGTCCTTGCCCATGTGCCATTGTGGCAGAAGGACAAGATCCCAACAGGACTTCGAGGACTCCAGCAGACCACAGGCTCCAGAGATCCCAGCAACAGCCACGGGATGAGCCACCAAAGGGGTTTTGTCATCCTGTGTCTGCCTTGAAGGTGAGTTTGAAGGGGCAATAGAGTCAGGAATTATTCCACCTCCCATCAACACCCACAGCACGGTATGAGCAAGTCTACGATGAGAAGGACTTGGCTCTCAACTTCAGAAGTCTTCAGGTCCAGAGGAAAAGGCTCCACTTGAAGCTCACTTGTTTGTTCTCTGCTTTTCTGCTGGAATTACACATTCCCCAAACACAGGAAGCATTAAAAAAAGCAGAATATCCTTCTCAGCTGCAAACCCTTCCCATCCACTTGGGCTCCCTGCCCACACCAAAAGATAAACATCTCCTCCTTAGCTAGAGCAGTCATCCTTGCTGCAGAAAAGAAATGCTTCCAAGGAAAAATAAATCAATGGAAATGAGCAAAGCTCAGGATAAGAAATCCATGCCCTGCCAGAGAGATACTCAAGACAACATTTTTTTGCAGGATTTAATGCCATAGCATTACAGATATCAGTTCCCACTTTTTAATTGATTCTTTCCCTCTATTTATTACAGGTTTTTTAAGGCTGAACCTGCTCTTCTTGTAGTCAGTGGCAAAAGACATTGAATCTAGCAAGGCCAGGATCTGTCCACGCTGCAAACTCCATGGACAAGAGGCGGTTTCTCCTCCTGCATTTCCAAATGTTTGTTGCAACAGAGATCACTTTCCAATGGGCGTGCTCAGGTACTACTGGCATACATTCAAATTGCCTGTATTTCTTTTATTTGAACATGTACACGTGTCTTTAAATGAAAAACAGCCTGTAAACATCCCAGCCTGATCCCTTTCTTGCTTGGGGAAATATTGAACAGCTCCTTGCAGCCTTTAGTAAAATAAAAGACTCACACTTTAGGGTGCCACATACACTGTTGACTGACTGCAATTCCCATTGGAATTCTGCCTGGAATAAGGTCTGAATGTGAATTTTAGGATTACTCTCTCTCTGTGCATTTTAGGATTTAACTTTATGTACATTCATACAGGATGATGCAAAATCTCCTTTTCGGGAATCAGACCTGCTTTTCTCACCTCCATCCTGAGTTTACTTGAGTTACTTCTGATTTTTCGATTTTGGAGTTATGAAAGAACTGGGATTTAGGAGCAGCACCTCCTCAAAGCACAGCTTTGAAGGTGCTGCCAAATTACCTCTCCCCCACAGCAGACACTGAAACTTCCTTTCTGTCTCAGTCATTGTATTGAATTGGACATTGAGGATTATGACATTTCCCGGGTTAGCTGATTTTTCCAATACCAGTTTTCAACCCTCATAATAAACACCAAGATCACGTGTCTGTTCCTCTTTCCCCCACCTCTGACTTCACTACAGGGTTTTCAGTCCAACCACTCCTCATTTACACCACGTGGAGTCAGGACGGAGGAAAGATTTGCTCCAAGGAAGAAAGGGAGATTTGGGATGTGACCTGCAGGAGGGAATTTGTCATCTCACCGCCCTGCAGAGCTCTGGGTGCAACTGGTGGTCAGGATCTCTGGGGACCTGCTCTTCAGGGGCTGTAGATCAGCATGCACTGACTCAGAGCTGCAGGCTGTACCTGCCCTGAGCCGGGGGTGTGACCCATCCCAACAAACCCCAAAAGGGGACTGGCAGCATCCTGGTCCCCCGAGACACACCCCCCGAGGAATCCAGGGGTTGAAAAACATCGAGAAGATGAGTGAAAAGCTTTCTCTGATGCTTTGGACAGCAAAGTCCAGCCTGCAAGGGCCCTGCTGTGGGTTGTGCCCCAGCTGGAGGGACAGCACAACAGGCGAGTCACTTTGTGCATCCTTCAGCCTGTCAGGGACCAGTTATTGATGAGGAAGGGCCATTCTTGAGGGCTCTGCCCCAGCCCCTTCCTCAGGGCCCATTGTGGCTCCAGCCCAGGGAGCAGTTCATGAACTCTGGGGAGAGAAAAAGGGGTAAAAAAAAAGCCTGTTTGGAGCAGGGAGAAGCCATTCCCAGGGGTTCTGCTGGAAGAAGGAGAATGTGCACCATGCACAAGGCAGAGACGCTGCTCCAGGAGCAGAGCACACGTTCAGCAGTGCAACAGGCTCTGCAAACGCTTGTGTGATCACAACAGAAGGCTTGATCCTGCAAAGTGCTACCAGCGCTCAGTTTGCATCCCAAATCCTGCTCCTGAATTCAACAGCAGCCAGTACTTCCACCAATAACTCAGGCAGTGGATCAGAGCCTGCGTGGAGATGATTTCAAGATGGGGAAGAGGGACAGAGCAGCAAATCCTCCAGAGAGGAGGGTTTGAATTCAGGAAGAGCAATAAACTGCAAGCAGTAAGATAATAGGGATGAGTGTTACATTCCAAGCTCGTGAAGGAACAATCAACCATGCAAATGTGAGCTGGGAAAGAAGCGCCAAGAAAGCAGTTTTGCAGGAAAAGATCTGGGCCAGTATTGAGCCAAAACTGAAGAGGCATGAAGAGAATTATGCTGGGCTGCATAAAAGGGATGTCAGATTTAAGATACACAAGGAAACCTCCCCAGCCCTCAAAAGGGCCTCAGCTGGCCCAGGTTTGGACACCACAAGGGTCTAGAGGGAGAGTAACAAAATAAATTCAGATCTAGAAAACATGACCTGTATGAAGAGACCCAAAGTCGTGGCTGAGTGTCGGGAGGGGACTGTGGGGAGATTTATCAGTCTTCAAGAATGTTAAAAACTGCCACAAAAAGGAAAGTAGTAAACCATGCTCTGTGTTCAGTGAGCATTTGACAAGGGATAATGAGTTCAAACTGCAGCAAGGGAGTTTTAGAGGCACTAGGGAAAACTTTGTGGCAGTAAAGATGGTGCAGCAGCAGCTTGTAGTGCCTGAGGGGGCTGTGGGAATCCCATCACTGGACTTTCTAAAATCTGAGACAATTTAAATGTTGGGCTGAAGTAGCTGTTCCCACTTCTGGAGGAGAAATTGGCTGACAAACCTCTGTCTTGGTTCTGCACCTGTGGCTTCCAAATGCCCTTGAAATCCAAATATTAGCATGTGCAGAAGCACAAAGCAGCACAGACTCTACCTGCTGGAAAAGCAGATGATCTCGAGGCCCTGAGTTTGCCAGTGAAACTTTCAGCAGTGATTTGCTTAATGTTTCTCTCACAGCCAGGTAATAAAAGCAGAGCAACCCCTTTGGCAGCTCAGAGCCAGCCACCCTCACCCATGTGCTGCCCTCTTCAGTTCTCCCCTCCCTCCCAAATCTTGTTGACTTAAACAACAATAAATCAAAGGGAATGGCTGCAGCTCCTACAACCCAGGCAACATCACAAGCCTCTAACCTTCACCTTCAGGCTTTCCCTACAAGGGTTTCAACATCTGGAGCCCATTCAGCTGGAAGTGCTGACAATTCCCAATAAGCGTTAATGGGGGATCCCGCCCGCTCCGTACTCTGCGCCCATAACTCAGTCTGTCTGTCCATCTGTCAGGCTTTCTGACAGCCAGAGCTCACACACACAGCAACAAACTACAGCTACACATTTCTTAATGAGCACATAATGAACTCAACCTGCTCCGGGGTTTTTTTTTTCAGCCTGGCTGATCGTTTCCACCGGGCAGATTTTCCTTTGCTGTACCAGCTCCCGGTGCCAGGGATGCGTCAGGCTGTGGATGAGCTCGTGGAATCGTGGAATCGTGGAATGGTTTGGGCTGGAAGGGACATTAAAGCCCATCCAGTCCCACCCCCTGCCATGGGTGGGGACAATTTCCATCAGAGCAGGTTGCTCAGAGCCTCATCCAGCCTTATCCTTGGGCTCTTCCAGGGATGGGGCAGCCACAACTTCCCTGGGCAACCTGTGCCAGGGCCTGCCCACCCTCACAGGGAAGAAATGATGTGGCCCAAAAGCCATTAATGGGAATCTTGGGAACACAGACAGCTCCCAAAGGCCATGTAAACCATCAGCAGAACTTTCCCTGCTTTTGGATCAGTCCCAGAAGAAGGGAGGCTCTTGAAAACACCGGGTTGAGCTGTGGGATCTCGATGGATCTATCCAAGGCTTCTCTCATTTCTGTTGAATAATGTCCTTTTCTTCTGATTGCAGAGAGGTCTAGAGCATCCTACAGGAATCCCTGTGGCCACCTAACCAGGTAGCAGAGGCTGTTCATCAGCCCTGGGCCAGTCTGGCAGGTGTAACAGAGCAAGGCTTTCTGCTTCCGAATTTAACTTGCAGCACCTGAGCTACGGAGTTCAACGGGAGTTTCTTTCCTGCCCACTTAAAATGACAAATTGGTACATGAGTGTTTAATGAAAGATGCTGGAAATGTCTGGGAAGATCAGAAAAATCACCTCTTGGAATTGACAGGCAGGCCATCTGCATTCCTGCCTTCCTATTAATTCCCTAACAACAAACGACAGGAGAGCCTAGAGGGTTAAAAGCTTAATTCAATCTCCCCCGTTCCTTCCCGGGGCCTGTCTGCATGTGGAATGAGAAAGGCATTTATAAAAGTGTTTTTTGCACGCTGGATTTTCCACAGGGCTCCCCGGCCCGGGTATCAATCACACCCCCCTCAGCCGTGGTGTCACCAGGCACCCCACGGCCCGGGGGGGAGATGGATGGAGCGCCCGCCTGTCACATCTGCCACCCAGATTGATGCCATCACAGCCCCTGCTGGCCAGGTGAGTGCTGCCACGGCTGGATGCCACCCTGGGCAAGGGTCAGCAGCCTTCCCCCCCAGCTTTGAGACCAAATCAGGGTCATTTTTTTCATTTAAATTTACTCCTCATTTTACTTTTCTAATTGCTAAGTGAACCAGCACGCGTTTCCGGGGAGTTCGGAGCTGGGATTTCATTTCTGATCATTGTTCCAGGTTTTTGGTTTGTTTTTTCCGTCAGGGAATGGCAGCCACTCAGTCACGTGTGCTGTAATCTCTGTATGGATCAGGCTTTGATGGGAGCTTAATTAAAACAACAGTCAAGTTCATTCTGTTACACACCGAGCTTCGAGGAAGCCTCAGACACAGATTCTCTTCGTGCTGAACTGAAGGATGACAGTCTCTCAGTTCTCTTTGCTGTGTGTTTGTCTCTTCTACTGGAATTGTACATTCACAGGGAGGTGAAATGCCAGAAATGCCTCATTTTAATCTATGTTCAGCTCTCCTTTCCCTCCCTGTGTTACACAGACACGTCACAGCCCAACCTGTGCAAATGCTTAGACCAGGAGCTATTTGCAGTCTGAAGTTCACAACGTGGGTCAAACTCTCATTTCAATATGAAAAATGACTTTTCCACTTTCTTCTCTGCTTGCTTATGAATTTAGTTCCCTACAGCTTGGGCCAATGACCACTGAAATCAGTGCAAGCCTTCTGGAGACTCCTGTGGGCACTTGGGACATGGGGAGAACTGACCCATGAGCTAAATTGTATTGAATTGTTCCCTTAAACTCAGGATCACCTCACAAAAGGAGGTTTGTCTACATGTGAATCTTCTTCTACATTAAAACAAGGTGCAAATTTCAAGAAGAATGGCTCCCTGGGATAACTCATGTGCAGACAAGCCCTTCCAGAGTGGCATTAATTTCTGTGAAGGACTGTTACAGGCATTAATCCTTCAGGTTCTTCTTGGCGAGAGGAGAGAAGATTCATATCAGAACATCTTGCCTCCCAGGGCTGGCCTTTGAAAAAACACTCTCTGGTAGCATCAGGGAGAAACACTGAAACCATGGAAAAACCTTTTATCCCTTGCTGTACCACTCAAAGTGTCCCTCATGAGCAGGCAGCTTCAGCAGAAACCCGAGGACTTGGTTCCTTGAGGAAAGAGGGATGGGGGGAGTTGGAACATCTGAACTATCCGGCTGGGTGCAATGTGGAAGAGCTGCCGCTCAGAGGTTTGTGCCCTGACTCAGTTTGCTGACTGAGGTTTTATTGCTGCTGCACTACAAGAAACAGGGGTGGAATCAGAGGAGGCTTCAGGTTGGAAAAGCCCTCTGAGATCATCGAGTCCTACCCAGCGCTAAATGAGTGTCCCCGAGTGTCACATCTACGTGGCTTTTAAACCCCTCCAGTGGTGGTGACTTCCCCGGGCAGCCTCTGCCAGGCCTTGGCAACCCTTTCCATGAAGAGATTTTTCCCCTTTCCAACCTGTTCCCTGGCATTTCCATGTGGCTGCTCCTCCAAAGGGAGGGTCCCCATACGCTGCTGCCCTTCTGCACATACCAACTACATCATCTGTGTGTGCTCAGGCGGGTTTTAAAATGCACACAGGAGGAAAGAGCCTGAAACCCCAGAGGACCAAGTTCTTGCCACCAGCAAAGGCTGTGTGATGGCCAGTTTGAAGCTCTAAAGCCACACTCACCTTTCCAGCACTCAAAGTCCAGCTCGTGGCCTGCAGTGTGAGGCAGGAATTGTTCCCTCAGCTCACAGGGAGGTGTTTAAGGCTGACCCTGCTGCATTTCCAGGTCCCCAGTGATCACTGGGACAGCTCTTCTGCCAACCCTTCCTCCTTAGCCCTGTGTAATGGACAGGTTTAGATGTATTGTCAGATCCTGCAGGAAGGGAAAACCTTCAGCTGAAATCAGAGTGCTGTGTAATAGCTTTTTACCAACTCTCAGACTCCGAGTATTGATGGAAAGATTCTCTCTGCTGGTATAAACAAGCCTCTGACTCCTGTTGGAAGGGAAGGTCTGTGATAGAGAGACTTAAACATGAGACTTAAAATCACAGAATAATGGAATAGTTTGGGTGGGAAGGGACATTAAATATCATCCAGTCCCATACCAGTCCCATGGGCAGGGACACCTTCCACTCACCCAGGCTGCTCCAAGTCCAGCCCAACCTGACCTTGGACACTTCCAGGGATGGGGCAGCCACAGCTTCTCTGCCCAACCTGTGCCAGGGCTGCCCACCCTCACAGAGAAGCATTTCTTCCATACACATTACCCAAATTTCCCCTCCTTTAGTGAACTCATCACTCCTCGTCCTGTCACTCCGGTTGCTGATGAAGGGCCCCTTCCAGCTTCCTTGCTGGTCCCTTCAGAAGGACCAGGCACCACTGTGGTCACCACCAGCACTTCTCCCCAAGCCTTCTCACACAGACTGAAGTGGCCCAAAATTCCCCTGAGGGAGCACCAGATCAGCAAACCTCAACTGCCCAGCCCCAATGGAAGGCTGCCCACGCTCAGCTGCCAGGGCTTGGAGCCCTTCCCAAAAAGCTCAGACTCACCACAACGTTTCCCCCAGTTCTGCCACTGCAGCTCAGGCACTGAAGACTGAGGGAAGTCTGTGCTGGGATTTCTCCAGCTCTTGGAGGGAAGGCACAGCTGTGCATTTAAAGCAAGGCTGGGAGGCAGCTCGTAGCCCGAGGCTGCCTCCCCACATGCACGGTGCCTTCGCCTAAAGTGCAAACTCAGACAGTTTCTAAGCTGTGATTGGCAGGTGGGAATATAGAAATCAGCTTGGTGGAGGCTGGGGCTGGCTCACACTCCCCACTGGTGAGGAAGATGGATGGTGTCCTGGAGTGTTAACATGTGGAAAGTGCTAATATTTCATGTGATTGTTCAGTCTGGGGGAAGGTGAGGCACAGGCCCAGAGCTTCCCACTCCTGGACATCTTGAATAAAGCTTTTCTTAAATTATTTCCATTGGAACTAATTCTCCTGCCCCTTTTGTCAGTGGCCCATCCATCTCTCCTTGCAGCTCTGCACACTTCCCAAAGCGCCTGGGACACGGAATACAAAGTATTCCAAGGAAAAACAGTGTCTGGAGGGCTGGGATTGGGCTGAGAGCTGCTTAGGAAGTCTCTGAGGAAACTGTGTTAGAGCTGTTTGTTCAGGTAGGGTCCTGGCAGGGGATGAGGCTTGACAAAACAGATTTTTCTCCAGATACCAATAGAATTACAGCAGACATTAATTCAATCAAGGGGGATTGTACCTGACCACCAGCCGGTTACTCAGTGTGGAGTGATCCTGATTTACATCAGCCACAGACCTACCCTGGTGGATGCTCTGCGTGTGTCCTTCTTTCCTAGATAAACAAAG
Organism: Formicarius rufipectus; assembly: GCA_013399695.1. Classification (NCBI taxonomy): domain Eukaryota; kingdom Metazoa; phylum Chordata; class Aves; order Passeriformes; family Formicariidae; genus Formicarius; species Formicarius rufipectus. Next base: position 207,550 of record VXAU01000810.1, on the reverse strand, counting down.
GAGGAGAGTGATTCTTCTCCTCCAAAATCTTGGCTTCCCCCATCCTGAATCAAGGTTTGGGTGCGCACGAACAATTCCAGATCTCAGAACAGTGTCCCCAGTTAATGTAAGGCATGAGACAAGTGGGTATCAGCAAAAATACACAGACACACAGGGGATGAGGAGCAACTTCTGAGGAAACAGGAACAAGCTTCAAGAGGGAGGCTGAGGACAGAGGCAATATTGGCTCTGGAGGGTCAAAATGTTGGCTTGGAAGCAGATGTATAATTATAGAAAGGGAAAAAACCTGAAAGGAGATAAAGGAAAATCAGAAAATAAGGATGATGTGAAAGCACAAGAAGGGCAGGTTTATGTAAACTCTGGGGAAGGAGAAAGGCCAAACAACTCAGGCTGAGTTTTGAGGGAATGATGAGACCGAAAACATGGTCCCAGAGACAACTGAGTGGTATCAGCAGGGCTGGAATGAACAGCAGACCTTGGAATGCTGTTTGGATCAAACAGGTGGGGCCCACAGCCTGTGTGTGCAGAGCTGGGGGAGGACAGGCTGGGCTCCCAACATCTCCAGTCCTTCAGCCCTGCTGGGATCTGCCTCCGACCCTGAACATCTCTGCCTCCCCTTCTCCCACAGCCCTTCCAATCCATCTCAATCCTCATTTCCAGCCCAGCTGCCACGACAGGACTGGGGTTCCTCTGAGTCCTCAGAGGCTGCCAAACCCACCCAGTGGTGCTGGACTGGGCAGCAAGTTCTGCTCTGGCTCTGTGACAGATGCGCCCAGAATGACCATCTTCTGGAGGAGGACAGCAGCTCTGCCAAACCTCCTCTGGGCCACATGGGTCTTCCCAGGTGATGTGGGAGATTTCCCCACTGACCCTTCCAGGTACAAAACCAGAAAGGTGGCGGTGGGAGGGGGGAGGAGAGAGGGGGAATCAGCTCTGAAGAGGTTAATTTTCGAGGCTCCGAGATGGATAAGCAGTGGTACGTCAGCCCGGAATGAACTCGCCTTGTTCAGGGGGGCTCGGAGACAGCGGAACTCAATCAGCAACGGGCCACACGGTTCAAAGCTGCAATTCAGCCCAGCGTGCCTCTGAAAAATGGGAGGTGACAGTTCATTTTGCCAGTGACAGTCTGTCGGTCTCGCTCGCTGCTTCCGCCGTCGACTGCGCTGCGGAGGTGAAGTGTGAGCTCCGAGACACCCTTGCTTTGTATTCCGCTCACTGAACAGGACAAGCCGAGGATCAAAGGTGGAAAAAACCTCCCCAAGCCCCACCCTTCCCACTTCCATTTCTCCCTGTTCACTTCCAAAAGGCTTTTGCCTTAGGCTGGGAACCCCCCCACTCCTCCCCCTGGTCTCACCTCCCTCGGTGGGGTTGACATCTGTTGGAATTCGTGCACAAATTCCTCCTGCCACGGACACCCAGGTGTGCCCAGAGCGATCCACATGACAGGCCGGCAACTCAGCCCGCTGCTCTGAAATGCAAAACCTGCTGCACACAACTACACAGGATGATATTGCAGCTGACAGGGGTTTCTGGGATGCAGAGGATCCTGGCAGAGCTTCCAGGCTCTGTCCGTGCACGGTGTGCAGGCAGATGGAGCAAAAGATAATAGAGATGACAGGGAGGGAGATTTCTGCTCCCGAGCTTTGTCTTTAGCAATCGATTGGCTCCTCTCAAAGAGCACTTGTGTGAATGTGCTCAGCAAATTCCCTCCTGAGCACAGCCGAGGCACTTTGAAAAGACTGGAACAACCATACTGAGGGCAAAGGACCAGAGAACTAGTTGGGACACTTGTTCACATCCTGAAAATCTCGAATTATTTCAAAGGATTCCCTCAGCCAAGAATTCAAAGGGACAGTTTCAAGGAATCCGTGCGTACCACATTAGCTGCCCAAATAAGGGTTGTGTGACATAACCTGGAATTAAGGGCTGTAAAGTGCCAGCAGAATGGCAATTCTGGATGAACTCTGAATTTGCAAACCTTTCAACTCTTCTTTTTCAGGATCTGTCATTTTTCCTACTGCTGTGCTGCTCTGAGGAGCTCATAACTCAGCGACTGACTCTGACTGCTTGTGGCTCCTATTAGGGAGCTTTTAACTTGTCTCCACTGCAAATGCACAAATACACAGGAGAGGAAGCAGTAATTGCTATTTGACTTCCAAAGTCATCTGTGCAAACTGTTGACTCAGAAAATGGAGCTCTCCAGTACAAGCTGGGCTTAAAGTATTCTTGGTTTAACTAAATAAGAGACAAGAAGCCAGTAATTAAAGCTTATTAAACACAGTGCATCATTAAAACCGTTTGGCACATGCAGCTGCTTTTATCTTTGAAAATGAGAACTGTTCAGCTCTTAAGCATCTTGGAAGCAGAAAAATTGAGGCTTGCGATCCAAGGAAAACAAGGATGGGAAAAAGCATAAAGCTGAGAAATACTGGAAATGCCCAACATGTGACACAGGGAGCAAATATCCAGTGGCTGGATATGACAGGAATAGTTCCAAATTCTGTGTCTCACAGAGTAAAACCTCTCACCAGACCCCATAAACACTCAGCACTGGAAGTCTTCGGTATATCCGGCACAAGCCCGTGGGTGCATTCCCAGAGAGCTGCTCTGCACCGTGTTTCCTAAGGAATATTCCTGCCCTACGGGAGGGTTTCCTGGCTCTCCCAAAGCATCGAGCTCTCTCTACAGCACTTGGTACGCCGGCAGTGGGACACTGGCACTTTGCAGTGTCCACAGGGAGAAGGAAAGAGAGACCCGTTGGATGCAGAGTGGAGGGGGCTAAGCTATGCCCCCACGTCCCCCCTGCACGGGCAGCCAGCGTGGGACAGGGAGCAGGAAGGAGGAAAGGCAGCTGATGGATACGGGAAGGTTCTCCTAGAGCCCATTGCAGGGAGGGTGGGGCCGTGCTGGATCCCAGGGGGGAATTGTTCTGTCTGTGCTTCAAGCTGAAGGTGAGATGGCAGGACTGGCAATAGGCAGTGCCAGCCTGGAGATAACAGGTTGTCTGTCATCGTGAGGAGCTTTATGGACATGTTAGACCACAGAGCTCCCACTAACGGAGAAATTAAACCTGTCTCCACGCAGCAGTCCCAGTGCTCTGATTACATTTACAGAGGTTGTGACCTGCATCCTGTCACCATGGAAACCTCTCCTGCTGCCGATGTTCAGGCAGGTTGTTTCTGTGGGTGGCTGATATTTAAAGGTAGAGGCGATGGCGCTGTAATATCCAAAGCTAGGGCACCAAGTTTGCGAGCAGTCGAGTGGCAAAATTCATTTCCCTCCCTTTGACGCCTTGTAATCTCCACTGGCAATTGCGGGAAAGACTGAGAAGGTGGTAGGGAAAGAAGAGGGGCAAGGAAGCGAAGAACAGAGGAACGAAAGGAGGAAGAAAGATAGTTCACACATCGTTATCAATGTGTAGGGAATGGAATTTGTGTATTGAACTCATTCTGAAACACAGCACTTTCATGGATGCAGCAAATAGCCGTTCCCTTCTATTCCACCTGTCCAAAACAGGCTTTGATCCACTCCCAGTCTCTCCCACTCCAGTCATACTCTTACTCCTAGTCTGTCTTGGTGCAAAATGACATTTTCATTTTCTTCTACATCTCGTTCTTCCATGTATTTGGAACTGAAGGTGCCCTTGGTCACATTCCCTGAAATCGGGGATGTTGCTCTGGAGATGGATGAGCCCTTTAAGCCCCCCCGAATGAGAACCCAGATCTGCTCTGGCACAGGGCTCTGCACCTCAGCAATTCCACCTTCTTGCCCAGGGCTGGAGGTGGGAACTGCACAAGTGCTGCAAATGCCAGGACAGGGAAAGCCCAGGAGGGTTCTGGAGCCAGGACTGATGCTCAGCACGGAGAGGGCTGACAGTGGAGCTGACTACGATGTCAGCTCCTCACACAGGCGACAGACACTACCTGACAGGCAACTACTTAGCTCCCAATTTTCTCCGCTATAAAACTATTCTGTTAAGCAATGGAAGGCAGCGCAGTGAAGGTAAATAAAAGTGACACGGGACCCGGGCGCTTCCCGCAGCCGCGATTCTCTGATCGTCTGGTGGAAGACAGAGGAGAGTTGGGAGCTGGGGACTGGCTGATGGAGGCGGGAGGGAAGGAGAGAGACTGCAGGGGAAAGGGGATAAGGGCAGGGGGCTGGCAACCAGAGCAGTGCCCCACAGAATGGGAAGTTTGTGGCTGAAGCGTTTGTTGGGGTCTGAGGTGAGCTTGGTTCGGTTCCAGGTTGGTCCATGGTTCTCTGTGTGGTCTCAGGTTAAGCAAATTTCTCCTCTCGGGGCATTAATTTCTGCCAGTTCAGTTTGCAGGAGTTGTCCAGGCTCCCTCCACAGACAGCAGGGAGCAGGAGCTGGAGATGCACATTTTAACACACCTGGTACAAAGGAAAGAAGCATCAGCATTATGATGGCACCAACGCGAAGGAGTGTCCTGGATCTACCCCAGCGTGGCAAAATAGGAACTGTGGCAAGGAGAGCGGAAACAAAGGGGATGGACTCAAGAGTTAGAAAAAGAGTCATAAAGGGGCCTTTGTGGTGTGAGGAGTCAGGGATGCTTGCAGGGAGCTGACAGGCTGGGGACCGGTGCATCCAGCTGAAATTTCCATCTCTGCACCCCTCAAGGTCCTAACTCTTTGTTTCCTTGTCTTGTCCTCTGCCTTCAGCGTGGACTGTAAGCTCTCCGGGGCATCTCTTAGCCCCAGTTTGCCTATCCCAGCAGAAATCTGCACTATGAAAGGACTCAACAAAGCTATCGTGGCACAAAGAATGAGTTTGCATACCAGCTCAGGAGCCCCTGGAGCCCAGCTCAGTGTAAGGGATCCATTGTTCAGGCACCACAAGAGTGATTACCGAGAGTGCTGCAGACAGAGGATGCAGAGACTTCACTAAGAGACCAGTTGGTTCAGGAGGAGGTGAGGAAGAAAAGGCATCAGCTGGAATCCCAGATCAGCTTGCTCTGGGTTGGCTATCTGACCTTTGTAGTGCTTTGATTTGGAATTGTAAGCCCTTGTAATCCTGGTGGATTACATCTCCATAGCCTTTAATATGGGCATCCCCCAAAGCCATGCAAATGCAGAGAGAGGGGACCGGGGCAGCGCTGCAGCACCACAGAGCGAGGGAGGCCCTTCTGCCCTGCCCTCTCCTTCACCTTCAATCATCTCCACTTGCTCTGAGGTAGAAGCAGAGGGTGGAGGTTAAAAGTAGGGCGTTGCAGAAGTTTAGAGAAACGCCACAGGAAGTGGCAGATAATTACAGCAGAGGAGGTAAAAGTAGGGACGAAAAGCTATTTTCAGATTTCAGGGGATAATCGGGCACTTAGCTGGCTAAAGATCTGGAGTGTGAAGAACCACTCCAAAACCACACCAGGTTATACTAATCAGGGGCTCCAAAGAGAGACCAAACTTTTCACACGGGGGACGACTATCCCTTTTGTAGCAGGAACAGAGGCAGCAGAGAGGGGCTGGCACTGCCTGGCTCTCTCTGGAAGCCATAAAGGGAGGAAAGGGAGGAAGCTCTGCTGTGGGAGTGATGCACGAAGCTGCATTTGGGACAACCAGGTTTGAGTCTAAGCATTCCTATAGTCTTCGACCACATCACCAGAGATGGGCTTCGATGCCCCTTCCAAGCCAAACCATCCTGGGATTCTGGGATTCTATGGATGTCCTCTGCAGTGGAAGGAAGAAGCAGCTCCAGAGGACACTTCAGGTTACAGGTGGAGCAAAGGAAGTGCCACCGTGTGTTTCCCCATTGCTGATGGGCGGACCCAGCTCCGAGTGCAGATCCTTTCGTTGTCTGCCTTTTCCTGAGGTGCGAATCACTCGTTTTCTCCGTGCTATTTTCTTTTTAAAGCGCCGTTTCCGCTTTTTCCAATTAGCCAATTCATAAGCTCGGAGTTAATCACACCCTTAAGTGCCTCGCTGGAAGGAGGCCAGAGTGCCCAGCACTTCGCAGAACAGCACCCTCGGAGGATTCCCGTTGCTGTGGGAGTGCCCGGAAAGGGGCTCTGGGTTTAAACTTCAACATTAATTGAACTGGTGGGAAGAGCACTGGGTTGAAACTCACAGGGCCCTGCTCCTCATCCTTTCATTGGCTCGAGGTGTTGTTTAGACAAGATGCTTCCTTTCCTTCAGTGTTTTCCTCTTAAATAAAATAGGGCTTGCGTTTTTCGCCCTTGGAATGTTCCAAAATGTGGGCGCGAAGAGTGGAAGAGCCAAACACCAACACCAACAGCTCCAACTCATCTCCAGGGTTTCACCCCTTTGAATTCATCCCTTCCACAGGAGGGCTTAAAGCATCTGGCAGAAGAGGGCAACATAATAACATCTGCACAAGCGTTTGGGGCGTTTTCCAAGCCGACTTCTTCCACATCTGCAAGTTTTATCCTTTGATTTCATAATGGCTGAACTGGAGTAACACTTTGCATTTATAAAGCGCAGCATCATTCCTTGGGAGATCTCCACGCAGTTTACAAACATTCATTGATTGCTTGACAAGCATGAAACGGGAGGGTAACAGTTCTGCAAAGTGACGGGAATGCAACAATGAGCTCCGGAATTTAGGGACTACCGGTGCCTTCCAGTTCTTTCAGCAGATAAGATCGCCGACTAACGGCGGTCGTTTTGGTGTTTAATTAATAATGTAATGCATCCAATATCCAAGCCCGCAGATAATGGGCTTGTAATACGGCCCAACACGCTCCCCATATCATTAAGTTTAACTGGCACACTAAACACCAGATTGTCATGCAGCCTCGTCAGTTGTTCTCCCTTCCTTCCTCGTGAGGGTGGAACCAGAGCAGCTGTGGGGAAGGAGAAGCTGGGGAGCTGAGATGATGCAGTGTGGCAGTAAAACACCCTCGAGGGATGAAAATCGTGGCTTATTCACCACCACAGCTCGGGAGGAACAGCGAGGCAGAGAACACGCACGCACAGCCCCTGGTGTTGTGTCCATCACACTGCTGGCTGCTCCCAAGACTCTGCATTTCTTTGTCCTGTTTCTTAAAAGCAAAATAAACCAAGTTTGGGTTTTTCCTTCCCAAGAAAAATGTTTGTTTCCTACAGATTCTTTTCCTTCTTCAATAACGAAATACCTTCAATTACCTGGAGCAGAACTTGTTGCAGTTGTAAATATTATTATATAGAATGTTACATCAGGTCTGATCCCAGTACTCCATGCAATAATTTAGATGGCTCCTGCATTCCTATTTCCAGCCTCCAACTGTTTTTCCAGGGTGCACCATGATCCTTAAGGACACACTTTCTGCCAGGACAGGCTGAGCACCACAGTGAGGGCAGTTGCAGGCCTGAAACACCCAAATTCCTCCTTCCATTCTGCACAACCACCACAGTCTCCAGGCAAAACACATCAAATGACCATTTTGCCCTTCAATCAAACCAGTTTGATTTTTAAATTTCCACGAAAACAGTCAGTTCCTTCAGGAAATGATTTCTGACCACATCTATTGCTGTGCTGCTGTGCTGAGTCCCCAGTCCCTTCGTCTCTGGCTCCCATTTTTCTTCATGAAGATTTATAGTAATTTCTCCCATATCACTGATTTCTTCATAAGAGAAAAGATCACTTCGGGGACCTCCTTCTGTCTCCAGCTGCCCTGTTTAACACCTCCAAATATTCCTATTTATGAACTAACATCTGGGTCAGTCTACACAGCCTAGTTTGAAAGCCATTAAGACAGATGCCTGCATTTCATTAAGCAAGATTTGATAAGGTGGGCAGGGTTACAGGGCAAGATTACTATGGGAATTCAGTGAGTTTAAACCTTCACTCCAGTTAATAAAATCAAACAATACATCATAAAAGTGTCTGGAAATTGGCTCAATAATTGAAATAGAACTGTGTGATGGATGGAGATTTATGGATGTTAATGCAGAAACAGGGCTACATTAGAACATCATCGCTGAGCCTCTTCTGAACTCAGAGCCCTGAGCCCAAATCTGTCTTTTGTGCTGGTTTTAGGTGGGAGATCCTTTTCCAGAATGAAGAAAACTTCACAGAATGGCTGGTCCGGTTTTAATCTGAAATGTCCCAGCAGTGTAGACACCCTGTGTTCTTATTATACTGAATAAGAAAATCAAGGTGAAATTTAGCCTTGGCCACCCAACATTTTGTCATCTGCCTTCTTCATCCTGAACTGAAATATTCATGGAGGTTTTAGGGTATTGCACCACGTTCTCTGTGTCCACCAAGACTTCTCTGCAGGACTGTTCTCTTTTCCCTCATTCCACGCTTCCTCCGTCCATGTGGGTTTTTGTCCCAACCCTTTTTTTTCTCTCTCAGGAGCCCACAGGGAGTTCTCCTTCCTCTAGGGAGCTGTGGATCCTCCCTCAACTCCATCCTTCTCCCTCAGCCTTGATGGCAGCCCTTGGTCTTAGCTGTTTATAGCAAGTGTCCCCTCTGCAGCCTTAATGAAGTGTGTGGCAGTGCTCCTCATTAAGACTCGGCGTTGTCAATAAAAGAGTCATTAAAGTAGTTTGATGAGGATTGGGAGAAAGAGAAGAGGTGCTACAACACATCTACAGGGCAGAGGGCAGCTCCATCACACACTGCAACCAAACAGCAGGGGATCAATACCACCTCAGCACTGAGCAGGAGCCCATCCGTCAGTCTGAGGAACAGCAGTTCCACAGGAGCTCAACTCTCTGTGGCTTCCTCATCCTTCCCTTCCCAGAGCATCCTTCCCTTCCTGAGGCTGGCCAGCTTCTCCCAGAGACTGCAGGGACGCTGCCTCCCTGCTTAGGGTTCCTGTGGTGTTATCCCTTGCCTGTGTCTCCCTCCAGGATCACAATCTCCATGAAAACACGATGTTGGGAGATGTCTCCTGTCTGTTGTCAGGTCAGGGAGCACCTCCAACCCTCTGACCTCTGTGGACATGGCCAGAGAGAGACCTCCCTGCCACGGGCCACCTCCACAAGGGCCATTTAGGAGGGAATGGAGCAGTGGAGTCAAACCACTCTGAAGGGAAGAGGATGTTTGTGCCAGATGAAAACCAAATGTGTGCCCCATCTTCATTGGCTTGTCCATGGGATTAGAGTTAAAGCTGGGCTCCAGACTGAGACCTGGACTTGAACTTGAGCTTGACACAGGAAGAATGAAGCAGCACCTGTCCAATCCTGGGTTCAGACTCACCAAACAACTCCTTTCCCTTTCTGGGAAGCAGTTCCCAAAGTGCTGCCGTGGACCATGGCAGTGCAGACCTGGATAACCAGAACACCATCCCTCGGGTTTCTTTCTTCTGTGTTGTGTCTTTCTCCTACACTTCACCTTGTCCAGTCAGACTAAGCTCTTTCAGGGGTTTCTATGTGCTAGTGGGACAATTCAGTGGGGTCCTGCTCTAACTAATGGGTTGGCACGATGAAAACGAGTTCTGATCCATCCCCAGCTCCTCTAATAAACACAGCTCAACACACCTGCTCGCTTCCCAGAAACCTTCCCAGCAGGGGAAATGCTGCGTGTCTGGAAGGTGAATGAAGGCAGAGTCTGGCAGTTTAAGCCAGGAGCAAGGTCCACTCATTTAGGTTTGCTCTGGGACCAGATCTGTTTACCATAACTCAGGGCTGCTGACACGTTTTTGTTTCCCTTTGGCTTCAGGAACTGATGAGCAGTAACCTGTGAGCCCTTGTGAGGCAGAGGGGAGGAACTGCATTATGAGGACAACAAAAAGACCACTTAGCTCGAAAAATAAAGGAGGTTTTATGAGGTTTGGCACCACCCTTTCCCTGAAGGCCTTGGTCACACGGAAGGATGTGTGAGCTGTTGGACAATGGCAATGACACAAGCATGTAAACTCGGGGATTACAGCAGAGCATTAGCATGGCACGGCTGATGAGGAAACCAGGAGACATTACTCAAGCAGTCAGGTGCATTACCAGATTGGAAAGTTGCCGTCTCTCTGAGCTGTTGGTCACTGTCAGAAGCAGCAAATGACACCCAGTGGCCCAACAATTTGCCCTGGAATGGCAGGAGCTGTGATTCAGAAATGGCTGGAATAGCATCTGCTCTGAGAAGGCAGGAATTAGAGCCTGCTCTGAACTGGCAGGAGCCCCGGTGCCGGCAAGAGAGGACAAAAGGGCAAGTCCCTGCACTGTCCAGGGACATCGAGCAAGATGAATAAAGGGGCTGCAAATGGACTTTCAGAGCTGCAGCCCCACACTAGGTGAACAAATAACCTGAGCCAGTTTAATGAAGCCTCTGATCCTCCACCTCCTTTGTGGAAGGGGTGTCCCAGGGTCAGCATGTGCCTGCACGAGCACACACACATCCTTATCTTATCTAATTACTCCAAGTTTCAGATTAATTTCAGTGCAGCTGCTTGAAAGGGCTGTTATCAGCCAGGGCTTTGTGGTTTAACCTTGTTACCCTTGTGTTGTTAACCTTTCTGGATGGCAGCGAGGGGAAGGCTGACATCCCGATGTGCTGGGGGAGCTGGAAATTTGGGGCTCTTCACTCCCTGGATTTGTGCCTTCAGCTCCACTCGAGGCTGACATCCTGATGTGCTGGAGGAGCTGGAAATTTGGGGCTCTTCACTCCCTGGATTTGTGCCTTCAGCTCCACTCCAGCCTGAGATCCTGATGTGCTGGGGGAACTGGGAACTGGGGGAATCTGCCCTTCCTGTGTTTGTGTATTCAGTTCTCCTCTAAGCTGGAGGGGCAGCCGGGAACTGCGGGCTCTGCACCGCCCGGATTTGTGCCCGGAGCTCCACTCGAGGCTGTGACAGCCCCGCTGGCCGCTCCCCTTCCCTGACAGCCACACAGAACAGCCCAGAACAGGGACACGTCTCCTGCCAAGCTCCCCAGATCCTCTGATATTTCCGACAGCGCAGTAAAGGGCTCTGCCTCTCACGTTTTTACCTTGCATCGCTCAGCTCCTCTAAGGCTGCCCGGCTTTGTTTCCATAGTTACACCCAATCGCATCTGGCTTCCTGGGAAATTGGATTTCAAAGCAAGACAAGCCTTCAAAGAAATTTGTCCATTTAACAGAATATCATTAGGAGAGAGCCTGTCTGCTGAACTTGGGACCTAAAATGATTAAGGTGGGGCTTTTATCATGTAGGGAGGCAGCTTTGCATCCAGAGCCCACAAAGCTCGATGCTCCATAACAATGGTGTGGTCGGTGGAAGGTGCCAGGCACTGCCAGGCTCGCCCATCTCCTCCCCAGCTGACCACAAATCTAAATTTGTAACCTATTCACTCACTCAAAAATGAAAGTGGCAACAAGAAAGGAAACTAAAAAAAAAAAAAAAAAGAAAAAAAGGAAAAAGGGTATTTGCCTGGGAATCAGTTTGCCTGCTTTTATCTGCAGGTTGAGGGGAAGGTTTGGCTCTGTGCAAAGATTTTGGGTAACAGCACCAATGTCTCCACAGCAGGTGAGGCTCCACGTCTCAGTATCCCTCAGTAAAAGGGATTTAACAACGACAGCAGCTGCTACATGGCCAAACTGGTCTCAAAAAATCTCCTTGTAGGGCTGAGGGGAATATTGCAGGCGCTGGGTCCTGTTCCTGGCTGTCAGGAGCATGGGATGGACGTGTGGTCCGAGAGTATCCAGGGTGCAACAGTGCCAGCCTCCTCCTGGGATGCTGCTTCCAGTGTTCTATGATAACTTTAGCAAAAGACCCCAAATCACACAGCAATCCATTCCAGAAGTCGAGCAGAGGAGGTCTGGAGCTTTAGTGACGCCATAAAGTGCAAGAGCAGGAAACCTGTCGTGTGAAGTCTCCACTTCTCTGCTCTCTGCTCTTACTCAGAGACGCCCGAGGCAGCAGAGGAGGGCAAAACCCCACCTGCAAAACAAGACCCTGCTAGACTGACACAGGGGAAAATTTCCTCCAGACCCTAAACATGATAAATCAGTTTAACTCTTGGGCAAGTCTCACTGACCAGGGACCTTCCAGCTCCTTCTTCACAACACTGTGCTCTCAGATTATGGTGTGAGCTACCGAGCTGCAGAGAATGGGTGAGATGACTCTTTGCAGTCGTGTGAACGTTCCTTCCTCTGAGATTTGCATTGATCTGCTTTTATTGATCTTTCTGGCATATCTGAAGGCAGTTTCTTCCGTCTAAGGGACCTAGTTCATTCCTTTATAAACTCATTTTTAGAGTTAGTCAGTCTCGGCAAGCAGCTGCTTTTATTTGTAGTCTGTAATGAACTGACTGGGATTTCCACACAGCCGTGTTTAAATATTTATCCCTAAACAGCTGAAGGTGAGAACACGTACACAGATCCATCACACACACCCACTGTTTCCTGCAAACAGCCAGAACCACTCAGATGCGTCCAAAGCCTCAGGCACCTGACAGAGACCCACGTTTTCCTCACGCAGGAGACTCCGAATTTCCCCAATCCTCACTCGTGAAACCCTGCCTAACTGGGAGATGGAACTGGGAGGTGTTTCTGCTTTCCAGCAAGGTGGTTTCCTGTGCAAGGCCCCCCGAACTGCAGCAGCATTTCCTGTGCTTTAAGAGCTCTGCCTCTGCTGGAGGATGTAAACGCAGATGCACAATTCCTTCTACACGCTGTCCCAAAATCAAGATTGTGCTGCAGCAGTGGTGTCAGTGGGGGTGAGCCCACCCAGAGGAGCAGAAGGTGAAGTGGGAAGGACAGAAAGTGGACCTTCTCAGAGTAGGAAAGCTGTGAACTTGGATGGGCAATGTCAGGCTCGTTCTGAAATCCTGCGTGTGTGCAGAGCACAGCCAAGTGACAAATCAGAAGTGGTGGCCCGTTTCCTTCCCCACATCTGGAGAGCAATCGAGCCTCTCCCAAAGCAGGAGAGGAAACACACACTGTCTTGTCTTCTCTTTGACTAAACCCCAAATGGCAGCTGCCACTTCAGGGCTGTCACACAGAGAGACTGGAGACACACAGACACACAGAACCAGCGCAACATCTTCCGGTAAATCAGCTGCTCACGGTCACGGTGTCTTCCCTTCTCCACTCAAATCAGCCCTCCTGACAACTGTTATTTAGATGGCACTTACTGAGCTGCTGTCCCCGTGCCTAAGGATGCACATTTCAACCAAAAAATCTCAGAAGAACCTTGCAGCTGCTGTGGGGGTTTCTCCTTTCACTTCACTGTCTGCAGTGGAGACAACTCACCAGAACTGCTGGCACGCGCTCAAACCCAAAAACACAGACCCTGTGGTTCATCTTATACCTGTCCCTTATCTCATTTGTCCTGATAACTAAAACCATAACAGAGGCTTTGCCTTGTCTCACCCCTTGTCTCAGAAAGCGGGTCACAAAGCAGGTTAGCACCTGACAACCTATGGAGGAGCATCTCATAAAATCATGGAATATCCTGAGCTGGAAGGGACCCACGAGGACCATCAACGTCCAGCTCCCCTCACGCTCTGCCATCTCCTCCACACCCCAGGCTTGGCCAGCCCAGCTCTTATGTCAGATTGCCTTAACTGAACCATGCAAGGGCAAATCTGGAGTCTGTTCCACGCTTCCCTTATCCCAGACCTGCTGCCCAACAAACAAACCCTTATTCCAGCCAGAGAGCTTCAAGAATCTGATCCTCCAATTATTTGGAATGATGCTCATCCTCAGAGCGTGGCATTATCCTGCTGAAGCCAATGGGACAGACCCCAATGCACGCTTTGATTTTCCTTTCCCTCGTGGATTTTGTCTTCCCAGCTTGTGATAATTACTGTGGCAGGTTGGCTTGCCCAGAGCAGGAGGAGAGCAATAATAATAAATATTTGTTTGATACCAGGATATTGCAAAGGAAGGACTGAATCCTGTACACTTCACCTATGGGAAATATTAAACTGGTGTATGAAATCATTGATGAGCTTCAGATGGCAAAGGCCGCCTTTGGATTTGTCAATATCGAGCCTAAAATTTGGGAATGCAAGAATGAAAAATAATGGTGGTGTCCTCTATTAGCCTGTGCTAATTCATTTCTGTAGGAGAGGAGCACATGCAGGGCTGGGGGTTAATCTGCTGCAATGGCACTGCTGGTTTGTGGAGTGCAGTTTGCATTTATTGCCTGTCATAAAGCACATTCAAGTGCACAGCCCTGTTATTTCTCTGGGCAGGACAGAGAAATATGAAGAGCCATTACAATCCAACCCCCTTCCCGTGCTGGAAGAGGGGAAGTTTTATTGCAGAACAGCCAAGCACCATGTTCTTCCCCTGGGCATGAGAGGAGGGAGCCTGGAGCAACCCCAACCCCGACCCCGACTCCGACCCCAACCTCAACCCCAACCCCAGCTCCTGCCATGGGGGAAACAGGCACGGGGGGTTCAACCCATGACCAGGCTCGGGGAGGAGATGCCACCTGAGGGAAGCCCGAATGCAGGGGCAGCTTCAGCTGGGCTGGGGTCAGGCAGCTCATTGGCTGCAGCTCTGGATTTCAGGAGCATCCAGGACACCTGGCTGCCCGCAAGGGAGCTCCTGCCGAGGCTGCAAGAGGAAGAGGAGGCTGTGTCTGAGCAGAGCTTGGTGTTTCCTCCTCTGTTTTTTTGGGGTGTCCCCGCCTTCTCTGCTTCCTTTGTCGCCCTGCCCCTGTGGGACAGGAGCGGCTGCAGCACGTTCGGTGCCTGTGGGAAGGGAGCTGGCAGGGGTCATGATCCCAGAGGACATTCAGAGGCTTCTGGAAGGTAACAACAAATTCCTCCTTGCCCTTCTTCTGCTTGGGGGAGGAAATCTGCTGTGGTTGCAGGGGAAGAGGCTGATTGTTTTGGGTCCTCAGGTTAGTGTGACCTCACTGTCTGTGCCCCTGGGGAGAGTTTAGGGCTTGTGGCTGCCTGTCCTGGTGGGTTTGGGGCCATGCCCCTGTTCTCCAGGAGCTGCCAGGTGGCTCCATGGGGGCCATGGAGGGATGAGGGAGCTTCCTCAGACTCCAGAGTCTGAGTGTGTGGAGGGTTGAGGGGCTTCTTCTGGCACAGTCAACACGGGGCTCCACTGAGGGGCTCCAGTCAAGGTGTGGGGGCTCCCCTGATGAGCATCAGTGGGGGGAGCTGAGGGGGTGGGTACCAAGGGAGAAGCAGCTCCTGGGAGGACCTGAGCCCCCTCGGCAGGTTTTTCCTGGGGCAGGGATGGTGGTGGTGTCTCCTGGTTTGAGATCTGCTGGTGCTGTGAGTCAGAACGGGCAACTGGAGGGGTTTTGTTCCTGGGGAAGCTTCAATCCCACTGAAAATTGGGGGTACAGCTGGTCACACCCCTTGATAATTTGGGTGTGACCTCAGGGCTCAGCTTCTCAGTGCATGAGCTTGTCCCCTCCACCAAGCAGCAGAACTTCCAGTCCTGGCATCTGCCATCAGTGTGAAGCCTCCAAGCCCGTCAAAGCTCACTCCCAAATGCTTTGTGTCTTCCCCCAGATGTGGGTGTAGATTTTTCTCCTCTGGTTTTTAATCATGAGGGCTCTGCTGAAGTTCACCCTTTCACATTTTTGATGTGCAGGGCTTTATTGTGCAGGGCTGACACTTCTGTAAACAACTCATTTCTGCACCTGCCACCTTCCTTTAACTGAGATTATTTTCTTGTTAGCTGACTGCTTTTAATTGAAGGCTTCAGATCTCCTTCTGAAGCTCAGCCTTTGTTTGCTGACAGGTAGAGCAGGCTATGAATGGAGATTAATTGCATGTCACCTACCCCTGGATCAAACTTGCTGTGTCTTAACAATCTGGATGGTCTTGAGGCCTTCCAGGGGCTGGGAATGGTGGAGCTCAAGCTATTACAGTGCATTTTATACAGNATATGTATTCTGAGCCTGGAGAAGAGAAGGTTTTGGGGTGACCTTCCAGTACATGAAGGAACAAGGAACAGGGAGAGACTATTTGCAGGAGTTTGGAGGGACAGGACAAGGGGGAATGGCTTCGGACTGGCAGGGAGTAGGTTTAGACTGGATTTGATGAGGAAATTCTCCCCTGTGAGGGTGGGGAGGCTCTGCCACAGGTTGCCCAGGGAAGCTGTGGCTGCCCCTGGATCCCTGGAAGTGTCCAAGGAGAGGTTGGACAGGGCTTGGAGCAACCTGGGATAGTGGAGCTCCAGCAAAGGGTGGGACTGGATGGGCTTTAAAGGACCTTCCAACCCAAATAATTTTATTTTTTATTTATATGTACAGGTGGGATGAGTGTGTATATAGAGGTTTCCAAACTGCATTCCTGTAAGAATTCTTGTATTTCAAATCAAAATCACAAATACAGGAGGCAACAACACCTGCTTCCTTGTGTTCCAGGTTGTCCCATGTTTGTTTATGTGCTGCAGGTACTCCGGGGAGTGTCATGGTCAGATGAGACCTCTCTGAGGTTGGAGGCAGCACAATGTGCTGTTCTGCAACGCTTAGGAGTGGATTTAGTTGCAACAATTAATACTTCAAGGCCCCCTTGTAACGAGCAGTTCAAATTTCATCTGCACTTTATTAACTGTTAATTGCAGTTTCACTTTGGGCTCAGTCGCGGTTTTTTAAAAACTGCTTCTCTTCAAGGTGTTTCATATTTGTGAGCACAGGTTCCCTCTGAAGGCTGACAAAGTGGTTCTGAAAATGTGATACATCTCTGACAAACACAGTGCTGCTGCTTTTGTTGGTAGAAGCAAAGTCAATCAGACTGTCTGCCCTTCACCACCTCTTGACTCAGGTGGCGGGTCTGGGAAGCTGTTTTTTTTTTTTTTTGGTTGGAGTTTGGGCACCAGAAGGGCCAGGCAGGTGCTGCACTGGGGGGCTGTGGCTGCACCTGCAGGACCCAGCAAAGCTGGAGGGGGCTGATGGCAAAGCTGCTTGAAAAATAAACACTGGAATGCTGTTTTGTGAGGGCTGAATGAGCCCCAGGCAGTGGCATGATGAGGAGCTCCAAAATTTAAATATTAGGGAACTGAGGCCGAAACCTGGAAGCTGAACAGTTGGGAAGCTGTTCTCAGTTCCCTTGTTGTCCCTTGCATAGGGAAGTGTCCCACTGAGTCCACTGCAGGAGACAGACGAAGGGTCCTTCAGTTCCCCAGGTCTGCTCTCTCTCTCAGCCCCACAAAAGCTGGAAGGCTTGTCTGAAAAAAACCCACATCATTTCACAATTAAAACATCCTTTCTTGAGCTTCCAGAGAAGGCAAGAAACACCACGTGCAGTAGTTCAGATTTATTTAGACAAGGGGGATGGGATGATCCAACCAGCCCTTCACATCCCTGCCTGTCTTGGGCCACATCCTGGAGATATTGATGCAGTCCCAGGGAAGCTCAAGGTATCTGTGCTCTCAGTGCTGATAGGTGTCCGAAACTCTTTTTTTAAACTCATTTTTCCCAGCCAGCTGGGGTGATAAACTGCAGGAGGGATTGTGTGAAGCATCAAATAAGTGTTGGAACAGACTGGCTGGCTCAGAATGATCTTGCATTGATCCTGTGGGACTGGTTCCACTGCACGAGGAGCGTGGGATTTCTGATGGCAGGGGAGGAGAGAAGAGTGAAAAAGCAACTGAATGTGTGTGTGCATGCAGAGAATACACATGGCATCAAATACCTTTCAGCTCTGCTCATTCAGTGCTGATTAACTCCTAGAATTTAGTGCTGCCATTAAAAGGTTATTTACTACCTGGACTTCAGTGGTTGTGACATAATTCTTAGGATGCTGTGCATCTCCTGCAGGATTAAAGTGGATAACTGGAACAGCCTCTAGAAGCTCCCCTGAAACACTTGATGAAATCTCCACGATTTCCCCCCCCTCCTCTTACCTTTTCAGCTGCAGGAAATGAAGAGGAGAGTCCTGTAAACTTTCAGAGTGGATGGCAGAGAGCAATCTATAAACATCAAGAATATAATGTTACTGACAAGCAGTAAAACTAACATTAGGGTGATTTACTCTAGGGCTGCTTACATATTGCTCTTCCTGATCCACTTGGAGAGTTTATGGTTAGGCTTTCTTTTTCATTTCCTGGTGCTATAAACATAGTGGCTGGCTCGGAAAGGGGCTCTGCCTGCTTTGCAGGAGTGACCCTGCTCCTCCTATAACTCATCCAGCAGCTGATCTGTGCTGACATCCCAGTAAGTAAATGCTGTGTTAGGGCTAATCGTGTACTCATGGAGTTAATCTGGGCTTCAAAATGACACAGGGGGGTGGCTGGTGTTTGCAGGAGGTCTGGGAGCAGTTTGTCTCTCTTGCCTGGTCCCTCACTGTGGCAAAACTGTGTTTTTTCTGTGGCTGGTTTCTCCTGTTGGCCCATTTCTATGGCGTTGTTTTTATGCTTGTCCAGAATAAATTGTCCCCTCAGCCTCGTCTGTTCTTAGTGGGCTCCTCAGAGCAAGATCTATTCTTTGTGCTTCGATATAAATGTACTTGGGTGCTTTCTGTGGCATCTGTGATTTAAGCCTCAGCACTGTTAGACCTGTCACAAGCTGGGACAGCACCTTGGGTGTGCAGCTCAAACTGCAGAGGGGTGGACTGGAAATGAGGTTTAGCCTCAGGATTACAGGGTTGGGCTGGGATTTACAAAGCCTTGCTCAGCTGCTCTGGCAAACCTCTCTCACCCCAGGGAGGCCACCCAGGGCTAAATTACTGGCAGTGAACTTGATATTGAGGGGCCTTTTGGCCTGGAATCTCTGCTCCTGGAGCTCCCAAAGTGCTGGCGTGTGGGAGTGGGTTTGAGAGTGATGCTGTGAATTAGGGTTACTGTCCATCTCCTGGATCTGTGCACTGTAGAATCGTGGGATGGTTTGGGTTGAAAAGGACCTTAAAGTCACCCAGTCCCACCCTCTGCCATGGGCAGGGTCACCTTCCACCAGCACAGGGTGCTCCAAGCCCCGTCCAACCTGGTCTTGGACACTTCCAGGGATGGGGCAGCCACAGCTTCTCTGCCCACCCTGTGCCAGGTCCTGCCCACCCTCCCAGGGAAGGATTTCATTCCAATATCCCATCCAAGCCTGCCCTGGCAGTGTGGAGCCCTTGCCCTGTCCCTCCAGCCCCTTGTCAGCAATCCCACCCCACATCAGGGGCTGTGCTTGGACGCTGCAGTAACCCGGTCTTGTTCTCGGGCTCTCAGCTGTGTTGGTCACCCGTGAAGGGGTGGGTGGTGGGGCACAGCTGACTCAGACCTGGGTCCTGGGGGTCAGGAGCCCTCCTGGCAGGAGCTGGTGAGGACCTGGAGACATCTGCATTTGGGTGACACATGGTAATTAGGTGCTCCCAAGGCAACTGGTGCCTTTCAGAATAAATCCTGGAAGGAGCACTGGACTGCCCTGGAGACAAGTGCCATGCCCTGGGGGCACTGCTCCTTCCCGGGCTGCTTGAGCAGAGTTGTTTCACTGGTCCCGTCACTCTGGAGACAGAGAAGAGGCTCTGGGGGGATGCTCAACCATTAACCTTGGTCCCCCTCCATGTCCTTCCTTAAGCTCCTCATTTTAAAGAGCTTTCTTCCCCCTCCACCCAGCCCCAAACCTTCCTTGTGCATCCCACGAGCAGAACCGGGAGCCCTCCCTGCTTTTTGCTGCCTAACAGGAAAACTGGTTTCTCGCTTTGATCTTGAGTTGTGCTTGCAGGGGAGGGAGCTGGTGTTGTTTTTTTGGGGGGAGCTGTGCGGGCTCCTGGGGTGCGCTCAGCAGTGCTGGCTTTGGGCTGGCAGCTGAAGCAGAAGGAGCTGGAAGTCCTGCAAGCAGGACATTAACCACACATCAGTGGCCCAGCACGGGGTGGGAGTTAAAGGTTGGAGGGGCCTGTGGATGTGCAGCACCAGAGCTTTGAAGCCAATCTTTGCCCTGCTAAAGGGAGTTGGCAGTGAAGGGCAAGGCTGGTGGTCTCCTGTGCAGGGCAGGTGGGATTGGAACTGTTTTGTTTTCCGTGAGTTTGTTGGTTTGTGTTTTGTTGGGTTTTTTTGTTTGCTTGGGTTTTTTTTGTTTTGTTTTTCCCAGCTTCCTGTAAAGAGCATAAATATTTATGCAAACAGAAGGCACTTAATCCTTTTATCGTGCAGTTCAGGTTACGTTTCTGCACAGAGATGTGGCTTCCAGGTGTGCTGCTCTTGCTGTTGTCTGTGGAGCAGGCACAGGAGAACCCACCTTGTGGTACAAGTGCACAACCAAGCTGGTTTTCAGGGCTTGTCCTTCAGGAAGGTCATCGTTGTGGGAATCCCAGATCAGAGTTTCCTTGGGCTCTTAGTGGATATTTTGCACTTGTTTTAGAAATGCTTTGCATCCTCCCCAAACAGAATAACCGTTTCTGTGCATTTAATGCCAAAGCCTTTCCCAGCTGCAGATATTTAGGGTTTGGGGCACCACCAAGCCAGATGGAGCTGTACTTGGTCTGCTCTACTTCTCCATGTTTCACTTCACCTTCCTCCTCCTCTCTTCTGCTTGGGGGTTTCTTTTTAGTTGTTTATTTGCCTTATGCTGTTGCAGCTAGAGAGAAACTCTGTGGTCACCTTCAATATTTAGATCCTCTTTAATCTGTAATCACTTCCATGTCTTCACTTCTCCAAACTGAACCTTCAGCCCGACTCGGGTCCTTAGAACAGACTTGGTGTGGTGCCTGGAGGGCTTCCCAGTGCCCAGCCAGGTCTGGGCTTCTCAGCCAAGAACAGGGATCCCTGAGTTTTATCCTGTCATTCCCTCTTCCCCAGATGCTGAAGACTTCCTGGCAGAAGGGCTGCAGAATGAGAACTTGAGTGCTGAAGCCAAGGAGCAGAGGGATGTGATTCTCCTGGGCTTCAAGCGAGTCAAAGCCAGGTTGGTGCTCTCTCTGTTGTTTTCTGATCCAAGTGCTTCAGGATGGTGGCACATCTTGGAGGTATCTCATGCTGGTAGAGTTGGCCCATGCTTTGAAAATTCATGGGCATTCAGGGCTTGGTATGATGAGTGCACTGACCACTGGTTTGTGTGCTCTTAATTAACCAGCTTCGTTTGTTGTCTGCGAAATTGTCATTATTTTGTTTGGAATTTGTGTTTCAATGTAAACAAATTTATGCCTTAAGCTGTGCCTGTACAGCTCTTTTCATGTGGGTCTCTGATCCTCTCCTCTTCTTCCTTCTCCTTTGTTCCCGAGAGGATTTTGTGGTGTGTGTGTGTGGGGGGGAATCCATCACTTGATCCTAAAGTTTGTGGGTAAATCAGTCCAGTGAGCAGAGATTGGTCTGTGGGCTTGCTGCTCAAAGTGGCTACTTCACAGGGGGCTCCTGAGCTCAAAAATGAGTTGTCTGGACTTGGATACAGTGAAAAGGAATGAAGGGGATTTATTGACTTAGAACTCGGATCAGACCTGAGCTTTAAAGCCTCATGTCCTCAGGACTGTTCTGGTCCTGCATAAGAACATAAGATGCATCATTTGGAAAAAACGAATGAAGAAAACTACATTTCCCCTCCCCCTGTTGTGCTGAGGGAGAATTGAGGAAGAAACCCAGAAAACAGGCTGCTGGGGGCTTAAATAAAACTTTCAGCCTCAGCTGCATTATATTTTTGGCTGGAAACATGATCCGGAGCTTGCTGTTAGTGCTCTGGTTACAAGATAGGAGTTGTCACTTCAGGCCTGACAGTGAAACTCAGGGTGGCTGACTGAGCTGAGCATCCAGTTTAAATAAAACTGCTGTTGTGTCCCTGAGAAGAGGAGAATTTTATCCTTTGGAAGGGCACAGCCAGACTTTATTCCCTGCAGTCCCACTGAAGAACTTTGCAAGATATCCTGCTGGATCTTAATCGATCTTTCCTGCTGGCTAATTAAGCATCAGTTTTACTCAGCAACTCGGGACTGTGTAATTATCAGCCTGGGTTGCCCTGAATAATTGAAAGGAGCTGAATGCAGAAGATGGAAACCTTTGGAAAATGGGGCTGGAGCTTATCTAATGGAAGAATTGTGTGTGTGTAGCAGTGTCCTGCAGTACTGCAGAAAAAGGGTTTGGTTGCATATTCATTGGTGTCGTTCCTCTGAAAAATTCCTGCTGGCAGGAACCTGGGATGGGAACAGGGAAATAAGCAGATTTCTGACGTATTCAGGCATCAAATGGGGGCTCCTTTGGTTCTGCCACTGTCCTGAGAGCACACAGCTTTCCAGGTGACATCTCTGTGTCTGCAGAAAGTGCAGCTCTGGGTCTGGTTCGAATGAATTAAACCCAAACAGCACAAGACATGACAAATGTGGGGCAGCTGCCACACCTGGAGGCACTGGGCTGCTCTTGCTTCCTGGACCAGGTGGTCTGTCCTCACCTGCTCTTAAATGGTGCTTGAGCAGGGGGGAAGGTGCTACTGTGGCCATTGTTCCATGGACTCTTGGCTCCCCAGAGGTGGTTTGGTTTTGATTTGCTCGAGAAGGAGCAGCCTTTGGGCTCCTGGGGCTGCTGTTGTGGCACAGAACTCAACCTTGGCCCTTTCTCAGCCTAAGGGTGCAATTTGGCATAAAGCTTTTAGAAGAAAATCGCCTCAAAAAAAAAAAAAGGCATTTGGATTGGTGAAGCAGCCTTTGCATCTGGAGATATGACATGAAATCCCTCCTGGATGCTCAGGTTAAGATGTGGGGCCTCAGCCCTGTTGCTGATTGAAATAAATTGCAGGTACTTGTGGAGGGGAAAGTGAGACCCTTGAGCAAAGCCTGCAGGGCACTGCTGAGTTCCCACTCTGTTTTATTGCTCGGTGGCTTTCGGGGAGGGGGAGAAGAACAGAGGATACAAATGTCCTTGCTCTGCCCTGAGCCATTAATGGGATGATTTGTGGGGGGAGATTACTGGAACCACGACTGTCTGGTTTTATTTGAAAGGATCCGAGCAGGTCTGGCTCTTGGGGATGGGTTTGTCTCCTCGGGGAGCTTCCTGTGGCTTTTGTGGTGGGTGTGCAGGAAATCATCAGCCTTTGTCTTCAGGAAGCTCCTGCCTCCCCCCACCCCTCCAGCAGCCCCAGCCCACCCCCTGTGGGCTCTCAGTCTGGCTTTGTGATGGACACGAGCGAGGTGTCCCACTGCTGTGGAGAGCCAAGTGTGTCT
>VXAU01000810.1:160510-184457 GCA_013399695.1 Formicarius rufipectus | reverse complement strand
CCCCTCCCCTTTCCTTGAGCCCCCCTTCCCCTCCTGGGCTGCCTCTGCCGGAGGAGCGGTGTTGGTGGCTGTGGGCAGGATGTCACCACGCTGCTGACTTAGGAGTCCTGTGCTCTTTTGCTTTCAGAATCCACTGGGTTATTTAAAGTGCACCGTTGGGGTGACACAGTTCTCCTTCCTTGCTTTTCTTTCCCCTCTTCCTGCTGACTCACCTCCTAGTTTGCCTTCTTGCTTATAAATCCTGGCCTGGCAAGGTTTTTTTCCTCATATCTTTGCTTTTTTGTATGGCAGCCTGAGCTGGAAGGGATCTTTAAAGGCCCCCTAGTTGAGCCCTCCAGTAACAAGCAGGGGCATCTTAAATTTGCCATTAATCTGCCTAAATTCAAAGCTCTGAATAGTTCTATTTTATGCCGTGTTGTTTGCTCTCCCTGGCATCCAGCGAAGCCCCAGAGCACACCTGGGGGCTTGGGCTGAGGCATGAGGATCTCACTATCATCTGTGTCCTGTCTGTGCACTGAGCGCTTTACTCGAGCCCTGAAAGAAAAAAAAAGAGTTTTTAAGGGATAAAAGTTGCCTTAAAAGCAGCTTTGGGTTGAGGGAGAGCAGGGGGGAGGATGTGGTGATGGGGAAGAGTTTTGCTTGTCTTCCAGAACCCCCCAAAGCTGTCAGTGGCTTCTGTTTGTCTCTCGGTGCCAAGGGTTTGTTTCCGGTTGTTCCTTGGATGTTGCTGCTGTTTCTTGTGTCCCAACAAAGGCAGCAGCAGATGTCTGACACCTGGGATGCATCAGGGACACGACTGCTCAGGAACACAAGCCCGTTCTTGTCCTTTGGCAGAGCAGTAACTAAAAAGTCTCCTTGCTGTTAAATGACCTCACCTCAGCATTTCGACACTTCTGGAGCAGTTACAGTGGCAGGGGGTGAGATGGGGAGAATGGGATTTCTGGAGGAAAAATATGGAGAGAAATAGTTCCTCCACCTCCTCAGAGCCAGGCACTCATTTAAACTCCCTGTTGGAAGGCAGGTTTGCACAAATTCTTAGTATTTTCTTCTTCCCCCTGAGGTGAAATGCAATAGTGCTAAAAGGAGAGTGAGGCAGACCCGTTGTCTGTCAAAGCAGGAGAGGGGTTGAATTAATGGGGGATTCTTCTCACACCCCCCAGGAAATCCCAAATAGACACCAAAACTCTCCCTTTCACTCGCTCTGCTGGGACAGAACCATGACATGACCCTGAGGCCCAACCCTGGATCTCCTCACTAATCCCCAGGACCTCCCTGGGGGTCTTTAAATACATAAAAATACAGCTCTAAAGAAGCATGAACATGACACAAGCATCCACGTATTTATTTATATAATTATCCTATGTACATATTCACTGCATGTTAAATTATATTTAAACTGACTAAATTACAATAAAATATAAATATAGATTAGCAATATATTTAAATTAACTAATACTTCATATAAACCTAGTGGTATATAATATATAAAGAATGTAAGTCTAATATGTTGTTTTGTGTATATAAAACATAAATATATATATATAATATAGGTAAATATAAACAGACACAGAGAGATTATCAGGAAACAAATTGCCAGGCCAGGTCCTTGTGCCTGTTGTTCATACACAGTCACAACCCAGGGAGCTACTGGTTTTACTGGTTTGCAGGTGTGGCTGAACTGTAGGTGCTCCAACACCAGGAGAACTTCACCCAATTACCCCACCGAACTCAGTCCTCTCTGTGCCAAAGGGTTCCAGGAGGGTTGTAAAAGATCCTCTAATGGAAATACATCCAAAATTTTCTTTAAAGCAGCGTGTTTGGCCTGTTTTAATAAACTTCTGCCCCTATTAACTACATTTATTACTTCCATTTTCAACCTTATTTGAAAGTTTGATGATTGAAATTAAAGAAAATGCGATTTCAGGGTCATTTTGCTTCATTAGTGTAAATGTACTGCCTGTAATTCCTCCCAATATTAAACTCATTATGCTGAATAATGTGTGATACCAAGATAAAAAGGAATTTAAGGCTGTGACCTGATGGGCAGATAATTGAGCTCAGCACATTTAATGCCAGGGCTGGGCTGGAGCCCCACCACACTGGCCTTAATTAGACAAAGTGCTGTTCTCCTCCTTGGTGCTCCTCAGAGAGCTGACACTTCTCTGCTGAGCAGCATTTCATTCACACTTCCTTTGGCCATTAAATACAGATTTATTCTGGGTGGGGGAAAGAAAAAAAAGAGAGCAAAGCAAGCCCCTGCCTCTCCAGTGCTGAGCAAGTTGGGGGGTTGCAGTTTTGAGCCCCCAAGTTTGCAGCTGGAGGTTTCCCCTCTGCCTGGGGGGGATGTGGTGCTGCTGGGGAGGGGCACTGGGGGTTTGGGGACACCAAACTGGTGTTCGTGGAGATCTGGAGCCTCTCCCCACCCATCTGTGAGCCCAGACATTCCTGGCCTTTTCAGCACTCCCATTTAATACCCACCCTGGGCATTATTTCTTTTGCAAGTTTCTGGGAGGATGCTCCCAATTTATGGTGTATTCTCAGGATGGGATTTTTTTCTTCCCCCTCCCCAATTCCTTTTGAGGAGGGAATTTTGGGTGTTAATGCAGTGGCAGAGATCCAGCCCAGCTGCTGGCACCTTCTACCTGTGCTCCGTGTGGCCGCTCACTCAGCCAGTAATGCAGTTTGGTGCCTTCTGGCTTGGGCTCCTTTCAGCAATTTGCATCCTTTTCCATCCCAGCTGATAAAATTACCCCGGTTTGCTCCTCCATTTCCTCGGGGGTTCCTTGTTAATCTGAAACCCGAGGACTGGAAATGACGGAAGCTCTGTAACCAGAGTCCTCTGCATTGCTGCTGCTCCTGGAGCATTTAACTGAGAAATGCATTTGAAGTGCTTTGTAACTTGACTTTGCTAATGGTGAGCTCCCCAGCCCCATTTTCAGATCCTTTTCTTTTTTTCCTGCTTGAAATCTTGTACAGCATTGATTGCTTTTTTATTTTTTCAAACATTAAAACCCAACAAACACTGTGCACCAAACAAATTAGACTGTCTCAAAATATGTAATTTAATAACATCTGTGGTGATGTTAGTGTTCTTAATTGGACAGGAAAATACAGGAAATTTGATTGAAACCTGACTTGATTTCATGGTTCCTGCTGAAATTGAGTCTGAGAGGAAAGTGGGGGTTAGACTTTGATAGGCTTGAGAGCTGCAAAGAGACCATTATACCCATCAGGTCTGACCCCCTGCATAACACTGAGATTTCAGACAGTGATTTTCTTTTTTTTTTTTATTTCTTTTTTTTTTTTGCTTCTGGCCCCAGGTGGGTCAGGTTTGATGCCTGATTTCCTGATGCTGGTCAGCAACTTTGGGGATGGGAGGAAGGGGGGGTGTTAATTGTGTGTTTTACTGGATTTCTGGGTGTGAGTGGGATTTGTGGCTCTCCCTGAGCAGCACCAGAGGGTGAGAGGCCTGGGGTGGATCTGCTGCTTGGGCTGTGCCAAAGCTGGGAATGTGGGGATGAACCCAAACTGTCTTGGTGCTCCAAGGAAACACGAGCCCTGCGCTCACCCCAAAGGGCAAACCCAGACCTGGGGTGGCAGGGGGAGTGTGGGATTTCATCTTTGTGTGGTCCAGCCCTCAGTCAGCCCTTCCTTTTGGAATGATAAGGGATATTTCTGTGTTTCCTTGGGTTAAATACTGTGGGTGAGGTGATAGGAACATTGAAGTAGCTCTTTCTTCTTGGCCAGCCCTGGGAGCATCACTGTCCTCAGGTGAGAGCTGTGGAAAAACCAACTCTTCCTGGTGACTCCATCAGAGAGTCGATCTGGAAGGAGGGGCAGCATCTGCAGAACTTTATTTTCAGACCTCACAGGTGCCAATTTGATGCTCTTGGTGTCACTTCTGTTACAAACCAGAGCAGAGATGAGATTTATGATCGAGCTCCTGGAATCATCTTTCCCTTCTGAAGCCCAAGTGGGAGGCAGAAGACTCTGGTCCTTCCACATCACCCTTATTTCTGTTTCAAGGCTGTAGGACAGAGGGTCCCTGTCGGAAACAAGACTTTCTGACAAACCTGTGGGCTCTGTGACTCAGTTTCCCTCTTCCACACCCTTTTCTCCTGCTCCTTCTCACAGTAACTCCCCCTTTTGGGATCTGCTGCCGGCTTTGATGGGGTCCAGCTCAGGAGTCTGCCTTAGAACTGGAGTCTGCCTGTTTTTCAGGAGCAAAGCACAGAAACTTTCCCAAAAAGAGTCCCTCTGTTGGCTGGTTGAAGGTGTGACCTCCCAGGCCACCCAGTCAGGAGAAGGTGTGTTTTGAGCAGAACAGATCGGTGGCTTCTCCCCCTGGGGCCTGAAACAGGGGAGGTGAGAGAGGTGGGTGGTTTGTTGGGAGCCCTGAGAGGCTCACAGGGTGCCTTTTGTGCCACTGTTGGCAGCACCAACACTCATTCTCTGCTTTTGGAATGGAAATCAGATCTCTCTGGGTGAGCCCCTGACTTTTACAGCATCCAGAACCTCTGTGCATTCCTCTGTGAGCTCGTTTTGCTGAAGGCTGTTCATCTTTCCCTCTGATTTCGTGAGGTCTGATGTAAATTGGACCTTCCTGCTGGGCTGAAAGCCCTTTGCTTGGATTCCGTGCAGTCACAGGATGGTCTGGGTTGGAAGGGACCTCAAAGATCGTCCAGTTCCAAGTCTCTGTCCTGGGCAGGGGCATCTTCCACTAGCCCAGGTTGCTCTCTGAGCCCATCCAGCCTGGCCTTGACCTGCTTCTCTTCTTGGAGGATTCCTCCTGGGCCATAGGAGCCTTTTTAATAATGTACTTAAAAGAAACAGTCGAGACCTGACCCAACATATCTCCTATTCCCAAACTTTCTAGTTAAGAAAATGAATGAGAAGCTTTTACTGGTGTTTGTGAGATCTAAAAATTGTTTATTAAGGATGAAATTGTCAAGCTGATCCCAAAGCAAATAACTTCCAAAATAAAGATGCAGTTGAGTAAGGATTAGGCCTTTGGTTTCAGAGTTAAACTGGCTCAGGGGGATGTGTAGGGAGCAATTACAGTATATTTTTAATTATTTGCTGTGAGACATTATTGGGCTGCAACGTTGAGGGTAAACCTGCAAAGCTGAAGGAGGAAATGTTGTGTAACTGCTTGTTCCCCACAGATGGGTGTGTTGAGTAACAGGCTTGTCAGTGCTGTGTTAATTGGGAACAAAAATCTTAATTGGCCTCAAGCTCTGCACTTTGGAGCATGGCCCGAGGTGACAAACCTGCTGCTGCTGAGTGAGTTCCTCCTCCTCTGCTGCACAGGAACGTGTTTTATTCTGATTTTATCGTGCTCAGGGCTATGACTGTGTTTGAGTCAACCCCGTTTCCTCCTGAGCCTGTTGAAGCAAAACTGGGCCTTTTGCCCAAATAGTTGCATTTCTTGCAGGAGCAAAAAGAGAAGATTATTCGGGCCACCTCTGAAAACTGTGGAAATAGAACTTGCTGATCTGCTAAGGCTGAAATTGCCTGCAGGGAAGGGTGGGGGAAACCCCAAGCGGTGCTTTCCCCATCCTCTCTTAGAGAAAACAGCAGGGGAAAGAAGAGTTCTGGCAGTGCAAAGGCTGTGGCATCGTATCCAGGCACCTTCTGCACCCCTGAGGTCGGTCATTTAGTCAAGATTTCCGTGCAGCCAGTGGCAGAGGAAGGAATGAGATCATTACTCTTCCATCTTCCAGGAGAACCGTTTTCCTCCCACTCCCGATTAAATTTTAAACCAACTTTCATTCTCACCTCGAGCCTTTCCAGAGTGAAAATGATCAAAGCGTGAGATTAAAGACATTTCCTGATCTGATGGGATTAGAATTTTTGACTGCTTCCTTATGCTAAAATATATATATATCTATGTATAAGGCAAAAGCAAAGCATCTTTTGGTATTTCCCCTCTGCCTTAAATTTGATCAGAGTGAAGCTCAACATGGGCTTGCTGGTCCAGTAGGAAATGGAACTCAATTTTACATTTTTTTAAGCCATTTTACTGTATTAAAAATGACAGAGGTTAGAAACAAAGCTCTTATACTTTTATTGAACTGGAATTACAAGTGACAGAAAATCATTTTGGTCCTAGTGCAGTAAATGTTATCACTAAAACATGTTCAGGGGAGATTAGGACAGTCTCTCAAGCACAAGAGACAAAAGTTCACAAAACAAGAAGGGATTTTTTAATTTTTTTTTTTTTTTGCTGTCCTTGTCTGTTCAGGAGACAAAAGTATTTCAGCTTTGGGGGCTGGGGTTGTGCAGGGAGCTCTGGCAGAGCAGGGGCCGAGCCCAGGGTGGCTATTTCTCAACTCAGATGTTGAACAATGTTTGAATTCTCCCAGTAACTGTGGGCTTACAGGTGATGCTGACTGGAAGGAGAAGGATGGAGCTGCTGTGGTGGTTGCCCTGACCTTGGGCAGGTGCTGTCACCTCCCTGGGCTTGAGGGATAAGGTGGCACAGGATGGAGGGGAAAGAGCTCCTTGTAAAGCTTGGGAGCCAATGCCAAGAGCATCCAGAGAACTCTGCAGTCCTCTGTCCCTCCAAAGCTCAGTGGTGTGGCCCTTTCCACCACAATGCAGCTGTTATTTATCACTCAGCCCAGTCTCCCAGGAAAGTTTCTTCTCTCTATGCACGTCTTTAATTTTTCTTTTTCATCCAAAGCAAACAAGTCAAATAAATATTATGCCCTTAATCAGGATTCTGTTGATGTTTTCTAATTAATCTGTGTCAGTGGCTTGGATGTTCATGTTAAATCATTTTCTTCATGAAAGCTTTTAATGAGGAAACAAATTGATTGGATTTTTATACACTGGCTTCTTGCCACTCGTGCCTATGGACCAACCCTTTGTTGCTCCTCTGGCCTGTGAATGGGCCACTTTGTGGTTTATCCCCAGGCCTTGATGTGTTTCCAAAACTCCCTCTTTTCTCTGATGTCAACCCAAGATGTGCCCAAAGTGTGAGAGAGTAAGAAACCACTTGTTTTTGGCATGGGCAGGGTGTGTGTTGCCCGCTGCTGCTGCTGGAGGGGAGGTGTGAAACGAGGTCAGGAAAGGACTTAGAGAATAGTTTGAGTTGGAAGGGACCTTTAAAGGTCCTTAATTCAGGCTGCAAAGCCAAAGGTCACAGGAATCTTTGTGTTTGGAGAAAGAGACCTGTTCCAATGGATGGAAGTTCATAGAATCATGGAACAGGTTGGGAGGGACCTTAAAAAATCATCTTGTTCCAGGGGCACCTTCACTAGACCAGGTTGCCCCAAGCCTTGTCCAAGCTGGCCTTGGACAGGGCTGGGCCGTCGCTGTTCCTCTTGGAGCTTCTTGCCCAGAATGCTGAGCATTCTCTGGGTTCCTGGCAGGATTCTCCCATCTGTCACACATCAGGCTGGAACAAATCTCTGAGTGGATAATGTGTCTTATGTCTCTCTTTCTCTTTGGTCTTTCAGGTACCGCTTGGAGTTTTCAGCCCGAGGTGAGTGCGACTGCTGAGCTCTGTCTGGGATGAGCTTGGGGTAGGAAGGGTTGGATGTGTGCGTTCTCTGTGCAAAGCCACCAAGGAGGAGAGTTAAAACTGAATTTAGAGCTGTGTGTGGCAGTTGTGGGGGTGGAAAGGGGCAGAGCTGTGGCCAGAGCTGCAGCAGAAGTTGGGGTGGTTATGCTGAGCAGCAGAAGTTCAGTTTTGCTTGCCCTCAAGAGCAAAGAATGCAATGTGTGTGGCTCTGGCATAAATTTATTGTCTTGGACAAACCCAGGAAGGGTTTTTGCAAAACTTCTGTCTCCAGAAAAGCTTTAAAGTTTGGGAAAGGCAGTGTGTTCCCATGGACCACTGACTTGGGAGCAAAGACAGGGGGGTGATGTTCACGCTCAGTGCTGGTGTTAACCTGCACTTGAAACTGGATCAGCCTCCAGGTGTGGCCACATGGAGAGGCTGCAAAGATTCCAGGCCCGTGACCATCTCTTGTTCTCTCTGTTAACAAGCTGGGGGATCCTCGTGGGGGCTTTGATCTTCATTTCCTCCATAATGGGAGTGATGATTTAAGCTTTGCAGGGTGCCTGTGGGTCACAAGCCCTGTCAGGGGGTTCTCCTGCGTATTAGGGGACAATTGATGGGTCTGCATGGGCTTGGAGCTGACCTGGAGCCCCTCTGGCCGTATCAGGTCGCTGGAGCTCAGCTCTCATTCCTACTTCTGGAGCACTGGGTCCATCCCAGCTGCAGCCAAGGCACAGGGATGGGTAAGTTTGTCTCTTTTGTTTAAATACTGGTGGTGGAAGATGAGCACAGACAAAGATGTGCCCCTGTTCAAGCTGGGGCTGCAATAAAAACCCTTCTGAGTGTTCCAGCTCAGCTAATCCTTCATTTACTCCAGGAATGAATTCCAGTGTGTTACCTCCTCGATCAGGGCCCACTTCCAGCACATCCTGCCTGTCTGGCAGCACAGAAATGTCAGAAATGCAGCAGCTCTGCAATTCCCCCCAGAGCAGTGTTATCACATTTTAATATGAGCCTCGGTGCTTCTAATTGCTTTCAAAGCATTGTTTTCCTGCGCTGGGCTGATGAACCCAGCATCTGGCATCATTTGAGAAAGTACAACAGACAGCTGTGTGCAAAATTAAAAAGGGAAAAAAACCCCCAAAAACCGAGGGAGAGAGGATTTGAACACATAAAAGGCTCAAAATTAGGTTTTTAAATTGTGAGAGTTCATGCAGTTTGAAGGGTGGAGGGAGGGATGCTTTTGTTCTTTTGGCATTTTCTTTATTCTTTTATAGAGTTGGAAGTTTAAGTATTGTTAGGAAGATTGGTCTGTAAGACTGCGTAGAGATTTGTAAAGAAGTGTTTAATTCACTTAAATCCCTGCTAGGAGTTCCTGTGCAAGTGTTTGGGTCTTCAGGTGTCTCTCAGCGTGTCCTCAGGTCGCCCTTGGGAAGAAATATTGTTTGGAAAAAAATGTGCTAAGGAAACAGGACAACGTGAGAGTGAAACCAGGGATGTGGACATCACCTGGAGAGGCTCAGCTCCAGTTTGGGATCCTTGCAGGGGGAGGGAGAGGTGGTGGTGAGAACTTGGGGCCTTCTGGGTGGAAAAGAGTCAGGGAACTGCCAAGTGGGGGGTGGTTTTAATGAATAAAAATAAATGTGCCTGCTAAGAGGACTGTGAAAACCAGGTATAAACTACCTGCACTGCCAGGGCATTTAAATGACAGGTTGATGTGGCAAAGGAAGTTTCTCCTGAGAAGGTTTGGGGTTTTCTTTGGGATATCTTGTGAGGAATTTTCTAAAGGGTTGAACCACAACTGGTAAAGGCAATTGAGCATCTTGACCTCGGAGCCCTGCTGTGAAACCCCTCGGAGGAGCAAAACCTCGGGGGCTCCCAACACCCCAACCTGCTGACTGAAAGGAATAGACTCGACCTGGAGATCTCCCAGCCAGGAAAACTCAGTGTGGAACAGGAGGATGAGCTGGGTACACGAGTGTGGCTTCACAAGGGTTTGAGTTTAGGAGCTGCTGTGCCCAAATCCCAGGCACCAAACGATGCCACTGCCTGTGGTGTGTAACTGCCACTGAATTTTTGCCTTGGGAAGGAAGGGAAGGGATGGTGTGAGGGAAGGAAGGAAGGGAAGGGATGGTGTGAGGGAAGGAAGGAAGGGAAGGGATGGTGTGAGGGAGCAGCGAGAGGCCGTTCTGGGGTACTGCAAGGGATCGACTCACACCGGAGACACCAGGAGGCAGAGATGAGAGTTTGGGAAGAGGATGGAAGGGCAGGGAGCAATGCAAATACAAGGGTTAGAGAGCAAAAGGTGGATGTGGGGCTTCGAGAACAGCTGGGGGTGTTGCTGGAAGGAGAACCTGCTTTGAATTGTCGCTGGCGTGTCGGTGTCTCCGCTCCCAAAGGCAAAATGTTAAGTGTGAAAACCCAAGGTGGTAGAAGTTGGGTTAAATCATGGATGTCTCTACAGTGTTCTGGGTTGATTTCAGTTTGATTGAGGTCTGGTTTTTTAAGTATTCAAGGTTTGAAGCAACCTGGTCTAGTGGAAGGGAGTGCCCATGGCAGGGGGATGGAAAGAGATGACTTTAAAGGTCCCTTCCAGCCCAACCCATTCCATGATTCTGTGTTTTTGAGACACCCAGGAGCACAAATGGCTCTGAAACATTCTGCTTGAAGACACAGATGTTCAGAGATAGACGAATGTAGCTCTGACAAGGAATCATCCCTCCAAATCCTCCTGTGGGATACCTGGCTCTTCCTACTGGGTGGGCACAGCACTGCCCAGAGAACCCTCCATTTCCACCTCCTGGTTCTCACTAAAATGACTCCCAGTGGCTGGGAAGGCAGTGACTTTTTACTTTATTTTGGGGAAAACAACCCCAAATGGATGAATAAACCCAGATTTATTTGCACTGAGTTTATGACAACCCTTTTGTTTTCCCATCAAGAATTCATCCCGAGTGGTTTCCTCTGAAGTGCTGTGTGTGTCTTTGCTGAATGGTGGAGGGCCTTAAAATATTCATCAGTAGTGAAAACATGCAAGAGAGCCAGGAGAGTTGTCCCCTTTTTACTTTTGAATGTAATTGAGGAGGTTTTTAATGTAGGATCTCTCAGAATGAAATTTAGGAAAACTTGAGGCTCCTCAAATGTGTGTGAGGTAGCAGAGCGTTCACAGGTGTGTCCAGGAGTGGCTTCCAGGTCTGCTGCTTCTCCCAGCTCTGGGCCTGAGCCCCAGAAAATAGCACCTCTCTGCATCAGGAGCACCGAATGTAAACTTAGGGCTGCGAGACGGGGCTGAAACATGACTTAAAACTGGGAGCTTTCGTGTTCCCTCAAAGGAGAAAGTCCATAACAGCGTGGAAAGTCTTAGCAGGTCACTTCTCTCGTGGGATGGGCTGTTGGGGTGAAGTGGGGATGGTTTGCCCCTCTCAGCCTCTGTGGGTTGGTGGTGGTCCTGGGGTGGGTGTTGTGGCAGTGCACAAGGAGTGTTGGCACCCAGGGCGTGTGTGGAGTTCCCTTTTGTGACCTGGCATTACACAGAGGCCTCGAATGCAGATTTCTGGAGTAGTGTTTCCTCTCCAAAGCCTCAAATCTGTTGAGCTGAACCGAAGCAGAGGCAGAACTGAGCGTTTCCCCAGCCTGCCTCTCCCTGCTCTTGCATACTTGGCCCATGTAGTTATGACAAGTACAAGTAGCAAATCATTAAAGCAGCAAAAACACCCTCTTTGCTGCAAAGATCCCCTTTGAAGCCGAGGCAGAGTGTTCTGGAATTAATGGAGTGCCCCGTGATTTTCGTAAGTTTTATTTACAAAAACCCCTCTTTGCCTTCATGCCAAGAGTCTCCAGCTCCGTGGTAAGCAGGGTTCACGCACAGAAACCTGGCCTAGATTTATGATGTGTTTGGAAACACGGGGGGGAAAGTCTTGAATTGACAATATTTGTAACATATTGTTGGAGCATCTCCTCTGTCGCCATGCGTGGAATTCCCCTGCTCTGTAAACACCAGGGCCAGCTCCGACCCTTGGGATGTCATAACAGGCAGAGACCAAAAGAAAACCGAACAACTTCTGTTGGCACGCCTTCTGAAGCCCCAACATGTGTTTGGGTGGCGTGTGGGGCAGAGTTAATTAATGTAAAACCAAATATACACAAAGGCATGTGTTCTTAACTTGGGAAAAGCAAAGCTTTAACATCAACACCGGTGACAGGTCCCTTTATCAGCGCCGAGGTTTGGCTTCCTGCAGCTCCGGGCGTGCTGTTCTTTGCCTCTCTGTGTGGGTATTAAATTCTGGGCAAACCTCATCTGTGCACAGACAGTGGGTTTTGCATGGAAATCCCTCCTGCTCCAGAGTTTGGCAAACTCAGAGCAGCTGCACAGCTTTGGCTTTACAGGGACTTATAAATTATTGAGCTACCTGAGGTTTTGTGCAGAAATTCAGGAGGGAAGGAGGGATTCTAGGAGAGAACAGAATATTCTGCTTGGGAAAGTGTCCTGGGTAGGAGACAAGTAGTTCTGCTCTGGTAAGGGCTGGATATGGGGGGGTGGTTTTGCACCTTTATTTACGTGTATACATAGAAAACCCAAGAGAAATGGGTCCTTTGAAGCTGTTGCTGTGGCTTTTCAAGTGTTCAAACCAGAATCCAATTCCCCCCCTCCTCTTATCATGGGGCTTTGAAATCTTCTAAAAACCTGGAAATTGAGGCCAAGGGGGTGGGGCAGGAAAACCTGAGCACTGGGGTTTGCAGACATCCAGTATGGGACTGGGACCAAGTGTCTTGCCCCAGCCTGTTCCAGTGACCCTTGAGTGTGGTTTCAGTGGGCAGAAGTAGGTTTAGCTGGTTGTGAGCACACAGTAATTAAGAGGCACATGTTTATCCTTGATTGAAA
Organism: Formicarius rufipectus; assembly: GCA_013399695.1. NCBI lineage: Eukaryota > Metazoa > Chordata > Aves > Passeriformes > Formicariidae > Formicarius > Formicarius rufipectus. Next base: position 172,068 of record VXAU01000810.1, on the reverse strand, counting down.
TTCCTGTTGCTCTATCAGAACGAAATACAAAAGGCCTTTCCTGCATTTCTTGAAAGTATTAAGTACTTTTTTTTCCCCTTTTTGGGTGTGTTTATTGCACGACAAGAGGGGAGGGGAAGGGAAAGGCCTCCAAGAATAAACGTGTAATTGGATTTAAACAAAAAAAAAGTCATGTTCACTGTTATCAATTTTTGCTTAGAGCCAGCAACTGAAGAACTTGCAGAATTCATAACAGCATTGAAAACCCAGGTAACACCACTCAGTTTGGCTGGGTCATTCTGCAGTTAATGTCAAAACTTTCCTTTACTTGGTTGTCAAAACAACCTTTACTGAGGAGAATTAGGTTAATGAGGAGGGCTTTTTGAACTCTCTTTAAACCAGCCTATTGATTTAAAACTTCTTCCAAACTGGAGGAAAGTGTCCTGGGTTGGATTACTGGGTGCTGCTTGGAGATCTCGAGGTCATTAATCACAGTGAACAAGTGTCGGAGTCCCCCCCAGTCCTGTGAAACCCATCCCAATTGTAACTCCTCGGAGCAGGCTTTGCCCTCTCTGCTCACATTTAGCACTGGCCTGTCTCTCCCTCCCCGGGGAAGGGCAGAGCACACCAAACTCTTCAGAATAAAGCAGAGCACCATAAAGGAGGAGGTATAAAAATGCCCGTAAAGATGTTAAATATACAACAGTTTGGGGAGCGCTGGCAAGTTAAACATTAACAAGTTCTATTGCTCTCACTTTGGGCAGTTAATAAAATTGTCTAATTATTAGATGGTCTCAATTGCCTGACGTGCAGGGCTGGAGATGCAGAGCCTGCTCAAATGAATTTGCTGGGTTTTCTGGACTTGTTTGTGTCAGAGGGATGTGCTGCAGTTTTCTTTTTGCTAAGAAATCTGGGGGGTGGTTGTGGTGCTCTGGGGTGAACACTCAGACAAATGTTGTTCTGTGCTCGGGCAGAGCAGAGTGCTCAAGAAATCACCCCCCTCCCGGGGACAGAGTAGGAGAAAGGTGATGGTATCCCCAAACAGAGCTTTCTCCCAGTGGTGAGACCCTCCTGCTCTGCAAAAAGCGGGGCAGAAGGACGTAAATCCCCTGTTTTAGCCACTACGGTGCTTTGGAGGCTGTGAAGGGGGGGCTGTGTTGCATCCCTTGAGCCTCTCTGGGGAGCAGGGAAATCTGTGCCCTCCGTGCCCACTCCTGGCTCTTCAAACCTGGGAGTTTTGAGCCTCCCTCTCCCCACCCGATTCTGTGTTGCTTTGCTTTGCTTTGCGGGGCAGTAACCTCACCCAGACCACCTCCAGAGCGATAACTCTGCCCTTTGGGCGGGCTCCACCCCAAAACGCACCTGTAAGACCATCCTTTGCATCCCCCCCAGCGCCTGCTCGGCATCTTCCCCCACCCCCGCAGCGCTCCCGGCTCGGCATTCCCGGAGTTTCCTTTCCTTTCCTTTCACGGTGGAAATCGCTGCAGATACGGGCAAGACAGCCTCCTTGTGTCTTGTCATTGGAATGTGCTCGCTCAGCTCCGGCTCCCTCGTGGCTTCCTCCCGTTTATTCCTCGTTCTCTTGGAAGGGTTTCAGCGGGGAGAATCCGCTGTGCCTCCTGACACCGCAGGGACATTACTCACAAGTAGCTGGCCTGGAGTCTCTTCTCTGGCACTGATGTTGACATATCCCTTTTTTTTTTCCCCTCTCTCCTTTTTTTTTTCCCTCTCTCCTTTTTTTTTTCCCTCTCTCCTTTTTTTTCCCTCTCTCCTTTTTTTTTCCCTCTCTCCTTTTTTTTTCCCTCTCTCCTTTTTTTTTCCCCCTCTCTTTTTCCTTCCTTCTCTCTTTTTCCTTCCTTCTCTCTTTTTCCTTCCTTCTCTCTTTTTCCTTCCTTCTCTCTTTTTCCTTCCTTCTCTCTTTTTCCTTCCTTCTCTCTTTTTCCTTCCTTCTCTCTTTTTCCTTCCTTCTCTCTTTTTCCTTCCTTCGTTTAGCTCCCAGACTGTGTTTGCATGTTAATTATTGCCCAGGCAGCTTTGCTGTTTTTCGAGCTGGTACCTGGGGAGGTGGGACCAAAGCGTAGATTTGTGATGTCCCTCTGCCTCAGTCTCCCCATCCCCTTCCCTGTCCAGAGGAATGATTTATCAACAGCCAGAGATCCAAACTTGGTTGCTTTGGGCTGGTTTTGCTCATCCTAAATGGACTTTGTATTTCACTGCTGTGTTACCAGGGATGTAAAAGAAAGAATAAATCTTGTTTACTTCTTTACCTCCCGTGGGAATCTTGTGCCACGCTGGGTTTCAGGCTCCTTCCAAGCCAGGCTGGAATGTGCCCACTGGAGGGGCTGGATCTGCAGTGCCTGCCCTGAGAGGGTGCCAAGGATTGGGACAACAGAGGAGGGGAAGGAGGGAGAGCAAAACCCACAGGGGGAAAAGGGAGAGAAAACTGGAGAGGGGATGACACAGTGGGGCAGAAAATACAGAGCAAAGGGGAGATTCCATGTGAGCTCAGCATCTTCCTCCCTCCGTGGGTCTGGGGGCCCCCTGACCCCTGAGTTATTTGGATGCAGGAGAGGGAGCTTTGCTGTCTGACAGAGCAGCCCTGCCAAAGTCTGTTTTCAGGCAAGGCTTGCAAGTTGGAAACTTCCTGAATATCATTTGTGGGATGGTCTCTTTGGGGTGTTAGGAAGACTTGGGATCTCTGTTGTTGCTTGCTTTTTTTCTCCCCTCTTAAAAATAACCCCATAATCAGTTATGGGAAGATGTTTGAGTATCTGTGTATCAGATTAGAGGTCTCTGAATTAACAACTTCCAGGGGATTTAATGTTTTGTGTAGCCAGGAGGTTTTTGTGCCGCACGTCAGGGAGAGAAAAGAATTTAACCCCAGACTTGCTCTGAATGTTTCAGTTCTTTTTGGGTTCATACTCTCTAGACTGAGTCACCAAACTTCAGCTCTTTGCATATGAATCCCTTTTAGCGTGATAAAACATGCTCTCAGGCACAGGGTGTGACTCTTGGGGTGTCCTGTGAGGGGCTGAGAGTTGGTCTGCTGTGGGTCCCCTCCAGCTGAGCATATTCTGTCATTTGAATCCACTGTAGGACTTTATTTTCATTATTTCCCCCCCTTTGATGAGACCTTTTGCACCCCAGAAGCTGCAGTTTTTCTCTCTCCACGCCTTAGGAAGTCTGTTGTTGGTATCGCCGGGTTCGTGCTCCATGGACTTGATGAATCCCAGGAAGTTTGTGGCCGGGAAGGGGGTTCTGGGCCGTGCTGGCAGAGCATCCTCGGCTGCTGCTGCGCTGCAGCCCGACCTGCTGGGCGCTGGGGATCATTGCAAGCCCCAGCAAAACCAGCCTCCTGCCAAGGAACATCCCGCTTTCCCCTCCGTTTTGAACACAAGTGGCGTTTTTAGTGGACCATTAATTTGCTTTACTGCACGCAATTAGCAAAAAACTGGATACTGAGTGGAGAAAATTAGGCTTGGAGCGGATTCACTTGTCAGCCAGCCAAGACCTGGTTGGGTCGACGTTTCTAAAACAATGATAAATCGGCTCCTCCTGCCTGCGGGGAGGTCCCTCCCTTCGCTTTTGACCCTTTCGCCGAGAGGGAGACCCATCCCGCTGGTAAAACACGGCTTGGGCAGAGCCGGGTCCTGCTCTCCCCATGGCCTTGCCTGCTTTCTGAGCCGGGGACGGGCTGCTTTTCCTCCTCTGCGTGTTTTCCACATCCAGGAGAAATAGTTATCGAGCAGGAGAAACACTTCGAGGTGTATTCAAAAAGAGTTTTGTAGTTTGTTGTTTCCAGCTCCGGGGAGGGGGGATGGACGTGGGTGTGTTTCACAGTGAGGTGCGATGGAAAAGGTGGGATTTTAGGGCAAAAAGAACATTATCCAGGCCCTGGCACCCTGAATAAACCCATGGTGTGTGTGAAGAAGGTGCAGAAAATCTGCCCCCACCAAACTCTCTGCTCTCCCATATTAATCCCATGGGTTTAATCACACAGAGACAACAGGAGCCAATGAAGCCTTTGAGGCATTCAAGAAAAGAAACATCAGACATTTTCGAGCACATAAATGTGTTTAAAAAGGTATATAATTTATAATAGCAGTGTTGACGGAGCTTTAACTACATTACAAGAGCTAAACCATAATATATTTACATGTGAGTGGCACTTACTGTGTGGGTGCTTCTCTCTTGATGTGTTTCCATGTGATTCTCCATAATTTCAGCGAGTGATGGTGGGAAGGGACATTAAACCATAGTATTGATAATACTTTTACAGCTCTGCTTTGGGAAATGCATTACTGCTAAATTAGTCCCTGAAAATCTAGAGATATTAACACTGTCAAGCATGAAAGCAGATGGGATTTGGATCAGAGACCTTTATTTGGAGTGTGATACTGAGGAGTCATTACTTGGAAGCAGGAACTTTGTTTCCTTGAATATTAACTGGAGTGGGGGATTTTCCTTCCGCTTTGGCACCAACGAGCTCATCATAAAAGCATAAATGGAACTCGCCTGGTATTGATTTTTCTTCTGCTCTAAAAAGATGCTTAATGAAACTCTGGGTACCTGGATAAAGACCTTCACTGAATACAAACGAAGCTTAATTGCAGTTCCCTTAACAAGCTACTGGAGATGAATTATTTTTTTTGCTGCACAGCCCTTTCACCTATTTAAATTGTTTCTCTTCCTGTGTGTGCCTGGATGCATTAATTCAGCTTTTCTCTCCCCTTTTCTCCCCCCCCTTCCCCATGAGAGGCGACTGCAGCTCAGAGACAGGAAAACTTCTTTTGCCGGTTTGTGTGTGGAAAAATACTTTAACCTTGGGGAGCTGGAGTTTGGAGGTTACAATAAGAGGTTTTAGTCTCAAAAAAGAGTAACTGTCCCTCTCCTGCTTCTGCGCAGGGGCCATGGGCGTGGAGGAATGTTCTGACTCTGCACAGCTGAATTACATAGAACCAGAACCTGACCTGAGGTTTTCTGGCGTTTGTCCCAAGGTCTGTCACCTGCCAGATCGTGCAGAGCAGGGAGAGGACTTCTGTTTTCACTCCCCAGTGTTGCTGGCCCTAAATCAAATAGGAAGGGAAAGAGCAGGTTATTCCCTGCCTGGCAGAGAGCAGGGTTGGTGCTCTGAGGTTGTGGAGAAGTTCCCTGATCATAGAACCATGGAAAGGTTTGGGTTGGGAGGGACCTAAAAACCCATCCAGTGCCACCCCCTGCCATGGGCAGGGACACCTTCCAGCAGCCCAGCTTGGTCCAACCTGGCCTTGGACACTTCCAGGGATCCAGGGGCAGCCACAGCTTCTCTGGGCACCTTGTGCCAGGGCCTGCCCACCCTCCCAGGGAAGGATTTTTTCCTAAATTTCCTAATATCCAGTCCATCCCTGCCCTCTGCCAGTGTGGAGCCATCCCCCCTTGGCCTGGCACTGCATGCCCTTGTCAATAGTCTTGTGGTGGTCCTTGTTCTCCTTGCTCAGAGCCCTGTGAGTGCTGAATGAGGTTCTTTTTGTTCTCCTCTTGGTATTATTTTTCCTCCTCCAGTGCTGGAGCTCTGCCAGAGGTTGGCTGTTCCTGGTGCCAGGTCTGTGTGCCATCTGTGGGTCCTGCAGGACCCGGTGTGACTGATGTGACCTGCCCCACGCTGTCCAAAGGCACTTGGACTTCTTCCCACTCCTTCTGGAGGCACCCTCAGCACCAGGGGCACATCTGTCACCCCTGGAATTGCTCAGGATTGATAAGTACAAAGTTAAATCCACAGAAAGCCTTCAAACTCCTCTGCTGCTGAGCCAGAAGCTGCTGCAGGAAATGCCTGACAGCTCAAAGATGGTACAACTTCATTTTCCCTGTGCCACAGCTCTCACAAAACAAGAAATCTAGGTTTTTCAACCCACTTGGGGACAGCAAACAGTGCCAGGGGAGCCCCTGGATGAGGTTTAAGCCCAGAAAACCTCTGGCTGGTTCCCTTGGAGTCAGTCTTGCTTTTGTCTGTGCTCCAAAGAGTGACAAGATGGGGAATTTTGCTGAGGATTCGAGTAGGAAGTTGGAGCAGCGCTGCATCAGGTGCACAGTAATTATTTGCTGGGCTTCTGTGTCTATTTGGGTTTTATTCCCTGTGTTTTCATTAAAAGCTAATGAGTTTTTTCTTCATCAGAACAATAGCTTGGACCCTGACAAGTTGCTGGTTATTTTTTCTGCTTGGACTCAACTAGCTGTTGCTGCTCCATAAACTTTATGGAGAAAGTGGATAAAAGCACAAGAAGTTCTCCTGATGCAAATCCAAATGGGAAAGCAGTAGGAGGAGTTTTAAGCAGCAGAGTTTTTAATGTGATTTTTGTTTTGTTACTCAAGCAATGGGTGGTGGTTGAAAACATTCTTAGTGCTGACTGGGACAGAACACCTTTGTTGGGGTTGCTTTGTGCTGCAGCAGCTCACACAGTCCTGCTGTGCTTGGAATGATCCCTGTATGGGGGGATTTTTATACTTTGACTCTTTTATAGGTATCTTTGGGTGCATTATGGGACGCTGCACGAACATGTGGCCCCTCCCAGCGCAGGGACAGGAAGGAGCACATCTCCAGCGACAAAGGTGTTTCACACCCGGGAACAGCTCTGCCAAAACCCAGACCTGGGGCTCCATGGCTGATGTGTGGCACAGCTTCTCCTGCTGTTGACACCCGTGTCTTGCTCCTGCAAGGAGCTTTCCCCGACCCTGGCCCTTGTTCCAAGGGGTTTGATGCAGCCACACACGGGGTGTCTGAGCCCTGCTCCCTCCTGCCAGTGGGGAACTGGGCACAGTCTGCTCGTTACCACCATAATCCTGCACCTGTATCTCGTTACAAGGGACCACCTGTTACCTCCGTGCTGGGCTGGAAAAAACCGAGTTTAAACAGGTTTAAAGCAATGTGCCTGGGGTGGAAGAAAATGTTCTTTTTTTGGGGGGCAGAACGGGCTCAGGGAAAGTGTCTTATCACACTGGCGTGTTCCCACCGCGGCAGCACGGGGAGGCTCCTCCTTGGAACGAGGTCGGGGTTTTCCTTTGGTAGCAGCTTTTTATTAGACCCTTTTTCTAGGAGGGAAACAGGGGAGAAACATCTCCATGTCACACCCAGCTGAGCAAAGCCCTGGAAGGACTTGGCCAAGGTCGGGATGGTCAGTGGAGCGCTCAGGGATGGGCTTGGCTTCCCCCGAGGCTGCTCAGCAGGGCAGGGTTTGTCTCTGCTTTTTAACCCCTGACTGGTTATTTTTTGCCTCGTGGAGGTGCCTGCATGAATTTGGGTTTCTTGCAGCATAGAGGAATGTGCTCTGCTTGGTCTTCAGGGATGAGCATTAATCTGTGGGTGGATGGTTCCTGCAGCACAGTCTCTGCTGAGGGGTCCACGAGGAGGGGTCAGACCAGGAGGGGCCCATCAGGAGGGTTCTGAGCCTGCCCTTTTGGGCCAGGGACCTTCAACTCTCTTCTTGGCATGGGAAATTAGCAGTGCAGATGCTGCATTGATGGCACTCCCCCAAAGGAGCAAAGTTCTCTTCCCAATTTCCTTTTCCTCTGGAATTTGATGTTCCACCCTGAGGCTGCTGGAAGCAAGGGAGAATAGGGCTGGGAAAGGATTTTATTGCTTCTTGGGCTCTTCCCCTGTCAGGAAAGTTGTAGTGGCTTCAAGGGTGGACTGCCAGGGACCCCTGTGTTGTGTCATTGGCCCCCAAAGTCAAATCTTCCATCAGATTTTCAAGACCTTTGAGCTTTGACTATCAACAAGACTCTCAGGGTGTCTGGCACTCGGTGTGACTTGTGTTTTAATGAGCTGATCTGTGGGAGGACAATCTTGTGCATGATGTTCTTCACAGCCAGACTGTTCCTTTTGATGAGGAACTGCAAGTTTTCCTTGAAAAATGTGCCCTTGATTCCAAAAGCTGGGGGGGGTCTCTGAGAGCTTCGTGCAAGGGAAGGTTGCAACCTGGGTTGCTGAAAATAAACCCCATCCCAAATACTGTGTCATGTCTTTGTGCAGCTGAGACTCAACAGCATCTCCACTGCAGCTCTTGGAGGGAGGAAGAGTGTTGGAACCTCCCTGCCAGGCCCTGGTGCCTTTTCATCAGTGCTTGATTTAAACCCCTCTGTTTGCTGAGATAAAACTTGGGTTTAGTGTTTGCACACAATTAACATCAGCTGAAAACTCCCCTTTCCTGCTGTTTGGTGTGTGTTGAATGAACAAGCAGCTGTCTTTACCTCTGTTATCAGCAGTCCTGCCTCTGTGTATTCAGGAAACACGAGCTCGAGAGACCCTTTTTCTTTTTCCCCCACTTTATTTAGGATGAGTGGTGTTTTCCTTTACAGGTAGGCTGTGCTTGATTCATATTAAAATCTGATATGAACACGTGTCAGTGGAGTATCCCAGCGCCCTCTGCATCCAATGCAGCATCAGTTGCAAATTCCCCAGCAAAACTTCCATGTAGGATCAAGTGTGGGGATGTGCCAGCTCCTGTCTCCACAACCACATGTGGGGCTTGGGCACTTTGTGTGGGACTGACTGGCACAGGAGTCAAGCTTTTGACCCCTCTCTTCAGTGAAAGATCTCAAAGCTTTTTCCTAAAATAAAGGAGAATCCTTAATTCTAGTGAAGCAGGTGGCAAAATCCTCTATTTTACACAGGGAGGATTTATGTAGAGATCATGACAAGGTCAAGCAGTTGGACATGTCTCGTAGCCTGGCCCCAAAACTGGTGTTTTCAGCTTCTTCCTCATGTGCCCTCCAGGTGTGGACTCTGTGCACATCCAGCAGGAGTGTTCTTGCAGCAGGAATACACTGCCTGGGCCCTAAATGAGGAATCTGCCCTTGAATCCCTTAAAAGCCACAAAAGTTTGGGGCTTTTATAGAGAACTTCAGTGGAATCAGCAGGAAGTGCAATGAAGGCAATGCTGTTTGGGTTTAAGAAGGTGTCCTCTTCGCTACGATCAAGCTCTGCTTTTCTTTCTAGGAGAGGATCAACATGGACAGGACAGTTCTGATGAAAATCAGAGCAGGAGTTTGGCCCCTTCCACGACAGGTGATGCTTCACTTCCACCAGACTGCCAGGATGAAGGTAAGTCACTGGTGATTCTTGAAGTTCCTTGAGTGAAGAAGGTGGAAAACTGAGTGTGATCTCTCATGACTTCCTTGTCTTGCTTCCATCTCAATGCAGGGGGTGGTTTTGGGGGGTTTTTTGGTGACTGGTGCCTGCTTTGTCAACCACCCTGAAGTGTTGTCACAACCCTGAATTTGATGTTGCTGAAGTTAAAGGTGTTTCCTGATTGTCTCTGCGAGTTGGAGTTGAGTGGCCTTTGCAAATGAGACCTCTTTACAGTGCTTGGCTTTGGAGAGATGTTTTTGGGACCTTCTAGTGCTTGGGGTTTCTGGGCTCCTCCTCCCTGCTCCTGGATGAGCTGTGGGGATCCACAGCCAAGGGCACTTTCCAAGGAATTAATGTCCCAGGAGGCTTTTTTGGGCAAAGAGCTGCTGCTGAGGTGTTTGTGTCTGTGCTTTGAAGCCCACAGAGCTGAGGTGATCCTGGTTCTGATCTTCTCAAGGCGTTACCTTTGAGCCCTAATGAAGTCCTGCCTCCTTTGATCTCAGATTTCCAGTCTCACACTTTCCATGGATTTTGTTTCCTCCTCCTCCTTCACTTCCCTTGCACTTTCCCCCCTGGCTCTGCCTTGTCCTTCCTCTTTCATTCTCTCTGCTTCCATCCCTGCTCCACCAACTCCCTCTTTCCTGTCCACTCCCACACTAGCAGGACTCAATAACCATCAGCCAGGAACACAAAGACATGGGGATGTATCTGGGGTGAGGCCTGAGAGCTGATGGGCACCAAAGTTGGCTTCTTCACGTGGTGCCTTGACTTATGCCACAACAAGAAACATCTTGGTTCAGACTGACATTTAAGGTTTCACAAACTGACTTTCATCCCAATCAGGACCTGATTTCTCTGAGTGTGCAAAACCTTCACTTTTTTTATGGCCCTTTTTGCCTCCACCCTCTGTTCTCTGTTCAGCCACCGGGTCCCTGGAGCAGCCACCCTGCTCCTCCTGGGAGCTGGGACAGAGCCTGGAACCCAGTGGAGCCTCAGGGTGCTGCTGTCCCACGGATCACTGATGGAAAGTGGCTCCTCTGGGGCAGCCCAGGGGGTTGACCACGGGGTGATCCATCTACCTACAGCCAGGGGAATAAATTCCCCTGTTGTGGGAACATCCTTATCATTCCTGTGGCCTCTTTTCCACCCGTGTTTTGCCACAACAAGAGGTTGTGTCCTTCCCTGCAAACCCACCGCGCTGTTAAACGCCGCTTGTCCCGCCCTCCCGGGCCTCCCAACTTCATTAAATCAAGGATTAATGGGAGCAGGTCTCGGAGTGGGATGATGTTCACCAAAAATGGGGCCAGTTTGAAGGCAGGGAACGCCACCAGTGTTAGTTTTGAACAGACTTTTCCCTTCTCTGAACTTCTGGTGGGAATCAGAGAACCTTCCGAGTTGTCTCTGGAGGGATGGAGTGGGTTGGGGATGGCTTTACTCAATGAGCCATAGCCCAGCTCTGCACCATCGTCCCTAATGAGTGATTAAGAAGCCAATGTTTGCACAGTGCTGGGAGGTTGGGAAGTACTGAGGACTTAAGGACTGTGATAATGATCGGTGGCTCTTAGGAGACACTTCCCGTGAGAACGGGCTCTGCTCCCACTGCTGGAGCACTTGGCAAAAATGGTTTTGTCTTAGAAATGGAGAAATCCCTTAATTTGCTCCTTTAGTTTTACTGAAGTGTAAGGTGTGCTGAGGGGCAGGAGTTCGGCTGGAAGAGGGTGGGTTAGGTTTGGATATTAGGGAGAAATCCTTCCCTGGGAGGTTGGGCAGAGAAACTGTGGCTGGCCCATCTCTGGGAGTGTCCCAGGCCAGGCTGGACAGGGCTTGGAGCGCCCTGGACTGGTGGAAGGTGTCCCTGCCTGTGGCAGAGGATGGGAATGGATGAGCTTTAATGTCCTTTCCAACCCAAACCATTCTGGGATTCTGTAAATCAACATTTCGCTCCCTCAGGCGTTGCTGTGTCAGTTTGGGTTTCCCTGTGCTGTGTCTGAGGGCACTGCAGAGCTGATCAGTGCTGTGGGGCTGCTGAGCCCAGATCCACTCCTATCCCAGCCAGATCCCATGGAGCTGAGGGACTCTTGTGCCCCCCCTCAGCTGCCTGTGGGCTGTATATCCATGTCACAGCAGCCTAAAAGGCAGTACATTTTATTTTATATTGCACAGGTGTCTGTCAGCACATGGAAGGGAGCATAACTCACTGACAGGAACTTTGCAGGCTCTGTTAGGGATAGGAAATCTTGCCTCGACTTCCAAGGTTTCTCCATCCTGTCAGCAGGGAATTTTGGCCAAACATGCTTACAGCTCGTTCACATCTGTGGAGGTTTTTTGGGGGCTTGTCTTTAATATTTAAATTCTGAGTGTCATAAACTTAAATCCTTCAGCAAAAATTCCCTGTGCTTTATAGAAATGCGTGTGGATCGATGCTGGGGGTGTCTGTGGGAACATGGGGGGCTTCTGGGGGGTGTCTGTGGGTCCA
>VXAU01000810.1:148540-160188 GCA_013399695.1 Formicarius rufipectus | reverse complement strand
GGTGTTTTTGGGGGTGGTTTGGGGGGCGGGCGCTGTCGGGGCGCGGGGGCCGCTCGTGTTCTGCAGCGCCCTCGTGTGGCCGCGCTCGGCGCTGCACCCGCGTCCCCCGCCGAAGGAAAGGCGAAGGGACCCTTCGCTTCCCTCTTTTTATTTAAAATAAACCCACATCAAACAGCCCAACCCGACCCCCCCAAACCCTCACCCGGCCTCCTAACCAGGTGTTGCTGCGAATTTTCCCTTCCCACGGTGAGCGCTGCTGCAAACCCCCGTTGTGTTGCTGGAGGAGCGGCAGAATTTGCCTTTTCCATCCAAAAAGTGGGAATTATGGGTTTTTCCCCCTCCCACTGCCACCCTGATGTCCCACACTAGGATAAAGAGGGGTGGTGAAGCAGGAGGGGAGCAATGCTGGGGAGGGGCATAGCCCTAAATGACTTTAGGGCACTCAGACTGTGCTGGTCCCTGGAGGAGCCACTTGCCCAAAGATCAGGTTTAGCAAAAAAGTGCATGAAATAAAATGCAGACTAAGAACCTGTTTCAAAAATGCTGAGTATCATCAAGTTCGATGTCTGTGTAGCTCAGACCCCGAATGCCCACAGAGGAGTGCAAATGCCTCTTCTGCTGGACTTGAAAGCTTTACATTTTTCTTTTAAATACCATTAGAAGCAATTAGTGCTGCCTCCCCGATGTCCAGAAATGGCTTTTGTTGCTTTTAACTGGGTTATTATAAACTTGCTGTTGATGGACTTTTAAACCTTATGAAACAGCACAGAAAACATTCAGGGAAGGGGGGTCTGTGATGCTGGTGAAGAGGAGAAACCTTCATCCTTTCTGGTTTCATGCTGCTCTTTGGGTACCATCCAAACAAGGCCAGGGAGTGAGAGGTTAAAGCCACGGCTCAGCTCTTTCTCCTCGTTCCTCCTTCTGACCCGGAGCAGGTTTGACCAGTTCAACCTGAGTTTGCCAAGGGGAGGAGACCCGGGCACAGATCCACATCTAAGAAAACAACATGTTTTCTAAACATCACCTACTTCTCCTGCTTCTAAAACACACTTACTGCTGCTGCTGTGGCATTTTGTAAGGAAGTCAGAAGTCAGCCTCCCTTAAGGCTACAGAGCTCGGGGCCTTTGATTTATCGTTTTGGGATGGAAAAGCACCACGACATTAGTGCTCTCAAGCCCAGTGTGATAATGTTTCTGGCATCATGCACAGAAGTTCCTGGAATGGTTCTTGGGCTGGGCAGAAGGTTTGGGCCATATTTTATAGAGAGCAACTCAGTTCACCTCTGTATTACAGGTTATTTGTTCGGGGTGGGGAAGAGAAGGGGGGGGTTGGTTGCAGGGGGCTGGAAATAGGTGCATAAATAATAGGTGCAGTGGTGAAAGTAACCCCGCCAAGATTTCCAGCCCAAAGTGGCTTTGTGGTCTCAGTTGGGATTTTACAGCTGCAGAAATCCTGACTTGGGGCTGTAGATCCCACCAGGTTGGGGGCAGTCCACTGAGCCTGCAGGTTTGTGGGTGCTCCTTTAGAGCTCCAAGTTGTTTCTCCTCAAGGCAAAGACGTTTTGGGGTCGGTCCGAGAGGCTGTTCCTGTGCTAAGGAGGTTTGCGTGGTCACAGGTGTTTCCCTCCTGTCTCATCTCCCTCTTATCTTCCCCTGCACCCCATAAAAGCAGTTTTTCTTTATAAAATATTGAAACAACACAGAGGCAGTGACTGAAGGGAGGACCAGAGGCCGAGTCCTGGCTGATGCTCAGCCCTGCCTGAGCCTGGCAGCCCAGCTCTCTGAGGAGCATCTTCTCTGGTACCTCCTTAGCCCTTTTTTGGGACATAACCCTGACCCAAACCAGATCAGACTCCAAAATGTTTTGGTCCAGCTTCTCCCTTCAGCCCCCACATCGCAGTGGGATGCAATTTCTGGTGGTTTTCTGCAACTGAGGACTGCCAACCTCGGGATTCAGCGTTGGGTTTAAACCATGGGTTGCTTTCACCCAAAATAGCAGGTTTGTCATTTGGCCTTTGGGTGTTTCAAGCCTTGGTTTGTGGTTTGGAGAAGAGGTTTCTGGCCCAGCCACGGAGATGGTTGGCTGGTTTTTAAGCTGAGCTGCTCAAGTAAATCCTCGATCACAAGAGCTCATAAGAGAAACCAAAATGTTATGAAACGTGTGGTGTGAAATCTCAGCGGTTCAGTGGGGCCCCAGCCAGGAGTTATAATTGAAATCGCTTCCAAGTCAGAGAAAAGCCAATAACTTATTAATGCAGCTTTTCTAAAGCAAAAATCCTGCCTCCTTTGCTGTTTGCCAACAGGGAAAAAGCATTATTAAAGTTTCTTTGTGTTGCTCTGCGAGCAGGATCCGATGGGGAGATTTGTTTTCCGTACCCGGAGGACAGTCCTTAACAACAAGGTGTTAGCTGGATTTGTTTAGTAAGTGGCTTAACTGCAGCAAATTGGTGTGAGAACAGGGAGGGCTGCCTCCTGATCCACTTTGGAATGAATTGCAGTGGAAGATGCCCTCATCCTCCAGGTTGTTCCGGTGGGAATGGGGGCTGTGGGAACCTGGCCGGGGTGGTGTGGCTGTCACAGCAACTCCCTTGGATCTTCCCCACCTCAAACACACGTGAATCATCAATGTGCAAGTTCCCCTTGGGTGGAAGGGCTGGCATGACTTATGCCCCTGCCCCCTGAAAGCCTTTTTGTTCATGAGGATGGAAGTCTGAGGAGCAAACACTTGGTGTCTCTGTGTTCTCCCCAGCAGAGGGATCTACATGCAGGAAGCGCAAGTTACCGAAGTGTTGGGGTGGAACTTCACCCCTTCTGCCCTTCTTTTGCAAATAAAGTGATTCCAGTGTCCTAAATCAACAGGCACCAGAGTCTCTTGTTACCCACCTGCAGAGGGTTTTCTCCCTGGGGTGGAGGGTGGGATGCTGAGAGTGGTGGCCAAGTGACACAGCAGAGAGGATGCCAATTTTGGATCATCCCCTTGGTGCTGTGTCACTGTGCACGTGCCCAGAGCCCCTGGCTGGCCCCAGGGTCCTCCTTGGACTCGGGAAAGGGGATTTCACCCTTACCAGTGTCAGGGGTTGAGCAGACTTGGACTGGTGGTGATGGGTTACAGCAAATCTGGGGTTGATGTTCCTTCGCCAAATAGGAAGGTGAAATATTTGGTGGGTTCTGTGTTTGTGCTTCCAGGGGAACAAGGACAAGAGATGATCAAGGCTCTGCACTTGAAATATATGGGGCTCCAGCAAAGATTTGGGGGTTTTATTTGTTCCTGTTGGAGTTCTGAACTTGCCGAGGTCCTGAGTGAAAAAGGGGAAGGAGCCTCTTCCTCTGCTCGAGCGCTTGTCTGAAACCAGGATGAACTTCCCTTCATTCTTCTGCAGGCCACGTTTGTGTGACAGCTCAGGGCCAGAAAGGCAAAGGACACACGTGTTTGCCCCGTGTTCCTGGGACCCGTGCCCACAGAATCTCACCCTGGGATCAGGGAAGCAAAACCCCTTCCAGATAAAGGCGACCCCATCCCGCAAACGCGCTCAGAATTTGCTCACCCGGGTGGGTGTGCTCCTTGGAATAGTGATGGTTGTGCCCGTATCTTGCAGGATCAACCTTGAAACGCTGACAAATCCTGAAATACCAACTTCCCAGCTGAGAGAAATGGTCTGGACAGCAATAAAAGCCCCTGCTATATATACATTAACACGTGCTAAACTACTGCTGACTTCATTCTGACTTAAGCATGTGCTTAAACGCGTGTTTCAACGCGAGCCACGGGGAATACATTAAATTATTACTCAGGTTATGTAGTGCTGAAAATCACCGTGTGCAAAAATAAAGCCACTGTCCTGAAGAATTTAATTTAAAGGCTGGTTATAATAAATCCTGAAGTGAAATGCATTGAAGGACAACTGGAGGGAAGAAAAGGCCTCTTTTTCATTTTTTTTCCCTTTGTGTTGAAAGGGGAAATGAAAGCAAAATAAGGAGTCAAGTATGACTTTATTCAACAAGCTTCTCCCCAGAGCTCTTGGACCTTCCTGGTGGGGTTACTCAAGCAAAGAGTCTCCCCCGGATGTTCTGTCACTGTCATTTGGCACCGAGGCATTGGGTGGGTGGGTGTTTCAGAGAGTAGCTTTGTTTAAGCCTCTAAGGTGATGAACTGCTTCTTAAAGCAAGTTAAACTTGTATTGTTTGACTCTCGGTGAGGTGTGGCAGGTGGAGGAGGTTGGGTGTCCAGGCTGGTTGGGGGTCGCTGTGGAAGGGTGGCTGGGGGGGTGTGGAGGGGGCAGAGCCGGTGGGGTTTGGGCAAACACCGGGGCTGCTTCTCACCCCGTGGCACGGGGCAGAGCAGCTGAAACAATCAGCGTCATCCTTCACCCTGATAATGCTTTCTCACCGACTAATAGCTCCTTGTTCATCAAGGAAACGAATGTGTGTGGAGGTGACACGCTCTTCGCCCGCCGCTCTTTGTTCCGGGGTCCTCCAGACTGATTCTATCAGCTCCAGCACTGACAAATATCCCCCCAAACTTTAGCACTATGGAAAATTGAGTTATGGGGTTTTAAGGTTAGACTCCTCTGGCTGAAGGTTGATTGTCTCCGAGAGATAAAGGGATCAGTACTCACCAGTAACAAAATCTTTGCCATAGGATAATGCCTCTTATTGAGCTCACAGCTCTCTTGATTTGGTTACAAAGCTTCACCCCTATTCTTTTTCCTGCACTCACAGTGCAAAGTGGGAGCTGCTGCTTCTTGAAATCGGTGAATCGCTGCTGTTCCTCTCTGCACCCTCACCCTGTGCTTCAGCAAAGGCTCTGGCAGACAGATCAAGCCCTTGAAACATCCCCTCGCCCCGGGCCGTGTCTCTGCAGCCACAGCTTTGCAGCGAGTTGCCCTCCCAGTGGCACCTTCCCAGCCATGAGGCTGCGGGTGCTTGGGCAGCTTTTGGGGGAAGAAGCCTTGACTTCCTTGCCTGGGCAAACCCCAAGAGCTTGTTAGGGTCAAAAAGGAGAGAATTGACCTGCTTTTATAATATGATTCATCCACTGGAGTGGAGGAAATCGTTCTTGTTGAGCTGCAGCTGCTGCAGGGTTCAAGTAGCTTCAGTCAGGTCCAGTGAAGACTCATAGGATGGGACCTTAAAGATCATCCAGTTCCAACTCCGTGCCATGGGCAGGGACACCTTCCACTTAGAGAGAAGCCCCTCAAAGCCCTGGAACCCCAACCACCTTGCTCAGGTTCCCTGGCCAAAGAACCATTTAGCATTTAGTAATAAAACGTGGCCATCTGCTGTAAAGGAAGATGGGCTGGCGTTGCCTTGCAGAGGATCAAAGCATTAACAAAGGGGATGGAATTTGGGGGAGAAATAGGAAGTTTATTTTAGCTTTAAACTGATGGTTTCTGGGGCAGAGCCTTCGGTGCTGACACAGCCTCATGTTGAGGGCAACAAGAGCCTGCCAAGAGATGCCTCGGAGGGGCAGTGGGTGAAGCCACAAAATCCAAGGGAGGACAAAATTTAGTGGAGTGAAGCTCCTCGTCCTCTCTGAACTCCTTCCAAATCCTGGGAGCGCTCTGCTGTTCCTGATAAACACCTGATGCATGAGGTGTGTGGAGAGGATGTGCGTGAGAGGGATGAGCTTCCCTTGAAGCTTTGGAGCAGGCAGGGGGTCGGTGTCAGTCTCTCTCAGTGGAGGGGGGCCCTTCCCACCCCCCATAACTTGTATTTCTGCTTTCCCCACTCCCAGTTGCCTAAAACGACGGAGCTCTGCTGTCCCCCAAAGGCCGTGGGCATCAGCAGGAGAGTCTTTGGCTCGGTGCAGCTTTCACAAGTGCCCTGATTCCTGCTTCCTTAAACTTCATTTCCATCCCTATGCTTCAAAGCAGACCTGATTATTCCAGGGAGTTCCTCTGACTTCGGAGGGACATGGTTTCCATCCTGTTCCTGTGCACGCCCTTCATGTGGTCGGTGTATTAGGTGTGAGTTGCCAAGATTTTGGGCCAGATCCAGCCTTGGGGTGCAGCAGCATTGTTGTTGATGTTGGACGAAGCCTCCTGTTACCCTGGCTCCCTTCCCCTTACTGTCAGAGCTGCCTCTGTGCAACCGGTTTATTTTTGGGATCCTCAATCACATCACAAATTTTATTCTCTCCCCTTTTACTCCATATCCTTCCCTGGTGCTGGATGTGCTCTGGATCACTTTGATTTCATCAGCCTGGTTTGTTCTTGAGCAGGATGAATCTCTTTTTATTATTCCAGCCATATTCCTAACCTCTCCATGTCCCCCACTATTATTTCCTCTGCTTTCACTTGATATTTGCATTACCACCTAATTTAGTATCTTCCTGCTCGTTGAATTAATGGACTGTTTACTCGCCTGAGATAAAACGGGGACTAATACCCTGCAGAACCCCAACACAGACTCTCCTCCCCACGTGACAAAAAGCCATTTATCACCAGCTTTTGTCTGTGGCCCTTGGGCCAATTTTCAGTGTGTGACAATTGCTTCTCTCCAAGCTGAGAGAAATTAATTTTTTTTCAGTGAGATTTGCTGTGGCACCACATCAAACGCTCAGTAAAGTCTCCAGATATATTGCACCTTCCACATTCCCCTTCGTCTGCTCATTTGGTGCCTTGCTCAGAAGGGCTGCCCGGCTGTGCCTAAGGTCATTCTCTCCTCACAAACCCAAAGGCTGCTTGTTGCTAAGAAAGCAATTATTGCTGAGGTGCCCATAAAGCCATTTAGTCCCTTTTTGATTATTGTGGTTTTTTGGGGTTTTTTCCCAGATCTGTTATTTTACGAGCCTGACGTTGGATTTGCCAGAGCCTTTTTCACCTTCACCTCGGTGTTGTATCTTTAAACTTTGGTGTTGCCTTTGTTATTGTCCCCTCTGCATCTCTTATCTCTCCAGTAGGAAGGCAAGACCAGCGGTTTGGTAAAATTTGGGAGCTTTGTTGTCATAATTCCTGTAAGATCCCATGCAAATGGGGATTGGTGAGAAGGAAAACACAACCTCAGAAGGCCAAACTAATGAGTGGGTGTTTGTCTACCCCTTTCCACACTCACACCCCTGTCCTGGGTCAAGGCTACCTGAGCAATCCCTGCAGCCCTCGGGGAGCAGAACAGGGCTTTGACTCCCTCAGGCTGGAGCAGCAGCTCCCAAGGGGGTGAGAAATCTTCTCTGCCACCTCCCAGCTGTGTTTGTCACCTGGTGGACATCAGGGTGGTGGCCGTGCCCTTAAGGTGGGTTTCCACTTTGCTTTCTGCCAAGGTTGATTTGAATTCGCCTGTAGGTAGAAATCCTTTGAGTGTTTGATAAATCCTAGAAATAGAAATGCTTTGAGTATTTCCCTGGATCAGCTCCATCAGCTTCAATTATTTTGTTGAGGGGAGGAAAAAAAAATCTTACTTTAAATCAGGGGAAAATTCTGTGTCCCTCCTCCCACCCAGTCTTGGAGAAATCTCGTTGGATAAAAACAAACCAAGCATAAGCTTTTCTTTCCAAATGCAATTGGAATAAGTTGATCATAAACACTTTAACCTTGAAGCGTTTAAAAGGTCTTGCAAAGCCACTCTTAATCTGTTGAACTGAAAAACAAACAGCAAAGCCAAGCAAGAAGGTTGAAAAACACACAGCCTTAGGATGGCAAACGAACCGGCCCCACCAAGGGGAAGTGAGGCCAGACAGGACTGGTATTTGAATATTCCCTTTTCCTCCTTTTCTTTGATATGCAAACTTGCTGCCGATCAAAGAACTCTGGGAGGAGAAGGAGGAGGAGGACAATGGTGCAGATGATGGTGCCTCTCTGGTGTTGGTTCCTTGGTTTGATGCTGCGATGTCTGGGGCAGGCTCAGGGATGGGGACAAGCCCTGCTGTCCCCCCCTCCCCCTCGGTCTTGCCGTGCCCCCCTGAATGGAGGGGTCATGGTGGGGGCTGAGCTGTCAGAGCTGGGGGACCCCCACAAGCCCTGGGCTTGCAGGAGCTGCCATAAAACGCTGTAGCTGCGCTGCCTACAAAGCCTCCATCCCTCCTGGGTACCCCAGGATGCAAAATCTGTGGGTTCAGGCTTGGGGCAGGTGGTAGGATTTGCTCCTTTAATCTTCAGTGTCTATTTATTACAGTGGAGCTCCAGGGCATCTGAGCATGGCCTTTCTCGCCAAGAGACCATAACAAATGGTCGTGCTACCTCTGCCACAGAGCCGAGCCTTGTGCTCCACCTATCTGCACGACCCGGTGCTGGCTCCCTCCAGCCCTGCTCCTTCTTTTGTTGTGCTGCTTCAAAACCCAAGAGAGGGAAGGCAGGAAGGGATTTGAATGCCAAGAGCAGCTCCGGTTGAGCGTCCACACCTGCCCTGCCCTCCCCTCCCCTTCCTGGCCCGTCCTCAGCTCATTTGTCACTGGGGGAGATGCTCACCTTGGGGATGAGAAAATGCTCTGCCCCCAGGCCACGGGACCATGACTTAGAGTCACCCTTTTCCCTTTGTTTACTCTTAGGTATTGAAGCCTTTTGCAATTGCTAATTATTTTTCAATTGCCCAAGACAAATGAGAAGGCTATGGAGGTGCCATTTCTCAGTGACCCTGCCTGTCAATGGCTGGGACTCTTTATTGATGTTGAAGCTGGTTTTGTTAGATTTTTCTTGTTGGTTTTAGAGGGTAAGAGGGAGATAGGCTTAAATTCCCTCTGTAATTCAAGCTTGCTCTGTCTCTCAGAAATTAGCAGGTTAATGGCATTGCTGGGGAGTTCCAGCCTCTTGTTGCACTTAGTTTTGTTTTTGAGGGAAAAACTGTCCTCAGATCGGTTGGGGACCCACAGCAAACCTCAGCTTTATACAAGGAAGTGCAACAGTCTTCTGGAGTGCAGTTTAATACTTCTTGCAGTGATGTTTTGTGGTAATGCCCCGATTTCAAAGCTGTTTTTGCATGAAGTTACAGCTCTGAAGAAAGAGCTTGTAGTTCGAGCAGGCAAAGAAATAAGGTGCAGGATGGGGTGGGGGTGATGTCAGAGGAGCGTGAAGTGATTTGGCTCCACCACAGCAGCTGGTAGAGGTGATGTCAGTCCCAGCACCCTCCAATTTCCCGTTGTATTTTGGGAAGGTGAACTGGGGGATGAGGACCCGGGAGTGTGATGTGCACATGAGTGCTGGCTTTGCCATACTGACTCTGTCGAAGATGGAAATGTCATTTAACTGAAAACATTGATTTTTGGCACTGGAGTGACCTTGGCTTGGGGGTGAGGGAGCTCTTTCCTTGGATTTGGAGGACGAGGGGTCACCCAGACCCCAGTTCTTTGTGCTTATGTTCCCAGTGCAGCTCTGGAGTTACTGGAAACATTGGCTCTGTCCCCATGTCAGAATTCCTGCTCCCTGGCAGCTTTTACTCCAGGTTTCCCAGGGATGTTGGGTGTCCCCGTGTGGGGCTCCCTGAACTCTGGGGTGGTGGGTGCAGGCTCTGTGCTCCTCCACAGGAGACAGTTCTTGGCAGCTTTTTGTGCAGCTGCATTTCCTGGTTCCCTATTGAATGGGGAAGCTTGAAAAAAAGCAAAACAACCACCCCTTTGCTTTTCATCAGAGATGTATTTTCCAGCCTGTCTCCAGGCAGCTCCCAACCCAAAGGGCACCACCGACAAGCAAACAGCAACTGGGGGGAGGGAAGAGGAGGACAGAGGAAGATGGAAAACCTCCTATACAATAATTAGAATAAAATTGGGGTATCAAGAATACAGGGGTCAGCTTCTGTTCACACCAATATGGCTTTCACCTTGTAGAGAAAGGCCTGCACCAGGTAATTAGGTCAAGTCAATGATTATATATCTTTAAGCGGAGTGGAAGGGACTGTAATTGTGATGAAATTTGTTTGAAGAGGGAAAGCATGGGGAATTTTGTTTAAAGGTAACGAGTTCAAAGGGTAAATGAAGTTCAAGGTTCAGTTCCTGTTCACTCCTAACAAAAAAACCCCACACAACAACACCCACGCACACCAAGCAGCCAATATTTCTATCAGACGAGTTGCTTTATCTTTTGGGGAAGGGAATGGGATCATATCCCTGTAGGAAAACTGGAATTAAACCAGTGACAGCTCTTTAATGGGGCTTTCTTTCTTTCGGAGCCAACAGAAGGGTAAACCTTGTGTAATGGGTTTTTCCCCTACTTGGTTTATTCTTCCCTTCGGAGCGAGCTGCACATGCAGCCACCTTGTATGTAAATCAGGGACACCCTAAAAGGGCCATGCCTGTGATATGCAAATCCCCACTTTGTTTATGGGAACTTTACAAGGGAGGGGAAGGCAGCTGGGCCATGGACAGTGGGGGAAACTGCCCAACTTGGGGGATTTAATAGGATTTCGGCTCCCCATAAATGTTTTTGGTGGAAGAAAGATGTGTTCCTATTCAAGTTTCTGAAGTGGTCTGTGTCTGTCCTGGTAAATCTGCCACTTCTGTTGATGCTGGTGGATGTTCTGGTGTGATGGAAGGCAGGAGTGGATCTCCTGGGAAAGGCTTGGGTGTCCTTGAGCATGAGAGAGAAGGAAAACCAGTTGTGGCTGCCAGTGGTGTGGAAAGGCGGGGATACAAAGTTGTGATATGAGTCGGGATCTCTGGGCTCTTCCTCACAGCACTGTTATGTGATCTGGGAATTTGGGCCAACATTTGGATCCAGAGGGTTTGGAGCAGGTGCTTGGAGGTGGCTCTGCAGGAGGACCTGGCTGTGCTCGTTGTCCCCTGTGGAAACAAGGAGAGGTTCATGGTGGTGGTGTTTGGGCTGCTTTTCTCATGTGGGTGTTGAGCTTTGCTGCTTTTTCCCTGATAGCTTAACTGTGAGATGGGAGCACAAAATAATGGCATTTGACCTCATCTTGAAGGGAACTTCAACAGTTTAGTGATGCTTTCACTTAGCAGCTCCCCGAGAGAGCTCCACACTGGGTGGAGACAAGGGGCAGCCCCCAAATGTCTTGACTTGGTCAGTAAAACTCGCTGTGAACTTGGCCTGTGATCCAGCTGGCCCGGGTGCTGGGCCAGGCTTTGGGGACACCCCACAGAGGAGGACGTGGTGACACCAACCTCGATGGCATAGCCAGCACCCACGGGCTGGTGACCAGCACCAGGACTGAGGGGTGGGGGGGGCTGGAGGGGCCACAAAGGCAGAGCTTCACCTCTGCTGAACCCGGGCTGCAAATATTTGCACCCTGGCAAAATTTAGTAGAAGTTCAAGGAACAGCACTACAACAATATTAATGACCCCGAGGGGCACGCAAAGTTCAGAGTTCGCCCCCTGTTTACACCCCTGCTCCTTTCTCCTTTTTCCTACGGCACCTCTCCTGTCTTTGCTCTGAAGTCGACGCCTCCGCTGCCGTGAAGACGTTTGGTGACATTTCAATCTGTTTGAGTTTATTTTTCCGTGGAGGGGAGTTAAAAAAAAAACAACAAAAAACCCCTCCCCAAAAAACCCCAAAAAACAGAACCCAAAACAACCCAAACCCACAGCGGTTCCGTGCGGGTAACAGAGGGCGAGGGGTGGGAGTCGGAGCGTCGGGGCAGAGGGGGGAGCAGGGAAGGCAGTTCAAGGTTCACTCTTTGTTCACACGCAATCAAAAGTCTTCAGTTATCAGGTATTTAAACCCAAATCAGCAGTTCCATATCCGTAACCCGAGCCGAGCGCTCCCCCC
>VXAU01000810.1:113506-135165 GCA_013399695.1 Formicarius rufipectus | reverse complement strand
AGAAAAAGAAAAAAAGAAACAAACAAAAAGAAAGGGAGAAAGAGAAAGGAAAAGAAAGCCCTTTGAAACAAACTACGGCGCAGTAATTAAAGCAGGGGAAATGCATTTGCTTTCCAGGAGGTTTTGAGCTGAAATCTGTCAGAGCTGGGAAATGGAGCTGCCACCCCTAAATTCCCACTTTTAGCTTCACAGGGGTCTCCGTGGTGCTTGTTCCTACACACAGTGAGGGTGTGGTCCCCAGCCCTGGTGGAGAGGAGGGTCGAGCCACCTCTGATGTCCTCTGATGGCTCAGGGTTTATCCTGGTAAACTTGCTCCGGTTTCCAGCAAAGCCCAGGAGAGCAGATCCAACTCTGCCCCCTTCTAAAATCAATTTGTCCAACTGCTCATGCTTTTGGAGAGCTGGGGGGGGGCTCTTGGTTTGGGCAGGGCTGCCCAGTCTGATGCTCACCAGTGGCCCAGGGTGGTCCTTACCTGGAGCCTTCCTGGAGACCACAGGGAACTTCTGCAGCTTCATAAATCCAGCTTCACTCTCAAGCAGGTGGTTCCACTTCCAGGGCACTGCAGGCACAGGGTGGTTTTCATCTTCAAATCGTCCCTGTTTATTATTTTTATTTTTCCTGTGGCTTGGTTTGATTGCTGGAAGGGGGAAGGGGGATGCTTGTGGTTCATGTTCTCCTTGCTCTGATGGATTCTTCTAAGGATGTGGCTTTAATAATCCTTGTGAATCCCTTCCAGCTTGGGATATTCCGTGGTTCTGTGAGATGTGCACAGGACTCCTTGAAGGATACCACCACGTAACTCAGGTTTTACTCTGTACCCTGTGCTCCTGAACCCCAGTAGGGTCAGTTTGGTGAGTTGTGGGGTTTGCCTGAATCTTCTCAACTGTTTAATAAAAAAATTGCAAAAACAGGGGAGGGGATGCCTTTATTCCAGAGAATCCAGGCAAAATCCTGCTGTTTTTCCTCGTGGTCTCCCAAAACATCTTGATGTGTGGAGCTCAACCAAACCCACACCCCAACCAAGGAGTTGCACAGCCCTGTTTCACCAAAGACAGGAGGAAAAATGAATAACTTGAATTAATGCAGCAACATTTACCATAATAGTGATATGGATGGTGGAAGGTGTTATTAAAGATGTGCCCCATGAGATACTTAGTGGGGAAGAGCTTAAATTAAATGTGTTGGGTTTATTACTTAATGCTCAGATAACAACTCGAAGCAAACCTACTAAATTTTGCTTCTCCCCCCTTTTCTCTCTGCCCTGAGCAGACCCTGGTTGGGTTTCCAGCACAAAGGTCTTCTCCAAGTGGAGCAGGAATGGTCCAGCCTTGGGGGTTGAGCTCCACCATCTGTGACTTCCATGGCTGGATCGTGTGTTCCAACTTTACGGAAGGACACACAGAGTGTTTAACACTTATTTCTGTAATTAGCAACTAAATTCTGCCTCTACTGATGATGATAAAAAGGTGGTTAATAACCTGCTCTCCTTCGGAAGGTAGCAGAGATGCTTTTCAAGGGACTCCAAAAATCAGGGGGAAAATGTACATTCTGAAAAAATATCATGTATTTCTCTCAGAGATTTTGGCATTGAGCTCTAATCCACACCAGTGTGGGAAACCATGATTGTGCTGAATTATCAAATATCTCGGTGCTCCAATACAGAAAAAGTGTTGATTTTAGAAGATATTTAATTCTTTTCCTGTTGTCTTTTTGAATAGCCTAACTAATGATTTTCATTAGCGGGGCTGTAATTTATATAGTCCCTGTGGGTTGGTGCAAGGTTAAATAATTTAAAGGAATAAAGCCCTTCTCTGATGTAATGCAGCTAATGAAGGATACGAGAGCCTTTGCCAGTGCTGGGTGAAATAGAACTCTGAAGCAAAACAGCAGCCACAAATCTCAGCATAAATATCCAAATGCAGCAAGGAGCTGCAAATGTTTCCAGCCGTGCCATCAAACCAGGGCCCCCCGGAATTACGGGGGGAATATCACGGGATTGCCATAAATAAAAAAATCCATCCTTAATGACGAGGCAGCCTCGTTTGAGCGCATTACCCGGGTTAAATGGGAGCAGGCAGAAGCAGCAAGTCCTCCAAGACAGGGGTGGTGGTGGGGGGAAGCATTGTGTGTTAATATGATTTACAGAGCTGCAGAGCTCAATGGAATAATTGTTATTATATCTGTACAGCCAGATGGCACGGGGTGTAAACAGCCATCGAGCACCTCCGACACGAGCGCTGTCACCGGCGCTTTCAGGTGTCGCTCCTCCATCCCCTCACTCCTCCCAGCACTCAGCTCTGCCTTCCCTGCCCACAAAATGCTTCCACTCTCCCAAGGAGATGCGTTTCCCCCTCTTCTCTTCTTTTTCGTTTTCTTTTTTTTTTTTTATTTTTAATTTTAATTGAAACAATTTTTAATTCGGGGGGGGAGGGAAATCTCTGCTAGAAACGCTTCCTTAGGAGAACTTGCAGAGCCTGAATTTTGCCTCAGCGAATAAAGGCAGAGAACTCGTCGCTGCCCGGTTTTGTTTTACACATTTACGATGACAGATGTTTTAAAAGTCCTTTCAGCTGAAGAGCTTTAGACTTTTTTTATCCTTCATTTCTCCCTGTGCAGCAATACAAGGGAGGGATGGTCAAAAACTTAGAGCAGCTTAAAAACTGGCACACTGAGAAATTAAGGCATAAAACAGTCAGTAAAATCAGTAACGCCAAATTTGAGCCAGGTTAGATTTTACATTGCATGGCTTTTATTTTAAATAAATTTTAATATTGCTGGGTGCTTTTTCTGGGCTTTTAAAATAGTCAGGGCTTTACAGGCAGGGATTGTGAAGGACTTATTTTTTTTTATCCTTTCTGGGTTTTTTCTGTCCCCTAAAATATTTTGCTTTGGCGTTTGGAAACAGCAGCTCAAACGTGCTTTTCCCAATCTTAGGTGTCTGAAATATTGCCCATCCATTACTCTCCACGTGTTCCATACCTTACACATAATCTACTCCAGGAGTAATTCATGGAAATCCAATTGCTGAGTAGTTCTGGGCTCACAGAGTTGCGCCGAGCACGTAACTCTGCTCCTCCTTTTACAACTGGGATACTTCTATTTATTCCAACTGGCCTTGGGACACCTGTGGTAGGGAATGGGGTCTCCCATGTGGGAAGGACATATGTGCTCCATACACAGAGTATTTTATTTTTCCAGGGGAGGGGGTGGTTGTGAGGAAGGAGCCCCTTCATTCCAGATCCAGGGTCACAGCAGACCCTGCCCGCACCGCCCCCAGATGAAACACCTCCATCTTTTTGTTTGGATCCCTTTTTTCCCTGGATTTTGTAGCCATTCCGTGGAGCAGCCAGGCCTTGCAGGGTGAGAGGGTTGTGTGTGGAGAATGGCAGGAAGGGAAGCAGAGATAGAGGCTGCTGTCGGGTGGCTGAACGGCGGCGTTGGGGAAAGCGCCGGCGTGGTGGTGACCCTGGTGAGCCGCGCAGGGCCATTGTTCCCGTGATGGAAGGCACTGTCAGCAGTGAAATATGGGCAGCCTGGCTGCCTTTCCTGTTGGAGGGAAACAGGAAAAAAAACACCCCACAGCCCACCAGAAAAGTGGTCACCCCTCCCTTTTTTTTTTTTTTTTTGAATACTATTTACATCTTTGCCTACTTTTAGGTCGTTTTTCGCCGGCGTGTCTGAGAAGCTTTTATTGAATCCCATCTCGCAGCTGAGGAGGAGAAGAAAAGCCTCAGTTGCTCAGGAAGGGCCGTTGTTCTTTTGCCCTTAGATAAGGGAATGGCTCTCGGGGACTTCGAGAAGGTTGTGTGTGCTCTGCAATGAACTCTTAAAACTAATTCATTCCCTCCTCCCAGTATTTCTCTTCATTAGAGGAACAGATCCTCAGCTGTTGGAAATTGTGGTAACTTCATTAGGGGGGTTGGGCAATTTACACCAGCTGAAAAGCTGCCTGGGAGAGTTTTGCCCGGAGGGAGAAGGCACAATTCCGTGCATGGCACTTTGACCCTGGCATTACAAATGTCCTGGGTGCCTGTGATATGTTACCCTGGGTGCCTCATATATTACTGGACCTCAGCAGCAGGACATGACGGAGGGTTTTCCGTCTTCCTTGTGAATTTCCAAGTGTTTTGCCTTTTGTTTCATTATCGCTGGAGGACGTTTTGGCTCTTAGCCTTGTGTTTGAAGAAGACTGTGCAGCGATTTGTAGGCTGATGGTTAGAGGAAGACAGTGGGATTGTGCCTCCCACCCCAAACTGAGGCACAGATAGGTCAGCCCCCAGCCAGGCCAAGGCAACATCAAACTGCTCCTTGATTTAGTTGCTCTTCAAGTTCTAATATTTCATCCTCCGTAACTTTGCCCTTCTTAAAAGGTTTGTCTGGGTTGTTTTTCTCCCTGGCACGTTGTGTTCAGAAGGCATTGCCAGGTCCTCGCCAGCGCCCTGCTCATCAGAACAGCTCCAACTTCTGTGGCCTCAATCACAGCAAAAAAAATATTTAAGCATCTGCTTAAAACAGCCTTTACTTAACAAATTAAGTCAGCGGGGCTTAACCATGTGTGTAAGTACTTTTTGAATGGGGATTGTCTTCTTAAAGAGTCCCAGCCTCCATCTATTACAGGCACTTGTGCACCCTCCTGCTCCGCTGTAGCACGTTGAGACACACGGAGGATCTGCCACCAGGAACTTCCAGGGGAAGTGAACAAGTTGTACCAACAGAAACCAGACCCATCCCGGTCTAACTACACTCACTTTACAACTATGGGCTAATAGAGTTACTGCAATCCAGCTCAGATAAATCACGGCAGGGGTTACAAACACGAGAAAAAGGCGTTTGTGGAGCGGAGTTTTTTTCCGGGAGGGGTTCACTGGGAGATGAAATGTGTGTGAAACGTGGTGTGTGTGTCAGAAATGCTGCCGAGACACTGAAGGGGGAAAGCAGCAGCACAAGGAGCCTCCTGGCACCTTTGGGCTCCACTGAGGAAAATGTAGTTAAAGACGAAGCAGAGTTTCCTTTTTACAGCTTCCAGAGGCCACAGAGCAATTCCAACACCACTCTCTCCTTTTTTTACCCATTTTTTTTCCCTTTAATCTCAAACACACAAGTCCAATATCCTGACATGGTTTTGCTTGGTTTGAAGTCTCTCCAAAGCATTTTCAGCCTCTCCCGAGTGACTCTTCACCCCCGTCTCCCCCCCTTTCCCCTCGGATGATGCCCCTCCGTGTGCTCAAGGGGAGGAAACTACTGCTAATTCCAATGAAATTAACTTACATTGTTGTTTTGCTGCTCAGTAATAATTTTCACGGGGTGCCCCAGGGGCACCTCTGTTCCCTGTTCTAAGATGTCACAATCTCTGGGATACAGTATTGCTGTTCAGCTTGACTTCTCATTTCTGTTGCCTGGAGCTCTGCTGCTCTCAGGAAACCGTGTCGTATAAATCGAGGCATCTCTGGGCATTGTACACACATATATAATTTATCTATTTTTTTATTATTATTATTTAATATTTTATGTATACTTTTAAAAGCCGCCCGTTGCTGTTGTGTTTTTCTCACCTCCAATTATTTTTGGAGGTGCCCCAGGGCCAAATTGAAGCTGGTTTTCCACTGCAGCCAGGCTGAAGTGAGCGGGGTTTGCACCAGCACCACCGAGCAGAGAATCTGCCCCAGAATAGCAGTTTAGCTCCGTAAGAGCGTGGATTATTTTCCAGAGGAACTTGGCAGCAGGATTTGGGGGAGGAAAAGGATGCTCTGGTGGCTGTGGCTGTGGACAGGACCTAGAGGAGGATCTGAGCTCAGCGTCTGGCTCAGCAACGGCTTCTGCGTGTGCAAATTATCTTTATGTCTCTGTCCCCACCTGCAAAATGAGGTTCATTATCTTCTGTTTAAAATATAATCTCCTCTGAATACAGACAGGCTTTTCCAACGTGTACATAAAACACCCTGTGTGATAGGGCCCTGATCCCTGCAGGGACCTCTCCTTCCACGCAGAGATTATTTATATATGGGAGTTTTTAGAAGACATTTGAAGGACTCTGGAGAATTAAGCATCCTTTTGTGCAATACCTGATATTGCATTTTCTGTCACCGTGCACACTGACAGTCCTTTAGCTCTGGGCCACGTCAGCAGAGCTCCCAAGGTCTGATCTTTGGCTCCAAAGGGGCAACCCTGGAAGGGGAAATGGGATAAATACTCCAGGATGGTCTAAACTCAGTAGCCCTTGCTAACTGAGAGCCCATCCAGTTTCTAAATGCCTGAATCCCAGTGGGTGCAGCTCTTAAATCAGTGGGAAACACAGACTTGGCTGGGTGCTCTGAAGTGATGGGTGTTTGTATGCAGGGAAAAAAACCCCCAAGCCCAAACTCTGTGGGGGCAGATTTGGGTGGTTTTAAACCGGTTTGGTATCAGATCTTGGGGTTTAACTGGCCCTGTTAACTCCATCTGATACTGCCTGGTTGGAGCCCGTGGTGCCTCCTGGAAAGCTCACAGTTAATAATTTGTCTTTGAAAGCTTCTTGGTGTTTGGATTTCACTTTATTGCGCCTCTTGGAAATCTGTTAGGAAAAAAACGACAACTTAGATGAATCTTCAGCAATCTTTTTGAAAGAGGAGTCGTTGCCTTCCCCTCGTCGATAAAATGAAGGGGGAGGAGGATAATTATTGTGTTTTAAGATCATTTCTAGGACTCTGTAGGTCTTCCATCGAGGGCTGTGGAGCTGATGCTGGAGCAGCTCTCTCTATAAAAGGTCATGCAGCTCCCTCTGTATAAACACATTGCAAATATTTAGTTAAAGTGGGAATGCTTGTAAAGAAGCAACTGGATGTTTTTCGTTTCTCTCAGTGCAGGGATCTGGTCTCTACATCTGAGGCTGTAAAAATTTGACAGGCTTGTCCTCTTGGAGGGAAATAGTTGGTGTAATGGCTGAGCCAGTCACCTATCCCAACCAGGCTCAGAAATTGTTAATTCAGGAGCCAGACAGATGTGTCTGGTCCAGGGAGATGTGTTTATCGAGCATGTGTTTAGCTTCATGTGCTTATTCTGCAGAAGATTCCATAATACATTCCCCCCCCTCTTATTCACTGAGGAAGAAGTCCCAGACCACAGCTTTGCTCTGAAGGGTTTTGTGTTTTGGCCTCAGTGCAGGGTTGCTGATTCTGGCTCTCGCAGGATAACCGAGGAGGGGAACTACGAGACCTGAACTTTGTGAGCCTTCAATTTGCTAAATGAATTTAAAAAGAATCCCAGTTTCCCCGTGATGGAGCCGCCCCAGCAGAGGAAATACGTGTCTGGAGGGCCTTGAAGCTGCTTTGAAGTTTTGGGGTGACTGGACCTTGTGGGACAGGTACCTCGGGAAGGAAGAGCAAGGCTTGGTCCTTCCCTGTTCCTGCCAGAGATGCTGCACCAGCTCTGCACAATTCCCGGGATTAAAGGAGGGGTGACTGAAGTGATGGTCAGCCAGAGCTGGGGGTCTCTTCCCCTTCCCCCCCATGCCATGGCCATGGTGCCTGTTCTTCCAGCTCTCCTCCTTCCCCCAGCACATTGCACAGTTGGAGGGACCTTACAACCCCCTCTCCTTTTACCTGAGCCCAGATTTTTAAATTTTCTTTATCCTCCCAGCAGCCAAACCCCTCGTGACACAGCAGGGGCACCCCGAGGTGCCCCCAGCGCTGTTGGCGACTCGGTGGCCGAGCAGATGTTTGAGCCCAGTGCCCCCAGTTCCAGTCTGGTGCTGGCCCCAGCAGACCGTGCTTCCTCCCCATCAGGCTGGAGCTGCCCAGGCGAGGCCACGCCGAATTCCAGCTCCTGATGGATCGCTTTCTTCCCAGCAACACAAAAACACGGGTGACTGGTTTTGTGGAAACTTTCTGGAGCTGGAGCGGCTCTAAAGTCACCTGCAAATGGGTCCTGGGTAATGTTTAAGGGTGCCTGGGTGGCGCAGTTAAATATTAATCCCCCTGGATTTCTTTCTTTGGGGATTTATACCCTCTGGAAGGGCTGGGAGCCGCAGGTGTGCCGTGCTGAGGCAGGGGGAGAAGGGGGCACTGAGCTGTGGTGACATTCCTGTCCCCATCCAGGGGTCACTCCGTGGCCTCCAGCCTGAGTTTCCTTGTGCTTGTTGCCTCGCAGGTATTTCTTTATACCTGGGCAGACCAAACCAGGGGAGATGTTGCCTGCACCCTTTGCTTCCCTGCCGGAACCTCACTGGGTTAAGTTTTGCTTTTATCTGGCTTTTCTGAGGGGTTGAAGTTTATCCCTCACCCGCCTGGGGGTCTTGTCTTGCACTCTGATTTTTTCAACCTGTCGGCCCCAAATTTGATGGAATTTGTTCCAGAGGGTTGAATCTCGTGTCATCTCTATGCAGCTGCCAGAGAAGGGGGAAGGAATAAGCGCCTTGGGTTGGCACAGGGACTGGGGCCAACCCTGAGCCAGACCACAAATGTAGCAGCCCTGGGACAGTTTTGGGTTGTGATCCCCCTCCATGGGCATCCAACCACCCCAGGGCTGCTCAGCCAACCTGCTTTTACTGCCCAGCACGTGGAGTCTGTGTGTGCTGGAGCTGCTGGGAAGGTCTCTGTGGCAAACACCCCCTGCCATAAAAATTCAGGTTTTCAAATGAAAACCAAACCACTTTTGTCCGGGGGATTGCCGGGATGGGGAGAGATGATCTCAGGCTGTAGTCCTTGACCTTGTCTCTGTGGCAAACACCTCCTGCCATTAAAATTCAGCTTTTCAAATGAAAACCAAAAAACTTCTGGCTGGGGGAGTGGTGAGAGAGGGAGAGATGATCTCAGGCTGTAGTCCTTGACCCAGGCGTGTTTGCTGCTTGTGTTTTAATTAATTTTTTTTCCTTTGAACTCCAGAACTTTTTAATTAAGATAAAACTCCACAAACACGAAAAGCTGCCACTTTCCTTCACCATAAAACTCGCTGCTACCAGTTTTTTTTCTTTTTAGAAAAAAAAAAAAAGAGGCAAATGGATCTTTCTGGCAAATAGTTCCTAGGGTGGATTAATCTCGGTATTAAAAGCAGGAGAGGTAAATGGCCAGATGTTTCATTTCCAAACAGGTCACAGTGCAAGAGCAGTAAACTCCTTCATGTGAGATGTCCTGCCCACGGCAGCTGCATCGATCCCCTCCGGAGCTGCTCCTGCCGCTGGATCAATGGGCAGCCAAGGGAAAAGTCACGGAGCACCCATGACAGGGGCTGTGTCCTGGGGCCCTGTGGTGTCAGGGGGCCTGCTTTTATTAACTCTGAAATTACCTCTTAAGCCAAATTGGCCAGTTTTATTGCACATTTTCTCCTACCTGGGCGGGGACCTTTGCTTTCCCATCGGAGCCCTGGGCATCCCCTCATTTTTCTCTGCTTCCTCTGGGATCCTGAGTGTTCTCCACCATTGCTCAGGCTGGGAGTGGGAGGAGTTGAGCCTTCCATACCTGCCCAGGAGTGGAGTTCTCCACTGTGCCCAGCCAAGCTCCACATCCCATCCTGGAGGCAGGTTTCCCACGGTGTTGGATGCCTTCCCTTGGACCAGAGGCTGAGGATGGGGCACAAGCAAAGCTAGGTGGTGGGTGAAGAGGCTTTAAACTAAAGGAGAGTAGGTTTAGGTGGGATATTGGGAAGGAATTCTTCCCTTCGAGGGCGGGCAGACCCTGGCACAGGTTGGGCAGAGCAGCTGTGGCTGCCCCATCCCTGGAGGTGTCCAAGACCGGGTTGGACAGGGCTTGGAGCAGCCTGGGCTGGTGGAAGGTGTCCCTGCCCGTGGCAGGGGGTGTAATAGGATGATCTATAAGGTCCACTCCAACCCAGACCATCCTGTGATTCCATGAGGGACTTTTGTAGGAAGCTTCTTACAGGGTCTTCTCCATGCTCTTCGCCTTGAGACCCCAGAGGATGGGATAGGAACCTCTTGCATGGGACAGCACTGGCACAGTTTGGTGTCTCCTTGGCTTCCAAGTCTGCTTATCATTATTTACCTCTTTGCTCATTCCTTTTAGCCCCTTGTATTCTCCCTCCCCTGAGGAAGAGGAGGCTGGAAGGGGAATCTGATGGTGCTGGGCTGCTCTGCCCTTGAATATTTCCCAGAGTTTCTTGGCAACTGGAGCCAGAGCAGGGCTGTGTTGGATGGGGATCGTGGCCCCACGTGCTCTGGGGGGGTGTTGATGACTGCAAAGTGCTCAGGCTCTCTGGGCAGTCGTGGAGACCCTGGAAATCCACGGCACAGACTCCTTGAATTGGTCAGCTCACTAATCCTGGCTGTTAATGGTCCCAGCAGAGCTGTCCCTGGGGATTTGGGGGGTCGGGGGGGGGACCTCTCCACTGGTGTAGCCTTGGAAACTCCAGTTCTCAGGGAGGGCAGGTTGTGGAGTAAAAGGGGCTGTTTAAGAAATCCATCCAGGGGAATTCACCAGCTTATTATCAAGTACAGCATCTAGAAAATCAGATATTTTTATCGCTAATCTGTGCTTTGGGCATTTGAGAGGACAGAGGAGCTGCAGGCCTGCTGTCATTTATGGATGAGCTAATTCTTGCTGGGCTGAAATTAGCTGTTAAAGCAGTCCCAGCCTCTCCCCAGCATGCAGGCAGGATTCCTGGTATGGAGCCAGCTGTGCAGATAGAAAACCTGGGAGCCCAGAATTAAATTTCTCCTTCAGACCCGGGAGATTGGAGCAAGATCCTGTAAACAGCCTTCTCCACCAAGGGCAGCCTGCTGGGATGAAGTGTTTGATCTTTCCCTGGGTGCTCTGGCCTGGCAAGAGGGGGAAAAAAAAGGGAAGATATGTCTGGTGATGCTGAGAAAACCTTGTTAGGGAGCTGAGGTCCAATTCTGGAGCTGAGCCAGGAGCTCCTGGTCTGGGGCTGTGAGGGGCAGGAGGATGGAGACACCAGGAAGGTGTCTCACCAGCAGGTGGTGAGCCCTGGTGGTTGAGGAAGGGGAAGGGCTGGATGTGACCCTCTGCACCTTTTGTCTCATCTTTTGAGAGCATCAACAGATCCCTTTGCTCTCGTGCTGCCCACGTCCTCTCATGATAGTTCTTCCCTGGTGATGGGTGCTTGGACAAGTGGAAATACTTGAGGCTGCTTGATTTGAGATACACATGGCGTTAGGTGGAAGTATTTATGGAATCATGGGGTAGTTTGGGTTGGAGGGGACCTTAAAGCTCAGCTCATTCCACCCCCTGCCACGGGCAGGGACACCTTCCACCAGCCCAAGGTGCTCCAAGCCCCTGTCCAAGCTGGCCTTGCAGTGCCAGAGGGTCCCTGTCCCTGGGGCTGGCTGAGCCAGCTGTGAGCAGACTCGTGTGGAGTCGCCCCCTCACTGCCCACCCCCGAGTGTTTACCCTGGGCATGTTTTAGTGCTCCTGGGGTCATTGCCACTGACCCAGGGACGAGTCTGTCCAGCCCTAAATGTCAGGAGACTGACACCCAGGAAAAATGAACCAACTCCCGTTTACCTACAGGCTGTTCCTTGTCTCACAGGCAGGATGGGAACAAGAGCAACAGAGGCAGAACGTCAGAGTGACGTCCAGGGCCAAAACGAGGCTTTGCACTCCCTAGGAAAGAGGAAAAGTTTCTAAGAAAGTAGTTCTAAAAAACCTTTCTGCCTTAATGATGGGATTTTTAAACTTATTATTTAAAAAAATATTTTCAAAATATTTTTCAATCATTACTGTGTATTTTTTTAATGAAACATGATTTAGCTGGACAACAATCTGGGAATTGGGAAGAGATGCAATCCATGCCTGAGCCCTTTTCTGTGGTAAAGCCTCGAGCCTTGCAGAGCTGAGGGGGCAGGTGGGCTCCCTCCTGCCAGGTGCCACATGGGCATTTGCAGGACCCAGCCCTGATCCTGAATTCCCTGGGCCTGAGTTCCTCCTTCCATGACTTTGGGAAGCCCCACCCTGGGGCCAGCCCAGGCTCACTCACATCTTAGCCTAGTTTAGCTCTTCAGTGGCTCATCCCCTCTCTCTCCACATTTTCCAGCACCCCTGCCGGTTTGGACACGGGCTCTTCTTTAGGATTTATAACCCCAGAAGCTCCTCCACGTGCTGAGGGACCCCATTTCCCACCTCCAGAGCTGCACCCCAAGAACAAGCCCTGGATTCCTCTCCTTTTGCTCCAGCCTGTGGTGACCATGACCCTGCTCTGAGCTCCCACGCTGTGTGTTCCCAGCCCTCCCTCCCCTTTCCCTGCTTCTCCTGGATTTAATGGGGGAAGGCTGAGGGGGAGGAAGGTTTCAGCAGGGCTGGGTTTGTAGAGTGCTCTCAATGGTCTGTAACGTGCAAGCAAATCTCAGCTATAATGTAAAGCGTAATAAGCAGTTTGCAGGCTATGAATCTGCAATTAAAACAGTTATAGTTAATTTAAATAGTAGAAAATGAGGTTGATTTAATGCTTATTGATTTGGTAATGGGCACTGGCTGTGTGTGACCAAGTGACTCTGGGTCACAGCGGCTCATAAAACCACGGCGTGGCTCTTCACGGTGGATTTGCCCCCACGCCCACCTCGCCACCCCCTCGAGCCCCCCCTCCCCAAAATGAGACACATCCCATCATGACCCTGATGTTCAGAGAGTCCTGAAAGCCGTAAGAGGGTTCCCCTGACCCCCAGGGCTTTCCATCCAGCACCCCCCCCAGTTACACCCGGGTTGTTCCTGGTGGAGAGCCCTTCCTTGCATGTCGACGGGGTGGAGCAGCACCGACCGTCTCGCCAGCAGCAATGCTAAAAATGACCATGTTCAACATTAAAGCGGTGTGGTTTTAATTAAAATTGATTTTGGACTAAGTCCCTAACTAGTGTTTCTAATGGCTGCCATTTTTTTTCCTGATTGCAAAAGGGAAAAAAAAAAAGAAAAGAAGGAAAAAGAACAACTCGAAGTTTAAAAATAAAGAACGGGGGAAGAGCGATGGGCGGTTGGGAAAGGGGGGAAGGAGCGGGGTGGGATACACGGAGCAGCTGCCTTGGATTTCCAGTGTCAGAGCCTAAACAGGAGAGAAAAACTCTGCTTTGGTAACTCAGCCCCTTTCTCTGTCCTTCCAAAAGTTTTTTACATCCCTGAAGTGCCAGTGAGCGGAAGAGATTTGTTTAACTATGTGAGCTGGAGTATCAAACCCACAGATCTCATGTTACAGCCTTATTTCTCTTTTTATTAATTAATTTTTGGCAGAGTCTTTATCAGGATTCTTTTAATTATCGGCCCTCGGTACAGCGTTAATCCTGTGAATACACTGGATTAATTCGGGGGTTATTATGTGTTGTAGCCTGCGGGAACCAAAGCTCAGTTGTAATTTGTTAATGAAAGTTGGGATTTCTCCGAGGTGCCTGTGGGTGGTGGATCCTCATTCCCGGCTAATTTGGAGTTGGAGTCTGCATTTCTGCCATGAAGTGCAGTTTTAATCCTGCTGCAGTAAATTGGGGGGGTTTTCTGACCCTCTCAGGTGAGCTCCCCCTGCGGTGCAGGGACGGTTTTGTGGGTGCTGCTGTTTGTTTTGAAATGTTACTCATCTAAATGGAGCAGAAAACCAGGAATGTCACGTGTGGCCAAACGTCTCTGAATTCCAATCCTTGTTCCTTGGGCTACCCAGAGTTTCCTGGGGAGGCAGGAGGGAAACCCCCAAACTCTGCGATGAGGTGGCTGAGACCTGTAAAGCACAGGCAGCTTCTTCTTGCCATTTTCCTGCTGATTCTAAGCCAGTTTCAAAGGACAGGCTGGTCCTTAATGCCACCCTTTTGTGCCCATCGACTCTCAACTTGAGGCTGAGGATTTCTCTGCTGCAAATATTTGGCTAATTACTAAAACGTGGATAAACCCAAACAGAGCCTGATGCTGCAAATCTGCTTCTCTGGGCTCGAGCCTCCCTCTGCTCGTGCTCGGGAGATCTTCAGCCGCTAATTCCCTCTTAAGAAGATTCCCCAAAGAACCCGGGCATGCCATTGTTTTCCTCCAAGTGGAAATGCACTCTTCCACGGCCCAGCCCTCACCCAGGGGATGCTTCTCCTGAAGTCCCTCCTGGCTGTGGTTTCCCAGCGATCGCTGCGTTTGGGCAACTCTCCGTTCCTATCGTGTCCCTAAAGCAGCATCTTATTGTCCCCACAGTGGCAGTGGCTCTGCCAAGGGCTGAACAGGGACTGGGGATGAGATGAGATGGATAATCCCACCTGGGGGAAGGGAGGGAATGATACCCTGGGTGGTTTCCTTAACCACGACAAAGCAAATTCAGGCTATAATTTAGTTTGAAGTCGCTGCGGGTTTGTGTGGGTTTAAACTTCCCCCTAATCCCTGGCTTGTTTCAGTTCAACTAAACCCCCTGCCGGGGTGGAAAGGGTTAAATTTGGAGCTCGTCCGAGGGAGAAGGGGAGAAATGTGCCATACTGCAAAGTGGGATAAAGCAGAAAAGATGCAGATGGGTCGGTCTTGCAGGAGGCATTCTGGAGCCAGGCCAGCTGCATTTTCCACATGCCGGAGGAGTGAGGACTCGGACAGATGGGACTCCGGGGTCACCCGAGAAAGCTCCAGTGAAAAGGTTACCTTGTAGGAGCATTAGACACACTTCTCAGCAGAGCACAGGGGTCAGGCACACTCTACTGTACAGCCACCGTGCCAGGGAAAACAAACAGCCCCAGCCTGCACAGTGTCAGCGGCTGTGGGAAGGACTTTAAAAAAATAATTAAAGGCCCCTGGAAGGCTTCCCCGGACATGGAGAGGCTGCGGGGATCCGAAGGTTCTCGCTGCCTCCTGTTAGGAGGAATTATAAGGCTCCCTGTGTTCTTGGTCTTCCCAAAACAGGCTGCAGTGGGGAAAGTTTTGGGGGCTCTTTGGAGATGCATTTCTTTCGTTTTGGGGATTCTTTGGAGCTGAATTTCTCTCGTTTTGGGGGCTCTTTGGAGCTGAATTTCTCTCGTTTTGGGGGCTCTTTGGAGCTGAATTTTTCTCAGAGCGTGGGGAAAACGGGCTGAGTATTGTGTTTTGGTGCAGCTTCCTTTTCTGGCCTTGGATTTCGGGGGAGTGAGAAAGCCTGGAGGTTCCAGCCCTGGTTCTGCCCCAGGTTCCAGCCAGAGGGGTTTGTGAACGTGGCTCTGGCACCCAGTGCCAGCTCTTGGAAAGTCAAGCAGATGTTTCCTCATTTAGCTCGGCGTGGCTTGTCAGTGATCCCAAGAGGGAAATTAAGATGGGCTCGGGACAGGCAGGGCTCTGTCTGCTGCAGCCACTGAAAAGGGAGAGGAAAAGCTTGATTTTATTATATTTTTTTTGCCCCCATGTTGTGGGTTTGGCATCTGTATTTATTTACCCATTTTATTTTTTGATGGAATGAGTCATCTCTTCGGGGCAGGGGGCAGAAAATCCCTCTCCCCCTCGTCCTCAAAGCACGTTTTGTTGTTTTGTATTAATTTTGCCAGCAGAATTCAATGCTTTTTAAAGCTACTGGTTCAGACAGAGTAACTGTGGGTAATAACACTGTATTTGTAGCTATTTGTGGGGTTTGTTCTCTTCCATCTGGTAGTCTTGGGGCACTTCATAGCTGTCCTTTGTGAGAAATCAGATGGAGAATTAATCATTACCCTCATTTTTCAGTTGGGCCAACTGAGGCAGCTGTGGGCACTGGAGGTTTGCTCTCAGTCTTGCAGCAGCAAGATGGCAGGAAAATGAAGATATTCCTGAAATTCTCCTTCTCATGAGGCAAAAAACCTCTGGATATCTATGGATCCTGGATTGCACCTAAATCTCCTGGTCTAAATCTCATTAGAGCCACTAGAAAAAACTCTGCTGGTCTGTAGGCATTGGGCTCAGGCCTCAGTTATGAGGTTAAAAACCAGCAAGACTCTGGTTTCCTTAACCTTTGTGCTGCTTAATTTTGCTCTGGATTAATAGGTTGTTCTGGTCTATTAGCAGCAGAGCTCGTTCGCTCTTGCCTCATTTTCCTTGGAATAATAAGACCAAAAAACTGATGCCTTGCTGGAAGAGAGGGGGGCAAATAGAAGGAGCCGGGGCTTCATCCTCACATAAAAGCACACGGAGCAACGTGGCTGCTCCCAAGGTGGGAAAAACCCCAATCCCAGCCCCGGGAAGCACGAAGAGAGATTTGCCTCTTCCCTTTTCGTTGCGAGGCGTGGAGGGACGGGAATTTGGAGCTCCCAACCCTCTTTCCCCGAGGCTGTGAGGGGCTTTCTCAAGGCTCGGGCTTTCGGGGGGCTCTTTGTGAAAGGCGAGTCCCTCCCCGGGCTGGGTCCCCGCTCGCCCCAGGGCTCGGAGCCCCGCGGGCAGGGTCACGGCTGCTTCGGACGGGGCGGGAGCAGCCGAGGGACCGTCTGCGTTTCGGGGGCAAAGAATGTGTGTTCAAAGGGCTAATGGTCCCACTGTCCGTCGAGGTCATCGGGCGGTCAAAAGCAAATGATTGCAGCCTGTTCCCCGCTGGTCGCTCGGAGCTCTCCGGCCGTCGGGCTCGGCTGGAGCCGCGATTTTCGGGAGGATGTGGCAGGGAGAGGAGTTTGCTCCTCAACAACTCGGTGTGTGCGCAGGGAGAGCCTTGAGAGGGCTCGGCTTTGCTTCGGAAGGGAAGCCAGTGGAACGGGCCCCGACCCCGCGCTTGGTGGATGGATGGATGGATGGATGGATGGATGGATGGATGGATGGATGGATGGATGGATGGATGGATCCCGAGGCGGTGGATGCAGGGGTGGGGGGAGCTTGGGAAGGCTGGAATTCGTGTGCGTGGAGGGAGTGGAGTGTTTCTGGGGGGGAAGGGTTTGTAGGGCAAGAGGGACCTCGCCCTGTGGAAACACGGGGGAAATGCTCCCCTGTCCCAGGGCGGAGAAACCCGATCCCGGCTTTAGGGAAGGAGATGGATTTGGGGGCTGCTGGTTTGGTGATTGGGATGAAGAAAATTGTGCTCTCTGCCTTCCAGGAGGTGCTGGCGTGGGGTTTTCTGCGTGGGCTTCGTTGCCCTCTGCCGACAGTGGCTGGGTTGGATGCAGGTGCTGGAGCCGGGGGCACAGGCAGGATGCAGAGTGCTGGAGGGTGGAGATGTTCAAAATCATCCCAGAGCCTGCAGGCCGATTCTGGGAGTGGCAGCAATTCCTGCACAGTTCCAAAATCCTGCAGCCAGACTGTTCAGGACATTTAAAATCCTGGCTGTGGTTAAAAAAGTTTGCCTTTTAAAATTATTCCTAATGAAGGCTAGTTTAACCAAACTGCATTGAGAGAGAGGGAGGCATCTCATCTTCTCCTGACTTCAAGTTCTCAGGCTAAATTGTTTTTCCCTGGACAGGGAAGAGAGTCGGACCTGAGGGGCTCATTATGTTCTTTTGCTACTTCATCAAAATCAGAGAGAGCAGATCCCTGCCCAGGCCCTGCCAATACCTCCCACCACGGGCCTGCCTGGGCAGTCCCAGAGCAGGGAGGGATGGGACCCAGACCACTTAAAACTGGATGATGGA
Organism: Formicarius rufipectus; assembly: GCA_013399695.1. NCBI lineage: Eukaryota > Metazoa > Chordata > Aves > Passeriformes > Formicariidae > Formicarius > Formicarius rufipectus. The sequence continues at coordinate 117,734 of VXAU01000810.1, read as the reverse complement.
AAAGACTGTTCCCACCAGGATGTGCAGGATCAGGTCCATCCTGGCCCTGCCCAGTGGAAAAGGTGTTGACTGGAGGAACTGGAAGATGCCCAAAATATAACTATATAGCTAAATATAACATTAAAGCTGTTGCTGTCTCTTCCAAGATTTTCCTCTTAGGGGTCAAACCCTCCCTTTCCTGCTCTGTTCTAAATCAGGTCATTCTTTTTCTCTATTCTTAAACATTTCCTTAAAAAATCCCTCCTTCCTCTCCACCTTATCTTTATGGCATTGCTGCTTTATTCCTTACATTGTTTCCCAGATAAGCCCTCATTCCAGAGATTGGGAGCCTTTTCCATCCTTCAGCCAGGTCTTTTTAAGTCTGTTCATTACACAGGGACACCCTTTGGCATCAAAGGTGTCGGGTAAACTGAGAGTTCATTGCTGTATTCAGTGGGATCCTTAGAATTTATGCCTAATTACAAAATGGATTAGAATATAGCACAACCTCTTGGTGTAAAAGGCATTGCATTAATTATGATTAAAATTGAATGACTGACTGTGCTGGAATTACGTGGAAGAAAGTCCCAGAGTGGTGGTGGTGATGCTTGGTCTCCTCTAGTGCCTTACGTGTATTCCCATGGTACCTTATGAGCTCTTAAAACATCCTCCCAAAGCACTGTGGAACGGAGAACTGCTGGTTTCCCACTGTCTTTCTTTTCTGCCAGGCCATTGCTTGAATGATGCCAGGATCCTCAGGAATTTTCGTGCCTTCAGGAGCTGGGACTTTGAAGGCAGCAAGAGCCAAATGTGTGAGCTGGAGATGCTGCTCCACTTCTCTGGTGCCTGGGGAACTTCTCAGCGACAGAGAGAGACACTGATCCCAAGGGCTTCTCTGAAGCTCTTCCTGCTGGGAAGGACAGGATGAAAAAGGCCACTCCCAGGTCTTGCTCTTGGCCAGGTGGAGGACTTGCCATATTCTGTGGGCAAGACTTTTCACCAGCATCAGGGATTGAGATCTGATGGTGAGGATGGAGCTTTCCTCACCAGCTTATCCCCCATCCCCAGGGGCTGCCCTGGTAGGTCACAGGGCGATGCAGTGGCAGGAAGATGGGATGCCACCACTTTAACTTGGTCCATAGCTATCCAGGAAGACCTTTCCTGTGATCCTTGGATTGAAGGATACTTTTCAGATGGAGTTCAGACTGCATTCTGCCACCTCTTGTCACCTGCAAGCTCCAGAACGTCCTGTCACCCCATCAACAGTGTTCTGAACTTCTGGTCTTGAGCTTTCAAAAATGATGTTGCCTGTCAAACAAACCAACCAGTGCTGTCCATTCATGGTTCCACTCTGTCTTCAAGGCTCTCCAATATTTACTTAGCATCATACTTTTTTGGGAGGTGCACAGGAAGCTAAAAAATGCAGCTAAAAAAATGTAAAATCATCTCTTCAGCAAAACATCATTGAAAGCATTCATTTGGACCCTTCATGAATGACACAGTGAGGGACATGAAGCTTCTGGGCTCCCTCCCAGTGAGCTGTGTGTGCCGTTTGCCTGTGATTTAAACTGAGATTAGTAGTCAAAAATTGCTGGTTTCTGTTTGAACTCAGCTGGTGAGTTTGAGAGGAGGGTGGAAAACGTTTTGCCTTGGTTTGCTCATTGATTAAACTGGGTGACAACATTCAGCATCTCTCTTCCTCCTCTCCCTCCTCCCACGAGTAACTTGTGAACATTTCTGCCTTCTTTTGATGTGTTCTGGCAGGAGCTGCTCAATGTAAGGAAAAATTCCCAACTAAAGAGGCTCTGCTGTGGAAAACCAGTCTCTAAAGCCTCACCAAAGTTTTCCTGGCCTCTCTTCTAAAAAGTCAATATATTTGTTATATCTCTGCAGTGCTGCATTAATATAACAGATTCTGTAGCTCCTGGTTTTCTTTCTTCTCAATCCCCACGACACCTCCGTGGTATTTCTCTTCCCAAGGTCTACTGCAGCAATTTGGGTATTTTTGGAGCAGCCTTGCAAAGAGACTCAACTTGGAGCTGTCCCATAAGCACCTCCCCTGCTCTGGGCAGAAGGGATGCTCCTCTCTGCTCATCCCTGTGGATCAGGGGCTGGCAAAGCAATTGGTTCTTGGTCTCCACTGAGTCATTTGGAGCAAATGGCTTTGCCTCTCTTTCTCCAGCTCCAGAAGGGGATTAATGCCATTTAGCCTTGTATAAAGACCCTCGAAGCCTCTGCATGAGGGCCCACAGAGGAGCAAACACTGAGTTATCCCTGGGCTGCAGCTGTGGCTGCTTCAGTGGCTTTGTGGTGGATCCCTTTGCCTCAGAAACATCAACCTGTCATTCTTTGCCCATTTGGCAGATCCTGGAAGTTGTCCTGCTCCAGAGAAACACAACTGGCTCTGCTTAAAAGCCTCGCCTCTTGCCACCCATTTCAGGAGGCGAATCTGTAATGAGCTTCCAGGCAGGCTTGGCTCTCACCCTCCCCTGTCAGCCGCAGGTTCCACTAATTATAGTGATGAGGGAAGTTGCTTTCCCGATGGTGGAGGTGGCTCTTGTTATTCTTCCTGTAGCACTTGTTCTTCTCCTCACACGGTGCTTATTATCCATGTGGTATATCTTCCCCCTCTGTCAGTCCATTTACCTGTCTCTTCTTGTCTCTGGTGACAGATCTGTGTTGTCAAGTGTGTCCTCGTGCTCCCTCCCGTTCCGGCTCTGACGTCCACTGCTCTACTCAATTAGGCTGAATTGGGAGGATAATTTACTGACCCCTCTCTCTCCTTAGCAGGTAAACTAGAAAATCATATACATGCACCTCCCGCACTCGCTGACCTTGGAAGGCAAATTTAAGAGGATTTATTGTTGTCAGCTGCAGGCAAATATTGGAAACGTTACATTTTGTTGGGGGTGGGGGTTGCTGTGGTGTTTGCGCCTGTGCATTGTTTAATAACATTTCACTTAACTCGGCGTGATTAATTCAATTGATATTAATTACGTGGCAATATCGGAGCGGAGCCCGTAATACTTTTGCAGAGGGGTTTTCACCAATGAATCATTTTCCATGTGGCATTTGCTAATGGGCCCTTTTTAAAGGCATTAAGCCCTAGTTAGGAAGGGAAAGGGATCTGTGGTGGCACCGTGTCCCAGCTCCCCGTGCTGCAGTGACCTGCTGGCACACGCAGCCTCCTCCTCTAATTTTTTAGGCAACGATTGTCCAAATCTCCAGATCCATCACGTTATTGGAATGGTATAAAAACCCAGCAGATCTAATTTCCTTTCTTTGACTCTCTTTATTAGGGGATTGGTTATATCTCGTGTCCCCACAGACTGATATTTTATTAGCTGTTAACAATGATCTGATAGAGGCAAAGAAGTTCACGTTTCGCGAGGTTATTTATTTGTGTGTGTTTGTTCCTGTTCGTTCTCCCCCCTCCTCTCCCCGCTTTGGACATTTCCAGCTGAGAAGCCTCGTCGGCAAATGTCGCCACTGCCACCTGCTTGTGGAGTCGGGATTGGCAGGCGCGGGATGCGGGGTTGGGATGCTGGATGTGGGGTGCAGCTTGTGGGATGCGGGGTTGGGATTCTGGATGCAGGATGTGGGATGCTGGATAGAGTGCAGTCTGTGGGATGCAGGATACGAGATGCTGGATATGGGATATGGGGTGCAGAATGAANGGGATGCAGGATGCTGGATGTGGGATGCAGGATGCTGGATGTGGGATGCAGGATGCTTTATGTGGGATGCAGGATGCTGGATATGGGATGCAGGATGCTTAATGTGGGACACTGGATACTGGATGCTGGATGTGGGATGCTGGATGTGGGGTGCAGCTTGTGGGATGCGGGGTTGGGATGCTGGATGTGGGGTGCAGCTTGTGGGATGCGGGGTTGGGATTCTGGATGCAGGATGTGGGATGCTGGATAGAGTGCAGTCTGTGGGATGCAGGATACGAGATGCTGGATATGGGATATGGGGTGCAGAATGAATTTGAGATGCTGAATGTGGGATGAAGGATGAGGGATGCAGGATGAAGAGTGCAGGGTGATGGATATGGGGTGCAGGATGGATGTGGGATGGTGGATGTGGGGTTCAGGACATGGGGTGCAGGATGCTTGATGTGGAATGTTGGATGCTGGATGTGGGATGCAGGATGCTAGATATGGGGTGCAGGATGCTTAATGTGGGACACTGGATGCAGGATGCTGGATGTGGGATGCAGGATGCTGGATGTGGGATGCAGGATGCT
>VXAU01000810.1:60922-113501 GCA_013399695.1 Formicarius rufipectus | reverse complement strand
GCAGGATGCTCAATATGGGATGCAGGATGCTGGATATGGGCCACTGGATGCTGGCTATGGGATTGCAGGATGCTGAACACAGGATGCTGGATACAGAATTCAGGATTCCGGATCCCCCATGGGGCCGGTGTGGGTGCTCCACCAAAACCCCGAACCCATCCCTTAACTGGGGGGAGACAACATATTTTATTCTTCCCAGCCATTAAAAAACCCCTCCAGGATGCAGCTTTATAAATACCTGCCCAATTACCACGTTAATTTGACCCCTCCTCCCCCGACCCACCCGCTCTTCCCCCACGACCTCGGCAGAGCGTCCTGTCTCATTCCCAGGCAGATCGTCCCGCTCGGGCCGGGAGTTGTGGATCCATCCACAGCCATCCATCACCCCGCTCCCGAACAGCTCATCCCTTCTGCCCCTTCACGTCAAGGGGAATTTTGCCACCGGCTTAAACGGGAGAGGGCTGGGAGGATTCAGAGAGGGAATGCTGTGGGGAAGGAGAGGCCGTGAACACGGCGGGGAGGTGACACGGAGCCTCGGCAATGGCCCGTGCGCGGCGCGCTTGAACTTCGGGGGGATTTATGGGGCCATTGCATGAAACAAATGACTCATCACAGGAAGGGAAACGGCCTCGGGGGATCCGCTGCTTGTGGGCACCGCAGCCAGAGTGGGTTTGAGGAGTGGTGATGAATGAACGGGACTTACTCCTTAAAAACAAAAAACAAAAAACAAACAAAAAACCAACAACAACAAAAAAAACAAACACAAAAACAAACCAAAACAAGGAAAAGAGGGAAGAAACGCACAAAAACCCTCCCCAGAAAAGCCTCTCACTCGGCTTATTTATAACGCCACGGTTTTCCCAGTTAACAGTTTAAATGAAGGGGCCGTTTCTTAAATGCTTTATTCGTATTATCCAGCGATTACCAGCTATAGCCATATTCCTTAATAACCTGTTATAAAGCATGTTATAAAATCCATTAGTGATGATGCTGGGGAAAGCTGTTAGGAAACATAATGCACCGTAATCAGGGCTCTGCAAAAGTGACAGAAATGTTTGTCGTTCCATGCCGGGGTTTATGTAAGAGCTAAATAATTTATTTTGTGATCAAGGCATTTTGGGGTGATTTTTTTGTTTTCCTTTTCGGCTGCACGGCGTGTTTTCAGAATGTCCCTTTTTAACGTGAAAAATAATCCCATTTCAGCTGCTTAAATATTCTGGTTTGATTAGAATAAACACTTTTCCCTCCCTCCCAGCTCTCATGAAGGATCGTTTAGGAATAAATACATAAATAAAAGGAACTTTTTCTTTCCCCCCCCATGCTTAAAATATTTTGCAGAGGGGAATTTTTGTGTAAGACCTTCCTGTTGCAAAACAGAGCTGTTTTTCAGGGAGCTGAAATATCCCTGTGCTCCAGGTTCTCGGGTGCTCTTGGAAGCAGGAGCAGAGATGGGTTTAAATGGCTTCTTATATATTTAATACCTGGGTTTGCAGCACAAACACCTCGTTTCCTTCTCATTTAAATGGCTCCATAACGTGTCCCCAGCAGCATTTACTGGTTTATTGGGAATCAGGGAATTCGCTGGAGGTGATAGAAAGAAGCAGCACCCACTTCTCTGTGCTAATAAAATCCTCCTGCTTCATTATCTGTTAGGAATTAAGAGCTAAAATTGCAGGGATACACCTGGAGCAAGGGGAATCTGGAGGGCTGCACCCCAATTCCTTGTCCTGGGGGGATGGAGGGGTGAGCCCACCATGGAGAAGGGGGGTCGGATCTGAGACACGGCAGGGAACGGGCTCAGCACGGGGGATGTTGGTGGGACTTTGGGAAAAGTCTAAATCCCCTGATTGCAGGATTGCTCTGGGGTTATGTGGGAGGCAGAATAGGGCTGGGGAAATAGCCTGGAATTAAGCAAATATTAGGAGAAAGAGGGAATGAGCAATGCAGGATTAAAAATCTCACGTGCAGAAAACTCCATCGAAAGCAGCACATTTTAAGGTTGTTTTAAGATCTTTTTTATGACATTTTCCTCTCTCCTGCTCAGCCTGGTTGCTGCCATCAGAGCAGCTCTTCCAGCCTGGTTTTGGAGGAATTTTGTGGGAAGAAGACAGGTTTAATCTGTGGAAAACGGGCTCCAAAAAGCAATGTGGGATTATAGGAAGGGAGTATCCCCGTGTCCCAACAGCATTTCACAGTGTGCAGGTGCAGATCAGCTTCCCTGGTGTGTGCAAATCTGAGGGTCCCTCGGAAGCATCATTTCCAATAATATCCATGGAAGCATCGTTTCCAATAATATCCATGGCAAATGGAGGCATTCCCGGGGTTTGGGGGGCAGGAGGGAGGTTGGAGGGAGGACCAGGGAGTGTGGTTGTGTGTGTGGGTTGTGTGTGCTCCTGTGTGTCCAGCTCACCCTTTGGTTTTTAAGTCGATTTTAGACAGTTTGGACCCAGCTCTGATGGTTTTGTAACATGAATATAAATCTGAAGCGACGCCGCTGAGGGAAACAGCAATAATCTGGATTTGGTCGTGGTTTTAAGGGGGGAGGAGGAAGGGGCTTCAAAGCTCTAAACAGTTTTTAAAAAAATTGAAATTTTCATATTTTGAATTTATATGGAATGGTTCCTGGAATAAAAGAGCCCTTTAAACAGGGCTGTGATGGTGCCTGGGAGGGGCAGGAGCGTTGGGTACCAGGTACCTGGGGGGGTAATGATGTGCTGGAGATTGAGGGCAGCCACAAGGTCCTTTTACATGAAAGCATAAAGGTGCTTTATTGTACTTGGAAATCAAGCCCTGTATTTTAAGGAGGGTTTTGTGGAGAGCAGCTAAGCTGATGACTTTGAATCTGCAAAGAAAGCAGGAAGGATGTTTAATTTTCATCCTCCCATCCCATCAAACCTAAATCCTGGGTTGTTCTTCCCCCAGTTATCAAATACCTGTTCAGTCTTCCCTCATTACTCCCTTCAGTGGGATATATGACCATAAAATAAATAAAGTAAGCCCTGTCCTCCCCTTGGGGCTCTCAGGGGTGAAGGTGTGGGGAGTTTTGTGCTCTAACTTTTTGTCCTGCCTTTGGCAAAGGAGAACTTTGCATCCTGCAGTACCAGTAAAGCACTAAACCATCAGAGGACTCCAGGGAACTGGTTCTGGTTTGGTGCCCCAGGAAAGTCCTCTGCCCTCAGGTTTTCCTGCTGCAGGACATGGTTGTGGGGAGCTGGCAGTGGAGCTGTGCGTGCTCCCTTGGGAGCATCAGGGATTTGAGATTGAGGGGTCAGCTCTGCTGGGCCATGGGATTAAATCTCAGCCTCGATTTTTCCAGCTTCAGGTGGCCTTTCTGTCTTCTGTTTCCCCTGCCAGCCCTTCTCCCACAGCTGCTGGGTCTCTCATCCTCAGCCACCCGTCCCCATCCCCATCCCTCCGTGTTTTGGGAGCTCTGGAGCATCCCAGAGTCGTGGAGACAGGTCCCACTGCCTCGTCTTGTCTGCTGCCAGAGAAACAAAGGAACTGCAGCTCGCACAGTTATTTAAAAGGAGCTGTAATATGTTACTGTTATGGGTCATTGCGGGGTTTTTTTTATACTGATATTACCATTATTATCCTCTCCAGCCATAAAAATTGATTGGTGAGATGAGCAGCCTGCAAATCCCTGCCATCCTGGCTGGGGGACTGGATCCTGCCAGGTGGAGCAGAGCAGGGATGGACACAGAGCCCGTCCCTGCTGTCCCCCCCCTCCGTGGGGATCCCCCTCCACCCATCCCTGTGCCCTTCACATCCACACGTGTTTGGTTGCCTCATGCAGGACCTTCTGCTGAGGTTTCCCAGGGGTGAAGCTCTTGGGAGGGCAGCAGGAAATCGTTCCGGGAGGATGCTCTTTGGGAGGGGGGTTATCTGGGGCAGTCCCTGCACGTGGGGAAGAACCTGTGGCTGAAAGGGAGGTTTGTGAGGCAAAAGGGAGGGTGTGGGTGGGCAGACCCAGCCATGCCTTATAATGAGGAATGAACAGAGGGACTCAGCGATGCTCAGGAGTTGGGCTTTTTATTTTTAACCCCACAATTCCAGCTGCTTTTCCAAGGTGACAGCACTGCTATTCTGTTGAAAAATAGGAGGTTGGACTTAAAGAGAAGTGAGCTGAATTAAGCAAGCTCAGAAGACACTCAGAGAGCTGGCAAAGCATGCAGGGTCCTGGCTCGTATTCCACTGGACCAGGGCTGATCCCAGAGTGGTGCTAAAACCCCAGGCTCCTGCCTGGAGTCCTCATGTGCTGCCTGCTCAGCCCCAGTGCCATCATGCCATGTCTGGAGAGGTTATTCTGGCCTGATCTCCAGTGACTCCAGTGGAGTTAAGCCAGTTTACACCAGCTGATGAGCTGCCCTCCTGTGTGTATAATTACTCATCAAACGAGGTCCAGGGAAGTTTAGATTAAGGCCACGGGTCAACATGAGGCATTTCAGCCTGTCCTGCTTTTGAAAAGCTGCATCCACACAATGCAAGAGCCCTGGAAAGAAGTTTTAACCCTGAGTGGCAAATGGAAACCCGTGAGGAACTGGGACTGGGGCTGTCAAGTTGTTCTTGCTCTGTGGTGCCCAGCCTGCAGCTTCCCCCCAGCAGCCTGCCAGGAGCTGCTCCTGGCTGGGCCAGAGCCAGGGGGATGATGGGCATGAGTTGAGCCTCAAGGATGGAGGAGACACCTTGTAGGGAGTGATAATATGGTCTGGGTGGTGCCTTGTTTGGGTGGTCCCTCCTTTGGGTGGTCACTCGCCTGGATGATTGCTTGTTTGGATGGTCCATTGTGTGCATTGTCCCTTGTTTGGAAGGTCCCTTGCCTGGCTGGTCCTTGGCCGAGAGGGTCCCTTGTCAGGTCCTTTATTTGAATGTTTGGGTGGTCCCTTGTTTGGGTGGTCTGTTGTTTGGATTCTCCCTTGCCTGGAGGGTCCCTTGTCTGGTCCTGTATTTGAATGTTCCCCTGTTTGGATGGTCCCTTGTTTGGATGTTGCCTTTCCAGGATGATCCCCCCCTTATTTGGATGATTCCTTGTTTGAATGTTTCATGGTCTGGATGGTCCCTCTTGTGGGTGGTCCTTTGCCTGGACGTTCCCTTGTCCTGATGGTCCCTCATTTGGATGTTCTCTTGCCTGGCTGGTCCCTTGGCTGGAGGTTCCCCTTCCACACAGGGAGGAGAACAGCACACCAGCTCTGCTGCCCTGCACCAGGTGGGCTCTCCTGCCCAGACCTTCTCCCTTGGTGAGTCCAAGCCATGGCAGAGCAGCCCAGGGTGTTGTGGCACCACAACTCAGCACAGATGTGCTCCACATGACCTCAGCCCCCCCTGGGCTTTTGTTTGCTGCTCCCTCCAAGGAAAGGAGACTCAGGTTCCTCCTTCTGCAAGCTCTGTCCAACAGCTCCTTGGGGATTTTCCACCTCAGGTGCTCTGCCAGTGGCTGGTCCCAGGCTTGGCTGGTTTCAATCCCTGTTAATCCATATGGATTTTTTTCAGCATCTTGTCAATGCTGAGTTTTCTTTCTTTCCAACCCTAATTTTTGCAATACCTGTAACGTCATCACCCCCGCAAAAATCTTCCCTGATCTTCCTCTCAGTGGCCACAACTCAACGTCAGCCTTAAAAATCAAAGGCAGTTTTACTCACCCAACCCTGAGCTTGGATCTTGTGAGGGGATTTCAAATTCCACAGACCTCTAAAGGTGTCGAGGGCAACAAATTAATTCTTTTCAGGATTGACTTTTAATTGTTTTAACCTGTCAAATTAGTCAAAATGACACGAGAACGTGCAGCAATCGTGCCTTGAATGGTGTGTCAGGGTGAGACATGCAAAACCTGCTTATTATGTAATGAGGTTTGCATCGAGTTGAAAAATCCCCCGTGCCAAAACCTCCACACGTTCCCCAGCTTTGCAAAAATAAATAAAATAAACGGGGGAAAACCTCAGGGAAAAATCCCTGACAGCCCCTGAGCGCTGCGGGGAGGCGCCGGCTAGTTGGGAAATATCGCCGTGTCAGCCCGATTTCATTTATACAATTTATTTTATGGAGAAATATCGGCGGAAATAAATTTCCAAAACAAATGTTATGACTTCCCAGCGCCGCCGAGCGAGGTGCCCGGGTTCCTCATCAGCCGAAAGGGAGCTGTGTCTGCGGGCAGGGCAGCGAGGAGGCAGGAAAAGGGGATTGCGGAGCCGGGAACAGCAGCGGGTCAGCCCTGCGGGGGCTGAGGGTTTTGACGGCTGAGGTGGGAAGGGTCGCCCCGAGGGCGTCCTGCCGAGGTGCATTGCCACGTGGAAGAGCCACTTTGGTTTCCCAGCCCGAGGGTGTGTGGTCCCTTAGTTACACAGTCCCTTGTCTGGATATTCCCATTTCTGGATGGTCCTCTATATGATCCACTGTCTGGATGGTCCCCTATTTATGGGATCCCTTGTCAGGATGTTCCCATGTCTGGATGGTCCCTTAGTTACACAATCCCTCGTCTGGATATTCCTATTTCTGGATGGTCCTCTATTTATATGATCCACTGTCTGGATGTTCCCATGTCTGGATGGTCCCTTAGTTACACAATCCCTCGTCTGGATATTCCTATTTCTGGATGGTCCCTTATTTATATGATCCATGGTCTGGATGTTCCCTTTTCTGGATGGTCCCCTATTTACTTAGTCCTTTGTCTGGATTTTCCTGTTTCTGGACCTTATCTTGATGGTCCTTTATTTACATAGTCCCTCGTCTGGATGTTCCCATTTCTGGATGTTCCCATGTCTTTATGGCCTTTTATTTTCATGGTCCCTTGTTTGGGTGGTCCCTTGTCAGAGAGGACCCAACTCTGGCCCCCAACTCCTGGGCTCCTTCTCCTGGGTTTCTCCAGGAGCTGTTGGGGTCCTCCAGGCAGCCAAGCCTTTTGGGCTGGATTCTGCTGGAAAATGGGTGTTTTCTAATCCTGGGATTTCCTCAGCTCCTTCAGTAGGGACAGTCAGGTGCACCTGCTAGGAGGAGTTTGAGCATACACTCATTTTATAAAAGATTTAGGCATCGCTTGTTTTGAATCACACCCAAAAAAAAGCAGGGAAGCACTTGGGATGCTTTCTTATTCCATATTTCCCCCCCTAAAATTCTCTCAGCCTTTGCTCTGCTTCATTAAACTCCATGTGGGAAATCAGGTTTACTTCAAATAAGAAACACAAACATTTTCATCCCGTTGTAGCTATTGAGATCTTTGGGAAAAGGCAATGGCCACATTCCCTCATGGATATCTGGGATTTGGGAGGGAGGAGTGATAATCCCCGTTAAAAGGATTTAATCCCCGTTTAAAGCTTGTTTCATGTCTCACCTTAAAAAACCCCAGAACGTTTCACTATCACAACGTTCCTTTTTATAGGCAGATCTGAAAGGGCTGTAAAGGAAATAATTATGTGCTTAAACTCTGTGCATGAAATTAGATGGGAATTTGTCGGTACTTTAAATTTCTCAGAGCATCAGGGCTTAAAAAGAGCTTTAAAAAAAGCTGCAAAGTGTTACTTTGCTGCTCCAAACCCCTTGGAAGTGGTGGATGGTGGGGCGGTCTCAGGGATCAGGGGGTGCTGGTGTAGGTTGGAATGTGGTCTGAACAATTCCAAGGAATTTGGAGCGGGTGTGGGGGGGATGGTCTCGAGGGTTCTCATCCACGGAGGTGGATTTACCCTGTGGGAAAGAAGCAACGGCAAGAGAAAATCCCCTTTTCCCCCCGGAGTAACTCCCAGTGTGGTGAGAACAGGAGCCCTCCTTGCACGAGGCAAAGCCAGGGAAACGTGAAGACATAAAATAATTAGGGAGCCAGGACAGGAAAAAAAAAAAAAAAAAGAAAAAGAAAGAAAGAAAAAAGAAAGATTTAAAGTAGGCAAACCAGACTGAAAACTTGATTGATTAATTAATTACGACCAGTGGACTAAATTCTGCTCTCAATTAACACGTGCAGCCCCATTGAAATTAATGGGGTTGCACATGTGCGTGGGCAGAAATTGGTGCGAGAGGTTTATTACCAGTAAATGGCAATTAATAACAGCTCTCCTTTTATATTTTCTCTTAGAGCCTATTAATATTGCCAGCCCCTGGAATCACACCACTACCACGACAGCAGTTGTGAATCAGGAGCCGGGGAACCCCCTGATTTTTTGGGTGGGTTTTTTTTTCCCTGGAAGAAGTTTCTGTTACCAAAAGTTTGCCTTGTGTTATTTTTATAGCCGAGTGAGAGAGAATTTACAGGGAGCTGAAATCATTGAAGCTAATTAGCTGAATGGCCCTATTATTTATCCAGGGACACGTAGTACAATAATTGCTATTGCAGGTTTGAAGCATCTCAGGGATATTAATTCCAGAGCTTTCATGTCATCTCAGTACAGTAAAACTTCCTAATGGCACCCTGAAGGTGCATAATCTCATTTTAAAACTACTTTTTCTTCTTTTTTTCTGAGGGAACTGGCAGAATCTCCTTCCATAAAAGCTGAAAAAGGGGAAGAACTCATAATATTTTCCTCATAAGAAAGCAGTTATATTTTCTTATTATTTTTTCCACTCTCTGACCTTTCTGGCTTCCCAGTGATGGGTCTGCTGGAGCACTTCATCAAAAGTTTCCCTGAACTTTGATCTTCTGCTGCTCGTGGTGGCACCATTTGGGCAGCACCCTGGGGATTGGGGCACTGGGGGGCTTGGGACCCTCCTGGGGTTCCTTCAGGAAGCAGAAGAGAGATGAGCAGAGGATTGATGTCCTCATGGAAAGGACCTTCCAGGACCCTGGTTGGTCTTGTGGTGTGGTGTTTTTTGGGCTTTACCTCCTGCCAGGGGTCAGCCCAGGAGCTCTCCCGGCCCAGGGATTGGGGTGAGGAGCTCAGGGCAGAGGCTCTGCCCTCCCTGCACATCAGGAGCAGCTGGTTTGCACTGGTGATGCTGAAGGACAAAGTTTTGGGGGGTTGGGAGCAGGAGAAACTCGGCATCACGTGGTGTTTTTTGTGGTTAAAAGGTTTCGCTCCAGCCAGGAGAGCTCAGCACCAACTTCAAGGCTGCCCTGTCCCAGAAGTGTCCCCAGGGTAGATTGGAGACCAGTGCAAGCGGAACAGCAGTGGGGATGGGAGAGAGCAGTGGTGCCCCCCACACAAAGCCACATCTCCCAAGCTCTTGTCCCAATCCAGACCCTCCCAGCTGAGCTCCATCCCACCCACCTGGGCTTGCACTGTTGTGTCTGACCAGTGCTTTTCACCCAGGGGGGCTACAGTGGAGCTCCAGCAGAGAGGAAGGCCAAGAGGAAACCCAAGTTCTCCTGGTCAGGTGGCTCAGATTGTCCCCCCTCACTTTGTTCTGTCAGACAGGAGCCTGGGTGAGGACCCTGGGACAGAGTGGCACGTCCCCAGGGAGAGGTTTGCACATGGGAAGAGGCATTTTTTGCTAGCAGAGACATCCCATGTGGCATCGGAAGTTGACTGAGGCGAGTCCAGGCTTAGTCAGCCCAGGACTGACCCTCCCCAGCTGCTGGAAGGGGAGGTCCTGCCCCAAAGTTCCTCCCGGAGCCTGACCAGGCTCTTCCAAAGATGCTTATCCGTGAAGGGAATGGGTTGTGGATCCTGTGCTTTAAGGCATCCTGAGGGACACCCAGGTGCAGATTCCTGGGGGATATTCAGGTCACTGAGCCTCCAGTTCAGGGCTGGACACAAGGTGGGGAAAAGTGTTTCCAGCCAGCCAGGGCTTGTGACAGGATCGTTGATGGGCCTTTAATTAGAACCGTGTGAACGGCGCTGCTTTCACTTTAATTTAGCTTGATTTAAATGACACTCGTGGGCCAGATGAACCAAAGTCACTGGAGCTCCACCAATTTACACCAGCTGAGGATTTGGCAGTAAAAGGGGGGGAGAAGAAGGTGATTCCCTGTACTTTGTTTTAACCCAACAATCTTTACAGCCATCCATTAAGCCGCTCCAGCAGGCATTTCTCCTTCTGCAGGAGAGGTTTCAGCGGAAGAAATAAAGCGGGGAAGATTCAGTTTTCACTTTGTTTCTCGTAAAGACAGTCAGACTCCAACATAAACAACAATTTACACCCAGCATTTATTCTGGAAATTACAGTATCGTGCAGCTAACGCACACAGATAAATAATGTTTTATGGGATTCTGTGGAGTCCTTTCGGGGGAGCGGATGTTTAGTGGAATTAGAAGACTTGGAAAACACAGAGCTCCGGCTTTGGCTGTTAATCCTGGAAAACACAAACGCAGGGCAGGCTCCCACAATTAGGAAGATAAAAGGAAATCCCTCTGGGTTTGCACTCTTCCTTTAAAAAACATATTCATTAAATATTCAAGGGGACAAGCCCTGAAACCTTTGGAGTTTTGGGTTGTGTTTGCAGCTTGTGGTGGGAAAAAAAAACGTGGTCAGAGCTCCTCGATTCTCTGGGGGAAAAGAGGTGTTTATTGATGATTCCCAGCTTGTCAGAGTTGTCCTGGTGGGGCTGACTCCACACAGGGTCTAGACAGAAGAATACCTGGAATTTGTTTCTTTGCATAAAGTATAGGGGGGAAATGGGGGAATGTGAAAGAAAATCTGGCATTTTTGGAGGCCGTGTGGGAAATTCGGAGGTAAAACCCCCCGATATGTGGATGGACTGAGAGAGAATTTGGGTTCTGTGGCCAGAAGTGTCTGTGGGAGCTCCTGCAGCTCCCCAAGCCCAAGGCACATCTGATGCCAGATGGAACAACCCTCCAAACTCCTTTAGATCCCCTCGTGAGTCGCAGCCAGCCCTTAAAACTCGTTTTATTCTGGAAAAGCGGCCGATGTGCCCGAGGTGGCAGCTCTAGTCGGGAAAGCTTCACTTTCCTGTGGCCCTGGAGCATCCTGTGTCCGGAGGAGCGTTGTCAGCTCGTTTCCTCCCACAAAACTCTCACCCTTTTAGCCCAGATCCCTCCAAAAAAAACCCCAAAACAAAACACTGTTCTTAAAACCAAAGGTCGGGGCCCGGCGCAATAAAACAGCCCAGAACATCCATTCCCTGAAACAACCTTCAGTAAACTGTTTGAACAACGGTCCACTTGTCCTAATTAACGTCAGCCTGTCACTATTATTATTAGTTAGGGGGTTTTAACTGCTTTAACCCAGAATTTGGGGCTTTGAAGCGCCGTGGCAGCTTTGCTGTGGAGGGTTCCCCTCCTTGCTCCGAATATCGGGGTGGGGAGGGGGCAGGGGCACCGTCGCCTTGTCAAGCCCCTCTTGCTCGGGGGGTGGAGGGGGCTGAGCGTGTCCCGATGTTGCTCCCGCTTCCTTTCCCGGTTAGTTTGCCCCTGGCTGTGGAAATGAGTGTTTTGGGAAGAGGCTGCGCCCGCCACGTCCACGTGGATTGAGGAATGAGCCTGGAAAAGGCTCTGCCTGCCCCGACCTGCTTATCCCACTGTCACCTGGGAGAGAGGGAGGGATGGATGGATGGATGGATGGATGGATGGATGGATGGATGGATGGATGGAAGGATGGATGGATGGATGGATGGATGGATGGATGGATGGATGGATGGATGGATGGATGGAGGGATGTGGTTTGGTTGGATGGTTGTGTTTGCAGCTTGTGGTGGAATCCATCTGGCTTGTCTGTCACGAGAAGGTGGATATGGAACTCCACAGGTGTGGTACGGGGGCTCAAAACTGCCTTGGAGGGGCTCAGAAAAACTGTGATGGGTTCAGAGCTGTGATGGGTTCAGAGGAGCTGTGGTGGGTTCAGAGGGGCTGTGGTGGGTTCAGAGGAGCTGTGGTGGGTTCAGAGGAGCTGTGGTGGGTTGAGAGGAGCTGGGGTGGGGTCTGANAAAACTGTGATGGGTTCAGAGCTGTGATGGGTTCAGAGGAGCTGTGGTGGGTTCAGAGGAGCTGTGGTGGGTTCAGAGGGGCTGTGGTGGGTTCAGAGGAGCTGTGGTGGGTTCAGAGGTGTGGTGGAGCACAGCCTGGATGCAGACTAGGATGGAAAAATAATGCATGGCATTTAAAAAGTCGGGAGTTAGCCTGTGGAATTCGAGCTCAAGGTTCTGTGGCCTGAGATCTTAGTAAGACTGGGAAAGCACCAGCCCCAGGAATGGCTGTGTGGGCAGCCCAGGTTGGGCAAGCAGCTCTTGAGGAGTCCAGAGCCCAAGGTTGTGAGACACAAAGTGCCTGTTCTGGTACAAGTTGCCCAAATTTTCAAACAGGTAGCAAAATTAGGTCCAAAAGGTGACAGGTTTCTCCTGCTCTGCTCAAGATGACACTGATTAGGGAGCCTAAATGGGAATTTTTGGTATGAAACTGGAGTGTCAGGTCTTGAAATCAGAAGCAAACCCAGAGAAGGTTTTCATGTGCCATTGTGATATAAAACAGAGACTGTGGGAATGTGGGATGCGATATAAAATGAGGACCTTGGAAATATGGGATGCAGTGTAAAACAGAGACCATGGAAAGGTGGGATGCATTAGAAAATGAAGACTCTGGAAATGTGGGCCATGATATAAAGTGAAGACAGTGAAAATGTTGGATGTGATATAAAATGAAGACCATGGAAAGCCTGGGAAGTGCTCACATCAGGCTCATGACCCACCTTGTCCAGTGGCCAACATCTACAAGTGACCAGCACCAGCTGCTTTGGACAGCCCCAAGAAACCCCCTAAATGGGCAGTGATGGAGTCACCTGCCTATATTTAGAAATTCCCTCCTGACCCTTCAGCTTTATGACTGGAAGCATAAAGGTTTATAGTCCTTAACTTTTATCTTGCCTAATGAAGCTGCAGATGTTCTTGCTCCTCGTGTAAATATCTAACCCAGGTAAACAAGAGGGTCCATTAATCCCTGTCTGTGATTAGGAATGCTAATGTGGGGGGCCTGGAGCTGGGGCTGGGTTGGATTTGGGCCCCATCAGAGCTGCTGGTGGGTCCTCGTGGTCCTTCTTCCATCTTCTCACGGGCATCCTCCAAAACCCGTGTGTGAGGCCGGTGTGGGCTCTTCCCTTCGTGCTGGCAGATCCCCTTCCACCCCGTCCCTTCTCCTTTCTCCTGCGCTGTGGGACAAAAGGGACCTCAAGGGGAAGGGAGCTGGGCTGGCTCGTCCCAGCTGCGAGAGAGGGAGCGTGAGGCATTTACAGCCTTGCCAGCAAGAGAAAGAGAAAGATAAAGATGCCTCTGAAGCCTCAGCGCCTCTCGGCGAGGGGAGGAGGAAGCGTTTATGGCCCCATCTGCCGGCGTTTCAATGCGCTGGGCGCGCCTTTGTGGCAGGAGCCTCCAGTGCCACTTCCTTCCATTTGGGAGCCAGGATCAGATTCCCAGCTGTTCCCGGCTTTCCTGCTGTTTGCCCCGGGGCAGGAAGGAAGGGTGGGAGGGGATGGGGGGGTGGCGATGCCACAGTGGGGTCCGTGGGTTCAGGTCACACCCACGGCCTCGAATTCAGGAGGTGGCGG
This sequence comes from Formicarius rufipectus, assembly GCA_013399695.1. Classification (NCBI taxonomy): domain Eukaryota; kingdom Metazoa; phylum Chordata; class Aves; order Passeriformes; family Formicariidae; genus Formicarius; species Formicarius rufipectus. Next base: position 100,088 of record VXAU01000810.1, on the reverse strand, counting down.
TGGAGATTACGGAGCCAGCCTGGAAGAGTGAAGTGTTTCTTCGGGAATCTGTTTTGCTCTCCTCCCCAGTTTTCCCTGGTTTTGTCAATGATCAATGATAGGAATGATCAGAGCAGCCTGGTCTAGTGGAAGGTGTCCATGGCTGTGACAGGGGGTTGGAATGAGGTGGTCTTTGAGGTCACTTCCAACCCAAATCAGTCCATGATCCTCAGGGATCGATATCTCTGCACCTTGCATGGAGGTTTACTTGTTTACTCCTGGAGGACTCAGATATCCCTGCTCCTGCAACAAGCTCCTGGAAAAGACTCTGAATCAGGCTGGATGAGGATCAGCCCCATCTTAATCCCTCTAATAATAGGGAAAAAATTACAGTCATTTTCCAGCTGGGACAGAGCGCTTACACTGAAGATTATCAAGCACTTTACAGCAGAGGTTAACTGGTGTTATCCCTGTTTTGCAGCTGGAGAAAATTGATAGTTAGAGAGGTAAAATGGTGTTTTCAGGGTCAGTGGAGGGCTGGGAGCAGCATCCCAGTGGGTTTGCTGCACTTTCCTGGGAGCTGGCACGAGGTGCCAAGTGCTCAGCAGGGGAATTTACCATTTGGGTGCTGAATTGGGGCTGATTTTAAGGGGCACCCCAAATATTTTCACCAGGAGCTGCAGTGAAAGGACAAAGAATAGCAGGCTTAAACTAGAAGAGGGGAAATTTAGGTTGGATATTGGGATGAAATCCTTCCCTGGGAGGGTGGGCAGGCCCTGGAGAAGCTGTGGCTGCCCCATCCCTGGAATGTCCAAGGTCAGGTTGGATGGGGCTTGGGGCAGCCTGGGCTGGTGGAAGGTGTCCCTGCTCATGGCAGTGGGTGGGATGGGATTATATTCAAGGTCCTTTTCAACCCAAACCATTCCAGGATTCTGTATTTGGGGGTTGCCTGTGTTTTCTGCAGGAGCTCCCTGAGAAGCCATAGGAGTCTCTGGGAGCAGGTGGGCTCTCCCCTCTCCCCCACGCAGGCTCCGTGCTCAGCTGTGGGACTCCACAGCAGCTTCCACAAATATTTGCTCCATGATATGATGAGGTGCCAAAAGAGACCCAGAACAGCAAGAAAATCTCCGGGAAAAAAACAATTAGACCACACCTGCGATTTTTTTCTCCCTCCAGTAACCATGGCAATAATCTTTTGGTGCCTTGGGGTTAACTCGGCAGCTTTCCAAAGCCTTGGAAATGCCAAGTGGGCAAATCCTGCTGGATGCTGAGCAGGTTCAGGAAGGGAAGGGTGTGTTGAACACTTCGCAGGAGCAAAACCCTGGCTGGTTTTAAACCACGTAACCTCCCACCTCGGCAAACTCTGCGTGTGAGCAGCCCTCCCTTGAAGTGGTTAACTCAGCTGTGAAGCCTTCTATCAGCCGTAATAGCTTCAAGGTGGGGAATAAAAAATGGAGAGTGTTTAAATTGTTAATGGGTTTCATGTTCTTGTCACTGTTGAGGGTTTGTTCCCTTTTATAAACTCATAGTTTTTGGTTGACATTGCTTTTATGTGAGCCATCAGCCAGCCGGTGATGGTGTTCCTGTGTTAGACCATTACTGCCGGATTGTATTTGCAGTAAAGAAGGAGAATGGAGGCCGTAAATCTGCAGCCCGAGATTTAGGGCTCTGTTTCCCCGCAGTTCAGGTCCGTGTGCTCGCGAAGTCCATTCTCCTCGGGCAGAATTCCACCCTCCCGAGCGCTCCGGCGCCGCGGGGCGCGGCTGCATCCCCAGCCGAGAAGGTGGATGGGCAGGGCACAGCTTCGGGCCGGCTCCATCTCACCCTCCAACTGGGCAAACTGGGGGAACGCTCGTTTTGTGTCATCCTGCCCCGGCTCAGGGTGGATTTGGGAGGTGTCAACCCTTTGGGTGCTGTGCGGGGGTGACGCGGTGCTTTGGAATCGTGGGTGAGGGGCCAGAGGGGGTTGATCCGTGTGAGGATGGTCCAGAAACATCCTGGGATGTCCCTGCTGTGCCGTGGAGGGTCACCGACCGCGGCCATCGTGTCCTTTTCCTCGCAGGGTTTCCGGAGATGGGTGCTTAGCACCAGGAATTGTCTGGGTGGCAAATTGTGCCTTTCCCGAGTCTTCCCAGAAAAACCTGGAACGGGGATTCAGTCGCTTCCGAGTTCCGGTGTCGGCTTTGCCTCCTGATTTATTCTGAGCTGCATCAGTGCAAGGTGGAGGTGGTGTGGGGGTGGCGGGGTGTTAGAGGAACGAATTGGCTGCGAGGGGGCGAATTCCCACGGCCACTGGCACGTTATCCTGGGATTTACCCCAGCAGAAAAGGAGCCTGAGCCAGCTGAGGGCTGGGCACTGAGCCCTTGCAGTGAAGGGGTGCAGGAGATGCTGGAGTCACTGCGTGTGATGCCTTTTCCTGTGGAGCAAAGCCAGTGGTTGGACGCAGAGTGGTCCCTGAGACCCCTTCCAGCACATCTGGGCTTGTCCCCCCTCCTTGTGCCCCCACCCCGCGGACGTGCAGGATTTAATTGCACACAGACACTGAGCCCGTGTTCGCCCATTAAGGGCGTCAGATGATCCCTTCAGGAGCTCTCAGTCCAAATTGAGCCTCGAGTCTGCTGCTTCAGGGATCTCATTTTCATAATTAGCCAGGACCACTCCCGCCTGCCTCCACTCCCCTCCTGCCACCCATCCGCTTTGGAAAGGGCACATTCCCGAGGGACTCGTCGCTGCTTCTGCTCCAGAAGGCTGGGAGTTCATCCCGGGGTCAGGCACGGACCCCTTGCAGGGAGCCTGGGGTGCTCTTCAGCCTCCCAGGCTGGTGCAGGTGTGTTTTAGGAGGGCTGGAACAGCGTCACTCCGTTCTCCTTTTGGAAAGAGGAGGCGTGGGAATGCCGGCATCCAGCCTGGATGGGGCCGTCCCTAATGCGGAGCTGTCAGCTCTGAGCACTGCTAAAAGCTAAGCCAGCCCGCCCCGCTCTTCCCCTTCCTCCTTCTCCTCTTCCTCTCCCAAAATGAAAACCCAGGACTTTCTGGCTCTCAGAGCAGGTGCTGCTTGGGGAATTCGAGCAGCTGGAGTCAGGGGAGCCCCCTGAGACCCCACACCACTGCACCCCTCGGTGCCCTCCAGGTGGAGACGGTGCTGCCCCCCGTTCTGAAATGTCATAAACAGGGGGGATGGCTTTGTTTTCTGTCTTTTACCTCGTGTTTTAGAGCTTTTCTCTCCTTTACAGGGGAAATGAAGCTGTGCTGGGTGTTCAGGGGACTCCAGGAGCACAGGGCTTTAAAGGGAATGTTTGCAGTACTCGCGATGAATCACACGACTGGGAAGTGATGGCTCATGGAGCAGGGATCTGTGAGCATCCCCTTCAGCCCCCCACCTGCTCAGAGTGGAGGTTCCAGGGCCTAGCCCCCTCCCCAGGATGAGGTTTTACCCTCTGAGATGGGAGTCTGGGGGTACTGCACCCTCACAGGTCCACCAGGCTCACACAGGCTGAAGCATTTGACTCCAGCACAAATATTGACCATCCTGGAGGGTCCAACTCTGCCTCAGAGACCCCCAGGTATGTGTAACCCCTTCTTAGGGCTGTCTTGCTTCTGGGGCTGGTTCTTCCCTGCCTGAGTGACAGGTTTCAGTCCCTTGCAGCAGCTCAGGGCAAGGTGTTTCCCACTCCAGCTGCCAGTTGTTGTCCTCTCAAGGTGCTGCGGGCAGAGCAGGGTGATAATTCCCTGCCCTCTGTGCCCTGTGTGTGCCTGTCTGTTGTGTATGTGCATTTATACCCACATCTGCATATATGCATATAACTATTACCATAAGTGAAGGTTGAGCACATTATTCAAACCTCAGCTTTTCCCTCAGGTCTGCTGTTTGCAGAGACAATGCCTGTCCCTGGGGCTCTCTCCCATAAAACCTGATTATCATATATTCCAGGGCATAAACTTCAGGCGTCAGCCCAGCGTGCCGTTCCTGCCTTTGCCTTCCCTTTCCCTCTGCTTGGATCCTTCCTGCTGCAGTTTTATTTCTGCTTGGATGTTTGATCTGCAGGCTGAAGCTCCTCTTATTCTTTTAATAACACTTGGGAGAGCATTGCTACCTTTATCTGGAGCCCAGTGGAGGATTTAATACCACCCAGGCTGCTCCGTAGCCTTTGCTCCCGGCTGCGCCAGCACAAATTTGGGATGATGACAATGGCAGGACCTCGATGAGCCCTGGCTTTGCTGCTGTGTAATTCCAGCGACTGCCAGAAGTCAGGGAGGCTGCCCCGGCCTCCATGGTGATGTTATTGATGTTGGTTGTTTAGTGATGCCGTTTCCACCCTCCCTCTCCCGGGGCGAGGCTGCTCGCGGCTGTTTCAGTGTTGCTGCTGCCCAGGTGTCACCCCTGTGTTTTCCAAGGATTTTTTTTTTTTTTCCCCCTCTTCGCATCACTTGACTGACTCTCCCCCTCCGTGGTGATACCTCAAGCCATGCAGAACCCTCTGACCGTGGCCTGCCAGCCCCTTGCCTGTCTCTGGAAGGCTAATCCAGCATTATAATATCCAGACAGCAAAAAGGCACCTCCTTTTGCTCCCCCCACCCTGTTTCTCTTTTTTTTTTTCCGACCCCCTTTTTCTTTTCTTAATTCACTGTCTAGTGAGTTTCTGATTGACTCAAAGACCAATTAAAGTAAAATTTAATGGGAGAATAGATTAACTCCCCGAGGTTCCCCTGCCATCCATCACATTTTTATAGCAGGAGCTGTGAAGAAGCTCATAACTTCATGCTGTGAATGTGATAATAAAGAGGGCACGGAGAGGATTCCGATTTACTGCCGGGCTGATGTGCACCGGGGTGGGATTTACTGCCCCAATCCCATCCTCCTTTTATTTGGAGGGAGGTCACTGGATCTACACTCAGCACTGGCTCCTGGAGGCTGGAAGGTGGGATGGTGGGTGGGATCCTGCAGCTCCACGGCTGAGGAACCATCCGGGCTCCGGGATGCTCCATCTCAACCCTGGTTCCTAAGGGAGGTCGAGGTGTTGGGAGGCACCACAGCTCCTTACTGTGTTCCCTACTCCATGGATCCTGGAATCACGTGTCCCAGGCTGTCCCTTGTCATTGAGACAGGCACCAGTGGTGGCAGGGAGGTGGTGGCAGGCAGAAGTGGCCTGACCAAGGCTGGGCAGGACATGGGTATCACTCCCAACACGGGACCCTGGTGGGAATCTGCTCCTCCTCTGTGGCATCAGGGACTTGTGAGGGGATATGTCTTCCTGAGGGTCAGAAGAAATGTGAGGGCTCCAAAGCGGTGTGTTCCCTCTGGGATGGATTATAAAGGAGCTGTGGGGGCAGAAGGAGGAGGGAGAGACAGGAAAAGATGCATCTCCCCGGTGGGTTTCACTGAAAAGGTCCGTGTGTGCAACAGGGACGAAGTGAAGAAGAGTGAGAATTTATCTGGAAATAATAGAAACTATTTGTTGGATTTTCTAGGCTGAAGATGTGGAGTTAATCATTATTCCACGAAGGCCTGAGTGATGTTTCTTGCAGCCTCCCTCCATAGATAGTGTTCCGGTGGGAGTGCTCCCAACGCTCTTTTGTCAGGCACTATCAGCAGTATTGAGCCAACCTGAGCACCTGATTATTAATCCTTTTCTCCCGGTGACATGACGGCAATCGATGGCTGAACAAGCTATTGAAACTGCGGCAATCAACTGGGCTCCACTTAATCCGAGGGGATCCTCGCTCGGGGCCGGCAGGAAAAGGGTATTTTAGGGCAGGCTGGGCTCGGGGGCAGCGCTGCTGCTGAGCCTGGCGGTGGAGGCGTAGAGGGGCAGCAACCACCTCCTGCCCGCCGCGTCGGAGCCTTTCAAGGGGTTGGAGCCTTTCGAGGTGCTGCAGCGCCGTATTTCACCTGCGTTAATGTTATTAATGAATCCAGGGCGTTGATGAATGATGGGCATCAGCACATCTTGTAGCGCATAGGAGGGAAAATTAGGGATCTTTGCATGTTTTTTACGTGTCGAGGTTCCCACTTCATGCACACACACGCGTGTGTGTGTGTTTGCACATGCCAGGGGCTGTTTCTGCCCTGCGATTGATCCATGAGAAGATGTTTCTCCCCCTGCTCGGTGCTGAGGGGCTGCGAGAGGTGGGGACACGGGTGGCCGGGGGGCAGTGCCATCTGCTGGTAAATCCGGGCTGGAAATCAGCCCATTCCCAACTTTGCCACTGGAATTGGTGTTTTGGGCTGGACTGGGGTGGGGTGGGGGTGAGAGGTCTGCTCCCAGCTCATATGAATCCCCCAGTATTCCAGAGGGAGCCCCGAAGGGGTTTGTTGACCTCCTGGGTGGGACTCGAGGGGCAGAAGCTCCTCAAAAAATAGAAATAGGGGGAAAACATAGAAAACAGAAATAGAGGAAGACCTGAAGCAAAGCTTTTACCATCTTGCTTTAACCAGTTGTGCTGCTGGAGAGGGGAACATGTTGGTGCCCACCAGTCCCTGGGGCTGTTGGATCCCCACACTCAGGTCACCCCCACGGCCCTGCCAAGGGCTCAGCAAAGGGTTGGTAGCAGGAATTGGGGGATTTGAGCAGGTGAACGTCTCTCTTTATCCTTGTGCTTGAGAGGACCTGCAGAGCCTGGGGGAAACCTCGGGCTTTGACTTCGGGTTGGGAGCACAGGTCCTGCCCCAAGCTGCTGATGGACACTCGGTGTGCGGAGACGTCCCATCCCATGTTACAACAGTCCTGCCACCCCTGGCAGGGATTTGGGGATTCTCTGGAGCCAGCCCTGCTGTCCCCCACCCTCGCAGGGGGCTGAGCCCACCGAGGGTGGCTGCCCTGGGCTGTCAGCCCTGCCAGGGCTCCCTAATAAGGTTGCCCATTAAGGTGGGTCAGTGATGGATGGATGTGTCCCCGTGCCCCAGCCCGGCGTGTGCTGAGGCCCTCCCTGACCAGCAGCTGTTGTACTGCCTGCCTTGTTAAGGGTCTCTGGTGGTGACATCAGCTATACATCAACCTGGCTGATGCCTTTGATTATTTGGACAGCTCTTGGCATGATGGATCGTTGGGATTGATCCGTCTTTTCTTCGCCTTCGCTCCTTGCCCTGTTTTCTCCCAACTCTCTCCGCTCTCCCACCACAAATCCTTTAAAGGTTAGTGCCTTCCCAGAGTGTCCTGCCCAAGCAGCTCTGGTGGCCAAAATGCTGAGGAACCTGTAGGCACCACCCCTTGGGGGGAAGGAGGTTGAGGTGGGATGGCAGGGAAGGGCAGGGATGAGGTGACAGCCATGGGGACAGCTCTGATGTGGCATTGCCATCCCGGTGATCCACATTGCCGGGCAAGACCTGGGGGTGTCTCAACTCACCCTGGTGCTGATTTGAACAGGGCAGGGGCTGGAACGAGATGGGCCTCAAGGTTCCTTCCGACCTCAACCATTCCATGCTTCTGTGATTATTGCAGCCCAGGGAGGCTGAAGCACAAAAGGCTTTCTGGGAACCTTTCCCCTCCTCTGCCTTGCAGTAATTAGCCCTTGCAGCTTTCAGTAATTGCTCTGTGTCTGCGCTTGGCTTGTTGGGATGGAACCCTGGAGTGATGTGGTTGCTGTCCTGAACCTCCCTGTGACATCTCACGGGCTGTGCTCCAGGTCCTGGTGTATCCAGTGGCTTCAGGCACCTTCCAATCCCCTCTCCCAGGGCCTTGCTGGGATGTGCCTCCTGGTGCAGTTCTCAGTGTTGTCACAAAGACCCCCACCCTGTGACCCCACCAGTGATGTAAAAACAGAGCTGGGAAGAGTCTCTTCAATGTCCCTGTGAGGGATGAAGCCCACGGCAGGTTTTGGAGCAGACCAATCCCCCTGCCCTGCCCATGACTCTGGGGGTCTCCTCACCGATCCCCCTGCCCTGCCCATGACTCTGGGTGTCTCCTCACCAATCCCCCTGCCCTGCCCATGACTCTGGGGGTCTCCTCACCAATCCCCCTGCCCTGCCCATGACTCTGGGTGTCTCCTCACCAATCCCCCTGCCCTGCCCATGACTCTGGGGGTCTCCCGATCCCCCTGCCCTGCCCATGGCTCTGGGGGTCCCCTTGCCAGCCTGTTTCCCTGCTCTGCTTTCCCGGTGCTGGGAAGTGGCTCCCTGGGCTCCCCGTGGCCGAGCTGCTGTCTCTGCATCGCTTTGAACTCTTATCTCTGGCGTCTCCTGCCTCGGGCTGGGGCAGACGTGGAGCCCCGGGCAGGGTCTGATAACCTTTCTCCTGTTCATTAAGGGCCCACTTAGTGCTCTGTGGGACTGAGGAGAGACAGTCTGGAGGAGAGAAGCAGCGCAGGGCTTTTAGCCTGGGTAATGCAAAACTTCATCAATAACCTCCCAAAGGCGAGCCCAGAACTTAAATCCGACCCCAAACTACCCCCAGAGAAAGGAAACCCTGCGAGGTTTAACCCAGAGCATCTCCTGGTGGGTGGAGGGGCTGAGTCTGCCCAGCTGAGTCCAGGTTAACTCTTTGGGGCCAGGACCCTGTGCTGGGGGTGATGGTTGGGGTGCTCTGTCCTTGTTCTCGACTGCTGCTGATGTTTTGGGGGTGTGGGTGGCACCACCGCGACTCCAAAATCCAGTGGAGATCCAGCTGGGATGGCAGTGAGGGCTTAGGGCTCCCACGAGGGTGGAGGTGGAGCAAGACCTGAGTTACCTGGTCCAGCATTTCAAGGTCAGGGCACAGAACTGCCTCAGCTGGTTTGAGCTCTTGTGCTTGGACATGGGTTCTCTCTTCCCTTGTAGTGTCTCTGAGGGCAGTTGGGATCTGTGGGGCTCCCCAAAACCCCCACCCTGAAGCTGTGGGGAGCAGAACCTTCAAATCCCCCTCTGCTCTGATTTCCAGCCCGGAGGGAGTTGAGGCAGAGGCAGCGGGGAGGGAAACACCCCTTAAAAATTGTCGAGGTAATGGAAACAACCTTAAACTATCATATTTCAAGCATAACGCCATAATAAAAGTAAGAGGATAATGATTTTTTTCAGCCCCGATATTAGAGGCCCAGATATTGATTGGTTGTTTCCCTTGTCGTTCTCGCCTCTGATGGAACTGCATTTTTTGACAGAGAGTGCAATAAAATGTACAGTTTCCAATTTGAGAGCCCTATAAATGTCATCTCGACATGCAGGGTTACAAATTCTTCACGCTGCTCCTCTCCCTCCCCTCCTCACCCCGAGGGTCCTCAGGGAGGGAGGAACACACCCCCCTGACCCTCCCTGGAGGAGAAAGTTTGGGGGCAAACCAGCCCAGTTCTGTGCTGTGAGGATAAGAAAGGTGCTCCATTCCCAGGGGAAAGCTCTCATGGGGTTGGAAACACTGAGGTTACAGAGTTAATAGATCTTGGGGTTCTCAGATTTATGGATTTTTAAGGCAAAACATCAGGCTTGTGGTGGCCCCTGGTTGCTCGGAGTTGAGCTGTCAGGACCTTCCGCTTGGACTCCACTGGGAATTGTTTTACTTCTAATATTTTTCCCTGTGAGGATTTGGTACCTTTTGGGCAAAGGTCTTGAGGGAAAGCTGACAATTTACAGGAGCATCCAGGGAAGAGTGCTGAGTGGTGGCATCTGCAGTTAAACAACACAGTGGCACGTGAAGTTACGGGAGTATTTTGGGGGGGTTGGTTTGTTTGATGCCTTGTTGGCCATGTCTGGGTTTCCTCCTTGGTTTAAGAAGTCTGCATTTTCAAAGGAAGCTAAAAAAGTGAGTGCACATTTGAAGAGATAAGGTGTCTGCTGTGGAGATAAACCCTCTGTGTCTCACCTCAGCTGGGTTTGGGGAGGATACAGCCCAAAGTCTCTTGAGTTTTGGGGTCAGCACAAACACCCACGCTAAAGGCCTTGCACACCCCAGAGATGGAGAGGGAGGGATCTCCACAGATGGGATGAGGGTGGTTGAAGGGGGAAAACCAGACCAGCACTGCTGTTATCCCCCTTTTTCTGTTTTATTTTCAAATCCCTGCCCGAATTCAGGGCTGGAAAAGGGGGTCTGTAGCCTGGAGTGAAGTAGCAGAAAGGAGGGGAAGGTGGAGAGGAGATGAATGTGCTGCTCCTCTGCTGCAGAAATAAAAATAATCAGTTTTATATAAATCTCTCTTCCACAAAGAGGCTTGAAAGCACCATCCCCATCCCCAAGGTGCAGGGGGGACCCCGGGCTGGGTGATGAGGGCAGTCACCTTCCCTGAGCTGTGCTCGTGCTGTGACCTCCCGTTAGGCTTAATGCAACCTTTTTATTTATTTCCAATAACTCCCCAATCAGTCAGAGCTCTGCCAGCTTCCCTCTAACCTCACATCACAGGCTCATAACCGGTTTGGGGGCTTTTATTGGTCTCTGAGGTGGCCAAAGCCATTAAAGTCCATGTTTTGATTTGATGAGAGACGTTTCGAGGGTCTCAGTGTCTCCCTCACCTTTACCTAAACATTACAGGGCTGTGGCTGTGCCTGGAATTGGGGCTGCAGAGCCCTGCCCTGCCCTTCCTCAGCTCCCCCTCTGCCAGGCAGGAATTTTAAGGTTTAATATTGAAGGGGTGGAGAACTGGCACTGAAATTGTCCCTTTTCTCCCCATTTTCATACCGCAGGGTACCCGTGGTTGATGCCAAACCCCTTTACCCAGTGGGGTGCTGGAAGTTGGCTTAAGGTCTGAATGTCACCCCTGGGCCCTGAACCCCTGATCCAGCCTGGATTTGTGGCCAAAGGCACATCTGATTAACCACATTTGGTGCTTTTTATGATAAACTCCTGATCTATAACACCCTGGATTTATCACTCAGTGGGTATCTGAGATGTAATAAGAAGCAGCTTCTTTTTTGGCCCCGGCATTCTTTATCCACTGTCACTCTCTTATATTTCCAGAGGTGGGATCCAGCCAACACGATCAATACTTTCTTTTATCTCCTTTTCCCAATAATTTTTTTAATCATAGTGTGTTTCTCTCATCCCCCACCTTTGGATAAATAATTACAGGGAAGCAGTGCCGCGTTCAGCACTTTTTGGAGAGAAAAACTGATGAGGTCAGGAGAGGGAAGGGAGGGAGCTGAGCCTTGCTCTTCCTTTGGCATTCCCCTCGTGGGCAGGGATGTGGGCATGGAGGTGGTGCCACCCCAGGATCTGTGAAAAATGCTTGTCACCCACCTGCCAGAGGGTCCTGGAGCCCCCTGAACCCTGGTGGGACCAGGACAGGGACGGGGGCAGGGACAGGGATGGGGACAGGGCAGGTTGTCACCCCTTCCCAACCAAACCCTGTCCCCTGAGGGTGGATTAAAGGATTGTAGGACCAGGACAGGCTGGACTCAGCCAGTCTAACCAGCAGAGCACCAGTTTGGCAGCTGGGAGAGCCCAGTTTTACCCCCAAGCCTTGCTTTAGTACCTCTTTGCCTTAATATGTTTCCTCGGCAGCCCCCTCCTCACCAGGCTTTTTAGGATGAAAAGCTCCAGGATTGGGATCAAGGTCTCTGAAAATTATTTCTCTGGGTGATGCAGCATCTTCCAACCTGCCTCGTGCTCCTGAGAATCTCCTGCAGCTGAGGGGGCACCCCCAGGCTGGGGGGCTCCAGGGGAGAGTGTTGGGGTGCCCACTTAGTGTTGGGGATCTTTGGAGAGGGAAAACGTGGGCTTGGGGGTCTGGGACTTCAGCGCAGCCTCTTTTGGTAGGTCAAAATGGGCAGGGGGTTTGGAGGATCAGCACAACCCCTCTTTGGGGTGGGCAAACCGGGCGGGGAGCTCCCACCCTACCCCCAGCGCCCTGCTGCTGCTCTGCACGAGGCTAGACCACGGTGCGCCCGCTCCTGGCTTCAATCCTGGGCTTCTGCTGCTTCCTTGTGGCAAAGTCTTGGAATGACACGGTCCTTCCCTTCTCCCGCGGCCCCTTCCGACCCCGGCCCTGCCCCGGGACGCCGACCCCAGCCCCCCGGGAGACCCCTCGCCTTCCCCTCCAGCATCCCCTGGGTTCCAGCTCCGGGTTGGGGTCCCCCGGCCCTGCAGTCACAGGAGAGAAATACTTCACCCCTGTCCATCCCTGCGCTGACCTTTGCTGGGTCCTTTATAAGTCAAAGTGGGATTTCTGTCTGCGAGCCCTTCCCAGAGACCGTAAATATGCCAGGGAAGCTGATGGAAGCACTTGATTTCAGTCGTATGTGTTTTTAAAGACCCGAAATGTAACCCTGGTGTCAAGACGGGAATTCACGGGATATTTATGGGGTAAAGCGCTTTTTTCCTCCCGTCCTTTTCTCCCTAATTTTGATGTCATTGCTGCTCGGGATTAAGCGTGGGAGTCCCTCTCTCTGTGACACCCGCTGTGATAGCCCCCTTTTGCCCCCCCAAACCAGGGGTACTGCCCTGGGTGCTCTGCTCCTGTGGCAGCCCCGGGGCTGCCCCGTGTCCCCTTTCCCTGCAGCGATTCCCAGTGGGAAGGAGGAGAGTGGGTGGCCGGGCAGGAGGAGCCCACTGGGACCCGGGCTGTGGGGTCCCGGGTCTGGGGTCCTGCCCAGAGCCAAGAGGAAGAGAAGGATTTCTTCACATGTCTCGGCAACCCTAATCCTGTTTATACACGTCACCCGCAGTGTGACACCGCTGATTCATGTTCAGCTCCTGAACTGCCCTAACCCTGGATCCATTCCCCGCTCCAGCCTGGAGAGAGCAAAGGATGGGATGGATGAGGCCGGATGGCTTTGCCTGCTCAGCATCCCCTGCACAGCCGGGTGTGGGGTGGAGAGCAGCACTGGGAGCTCCAGTTTGGCCTCCCAGCTGCCCCATCTCAGCTTTTCCATGGCGAGATTAGGGAACACATCCCGGGAGGGACGGGGGGCAGGTGACCCCCCCCTCCACCCCGCCCTCCTCCACGTGCTCCTTTGAGGGCTGCAGGGTGAAAGCTGAAAGTTGAAGAGTCCAGAGCCATCAACCCCTGGCTCTCAGCTTGTGATGGGAAATGAAAATATTTGGATAAGCCGCGATACGGAGCTGCCGCTATTTACAAACCTTGATCCCGCGGCCCGAACATCAAAAGGGCTCCTTTTATAAAGCTCTCCCGGCTCCGTTTTCAGGCTGTCAAGGGCATTATTTGATGTTCCTCTTTTGTTTGTTTACATTAATTAAGATGGGCAAATCCATCACGGTGACTTTCTGCCCGCGCCGGCGGGTGGGAGCGGCCGGAGCACACGCCTGCTGCAGGTGTTGGGCGGCTCGGCTTGGGCGGGGGGGATGATAAAACACACATTTGTTCTCCAGGTCGTGTGGACAGACTGACACTTCCCCGATAAAAGCCCACCCCGCCCCGCGGTGACAAATGATTCTCTTATCTGGAACAAGGAAAAGCAGTGGCCAAGTTTCGGCTGCGCTTCCCGGCCGGATGCCGAGGGCAGGGCGGGTGATGCCGCCGTGCTCGGCTCTGCCCCGGGCTCTTGGGGTGGCCGGAATTCAAGGAGAGATCGTGGAACCAGCTCAGCACAGAGCCCTCGGTCCCTTCTGTGAAGTCCCAAATCCACTGAGTTTCCTCTGGATTTGCCCCCTTGGGATTGTCCCAAGTTTGTTGCCCCCTTGGGATTGTCCCAGGTTTGTTGCCCCCTTGGGATTGTCCCAGGTTTGTTGCCCCCTTGGGATTGTCCCAGGTTTGTTTCTCCTTTGGGACCGTCCCAGGTTTGCTGCCCCCACCGTCCCCATTTTAGGATTGTGCCTCAGGGGATCCCTCTGCAGTCAGAAGTGCCCAAAATGGGAAAAACAAGTGAATCCCAAGGCCGATCCCAGCTCCTGCTCTTGGCTGTGACATTCCCCGTGGGCTCTCAGCCCAGGGGCTGTTCTGGGGGGTTCTGTGGGGTGGGGGGTGCCCCAGGTGTGGGGTGGAGGAGGTGGAGGATGGAGAATGAAGGATGAAGGACGGAGCAGGACTGGCCAGGGCGGCAGAACGACTCGCGCTGGACCCGCACGAGCAAAGAGCCCCATAAATTGTAGTTTAAATTAATTGACAGACGAACGGCGGCCTAATGGGGTCTGCACGGGACAGCTATCCCGTTCCAGTGGTTTCCCTTGTGTCCTGCAGAAAGTTGGCTGAGCTGGGGTGGGGGCTTTGAGGGGGCTGCTGCCCCCCCAGTGCCCGGCAGGTGATGCCCCCTTCCCGCAGCACCCATCGCCCTCCCCACGTGTGATGGGGGCACCGTTTCCACCCCGCACTCCCTAAAACTTTATCCCGTTGTTATCGTTCCCCAGCTGCCTCCCTTTAACACACGTCCTTAATTTTGGATTAAATAGGTTTTCTAGAAGTTGGTTAATAGGGCTGGGCCATGCTGATGCTGGAGATTCGAGCAGGGGAGTCAGGAGCTTTTCCAAGAGGAAGCAGCTTGTTCTTTTTTCCAGTGGTTTTTGTTTTGTTGGGGGTTTTTTGGGGGGTTTTTTTGGGGTTTGTTTTTTTTTTTTTCCTTTGGAAGGAGGTAACTGGCACTTCATTTATCTGTGGGTTTGTTATGACTCTGGGCTAACAGATCCCACACTTAGCAAACTCTCACTCTTCCCTAATGGAAGGGACTTTAATCTAATTGTCCGGTATCATCCAACACGAAGCCTCCGGCGTCCTCCTCCCACGGCAGAGCAGGCAGAGCCCTTTTCCTCCTCCTGAGCCAGCCACGACCCGCAGGGATGTTCCCCGTTTCCCAATTCCCGCATGGCTCCGTGCCCAGCCGAGCCGGGATGCAGGAGGTGGGAACCTGGGAGGACTCACAGACACCAGATTTACTGGTGTCAGACCCCGGAAAGAGCCAGGGAATGGAAAACGCCAAGAAGGGGATGAACCACAGCAGGAGAGGGGTGGGAGTTGCTGGAATATCCGTGCTGGGTTGGGAAAAATGAGGTGTGAAATCCCTGGCTGTGCTCCCTGAGGGAGCCCCTGGAGCCAACTTGTTCCTCAGCTGGAGGAGGGTGAGGGAAGGTGTTGCTGCACCTTTGCAGCCCGACGTGGATTTTGGGGATCTCTGGTTCATCCAGTGGCCATTCCGGGGGCTGGATCCAGCATGAACAGTGCCAGGGGGCTGGGGGCTGCTCCTCCAGGATGCTCCCATGGGATGTTCCCCTGGGAAGCCTCGTCAGACACTGTGGGTTTGTCCCGAGGCCATCAAGGAGCGAGTTCGGATGGGTTTGCCAAGACCCTCTCAGTTATTTGCTTTTAAAGTGAATCTTTAAAAGGATCATTAAGGCCCCAAAATTTTATAAACCCCAAATCCTGACATTTTGCTTGTCCAGGTCATAAAAAAGGCACTGGAGAGTCCCAGGGTTTTGGCGAGAACTTAAACCAGATTTAACCACACAGGGGCTGAGGGAGAATAGTTTCTTTTCTTTGATATATTACAGCATCTTAATTCTCATTCTCATGTAGGGCCAAAATCTGGAAGGTTGAGAAAGGCAACCTCTGGTCGTGGTCAAAATGTAGATGGTTTGGGAGGATGAGATCCCCCAGCTGGAAGGACATGATAACCAGGAGCCTTAATCCCCATCACTCCTGACAATTCTTCCTCTGTAGTTAAATAAATCAGCTCTAAATTTAACAGGATTTAATTTTTTCCTCCCCCTCATATATCCATCAAGTTAAAAGTAAATTGATTTTACCAATAAAACTCAAACCATTGCTTTGGTATATTTTTATTTGCTTTTCAGTCTCAGGCCATAGAGCGCTGAACATTAGCTGTGAATAAAAGTTAATAATCACTGCCTAAAAACTGCATCTTTCCCCAGTTTGGAACATAATCCAAAATTTAAGTACCCAAATAAATGTTTGTTAAGCTCCATAATGACCGAAATATTTTTGCATAGAAATAGTGTTCTCTGCTGGTTAACTGCAAGAAATGTTAAATTCCCCATAAAACTCGACTTTATCAACGGCTTTTAATGGTTACCAGGAAGAGAATCAAAAGTACAAATGCAAACCAACATTAAAAGGGAGGATTTTGGTCACGATGGTTTTAAATCATCCCCCCAAAAATGGATGCTTGAAATCCCTTGGAGTTCAATCCTCTCTCCCAGGGCTCCGACACCACCCAGAAAGTGCCTTTCCTCCCTTGGGCTCCTGTCTGGGGGATCCCGAGGCTTCCAAAGGAAACCTCTTCGTCCCAGCACAAAGCAGGGACCTCTGAGGAGCTCCAGGCGCTCCCGTGCCCTCTCTCCATCTCCTCGTGGAGTGAGGAAGAGGAGTTAAGTCTTGGAATGGCAAAGAGGGGAACAGGGGACAGGGATTATTCCCATCACCTGCCCCCAGCTGCGCACCCCGGGCCCCCTTTGTACTCCACGGGGAGAAAGAGCCTTTTTTCCCTCTGCCCCCCCAAAAAGCCGAGGGAATTAGCCAGGAACTTTGCAGATGGATCCCAGGGCTTGGAGCTGGGAATACAGCCCGGCTCCCAAAGTCTCGTCCCCGGCTGAGACGAGGAGGAGCTCAGCGACTTCCCAAGTCCCTTCAGCTTGGCAGAGTTTGCATCTGCCGGAAAGAATGAAAAACCCTCCGGCAAAAAGCTGGTCAGAAGCTCCTCCTGGGGGTCTCTCAGGCCTGGAGGTCCCAGCTCCAGGTCCTGGAATGCTGCAGAGGGAATGTGGATTTATCCAGCTCCTCATGTCCTGCCCCAGCCACCGGGGCTGGTCCCACTGCTCATCCTCAGGGGCGCTTAGTCTGGGGAAAGGGAAGATGCTAAAAACCAGAGCAAGGCACTTGGAACATGTCAAATCTACGCAGAAATAAATGATAACTAATTATATAACGCATACATGCAAATTAAATGTAATAAAAAATAAAATACAGGGGTCAGTTATGGCCTGAAATTCATTTGGCAGCTCTGGAGATCATCTCTCCCCTCTGGTGGTGGGAGATTTGTCCCTGTCCCCATCCCCATCTCCTCTTGTGTGCCCTCCCAGCCTGCAAAGCCTCCTTGGGAGGGGGTCCTGACCTGCTCAGGCTGGGGGTCAAGCATCAGAAAAAGGCAGCAGATTTGGGGGTAAAACCCCAAATTTGGGGGTAAAACCCCCCCGAATCTCCTCCAAAAACCTCCGTGTGCCCCAACCCTCCCTCTCAAAAAATAATAAATAAAAAAGTGGTTGGATTTTTTTTGAGAAAAGGAAAAAACCAAAATCTGCATTTTATTTTAATTTAAAAAAAAAAAATCTGCATTTTTTGGAAGGGAGAAAGCCTCAAAGCTGCATTTGTGGAGGAAAAAAACCCAAACCCCAAACCTTCTGCCTTCTGAAAATCCTCAGTGGGTCTGCATGGAAGGGAGATGGAACAGGAGAGCACCGTGTCCCGAAGGGACCCCGAGGTGCCACGTCCAGGAGTAGGAGCCCCCAAATGCCACCTGGTGTCTCGCCGAGGCTTTGCCGGTGCTTTGGGACGTGTTGTTGTGTTGTGGGGGTTTTTTTTCCCCCCCTAAACAATCCATCTGGATCCAGATTGGCAGTCGCTGCAGCACATTCATTTTGTGGAAAGGCCTCCCTAAATGGGAAGAGAATAATTTATACTGACATAAAGCACCTTTATTTGGATATAACTATCTGCATTAAGGAGGTTGGATTGCTCTGCCCGTATCAGTGTGGTGTAGTTGAAGCTCTATTACTCCTCTATAAGCTATTCCTGGCTCTGCTCCTGATTTATTTGACTGGCAGAGCAAGGCTGGGTGTGTCTGGATTCATGGTGTGTTGATATCAGAAAATCAACGTAATCCAAGGTATGTGATGTAAATCAAGAGGGCTCTGGGGGAGACAGGGGCATTTCATCAGAGTGAAACGAGAGCAGAAGTGAGCCCAAGGGGGGGATTTGCCAGAGAACGCTGCTTTTATCATTTTACGACCTGTTGATTTTACTTTTCCAACAATTACTCACGAGTAGGAAGCAAGGGGGGAAAATAGACCTGAGCGTGGATGAAAAGGGAAGTGGGAGAAGCAGGAGAGTTGTTTGAACTGGGCGAGTTTAACGAGCACGGGAAGGGCGGTTTCCTCCCCCTCGCTGCCTCCAGCCCTGCCAGGGACCTTTCTCACCATTCCAGGAGTCTCAGGGACGGGACAGAGATTTCCAGCATCCCACTTGGCCCTTTAAGCCGTGCCAGGGAGTTTGGGAATTCGCTTTGCCTTCGGCTCGGTTGGCTGCAGTCCTGACCCAGGGTCATCACACATTGCAGGGAGGGTCCTGTGTCTGTGGGGCCACCACGGTGCTTCCCGTCCCCAGGAGGTGGCACTGATCCAGCTGCAGGTGCCAGAGGAGCGGTGCCAGGGGCCTTTTCCCAAGGAAACCACCCTTACGAGTGCCTCCACTGGCTTTTGAGATGAGGCACCATCATCTCAATCAGTGGCTGAGTTGCAAAGAGCCATTAGCACTAATTAACCTGTAAAATTTGGTTTTAAAGGGTGATGCTGGGTTGGAGTGATGGAATAATGATCCTGTTTAGTGCTTTGGTGGGATTTAAGGCTTGGGAAGGCTGTGGGAGCAGCAGATAATGATGCTCAGGGCATCAGCAGGCAGGTCCAGGTGGGCTGTTTGCTTTCCAGAGAAATTGTGCCACGAGCTTGGTTAAATATACCTGAAAGAATCTGCTCTGATTCCCTGAGATTTCTCAGCTTCTTCTTTTGCAGTGGCCATCCCTGGAAATGTTCAAGGGCAGGGCTTGGAGCAACCTGGGCTGGTGGAAGGTGTCCCTGCCCACGGCAGAGGGGCTTTGCCCCCCAGGTCTCTCTTGAAGGCTGTTGACCCAGGCAGGGACCAGCAAACACTGGGCAAGGACCAGCAGAACCCAGGCAAGGACCAGCAGAACCCAGGCAAGGACCAGTAGGACCCAGGCAGGGACCAGCAGACCCCTGCCAGGGACCACCAGCCCCCCGTGCCAAGGGGGATGCCAACAAGGCTTCAGCCCATCAGGTTCAGCCTTCCAAGGTGGTTGTGCAACATCAGTGAGAGGCAAATACTTGGCCAAGCTCTCCCCAAGGAGGTACCCCAGTGTATCCAACCAGCATTCCCATGTGTTATTCCTTATCCATGAGGCTCTGAGGAGCCACGGCTGGGCCGAGGGTTGGCTTTTGCCAACGTGGGTATCTCAGCAGCCTTTGAAGAACCTCCTGGAGCTGCTCGTCTGGGGAACTTTGCCACCTCATCCATCCGAGCTCAGCCGTGCAGGGAAATGGATGGGACCTTCCAAGGCTCCCCATTCCCTGGAAAACGAGGCAATCCAGCTGGTGGAGCGGGTGGAGCCACATGAGCGGTCTGGTGAGGACGAGGGGAAAGCCGGAGCTTTAATGAAGCCCCCGCGTGGCCGGGAGAGGACGGGCGGGTTGTGTTTGTTCGCCGGAGTTAATGGGAATAAATCCCTCGCTTGCGGGGCGCTCACTCTGTCCGTTGTTCCTCGGGGAGGGTCCCAAAAAACTGCCTATGGAGGGACGGCCAGCCAGCCAGCCCCATCGGAGCAGGGCGTTTTGGGATGCAGCTCCGAAGCAGCAGTTTCCATAGCAACCCCCCAAATCCGCTCGGTGCTGAAGGGGTTTGGGTTTGCTTTTTTTTTTTCTATTTTGCCCTCCCTCTTTGCTGAGTGGGAGCCCTTGGCTAATGAGCTGTGCAAATAGATTATTGAGATTTAGTGGGTTTTATTTTGCAATTATAGACTCAGTGATTTGGAAGGGAACTTTTTTGGGCCAAAGGCTCTGCCTCCTCTTGGAGTTTCCTTTTTTGTTGTTGGGTTTTTTAATTTTCTTTTGCCAAAGTTGGTTTGACTTCAAACTTGCTGTTACATTTTCCAGACAGAATTAAAATAAAAATCAATAAAAACTGGAGGTTTTCCACCCCTTGGGGCTAAATCCCAACCCGATCGACACTCAGCTCTTTGCCATTGAGTGTCCCTTCTCCGGTTGCTTATCAGTCATAAAATCCACGGACTCCCCTGGAGGAACAACAACGGATCCGACCCTAATTCAGTCCCCAACAAAAGTCCATCTGTATATCCCCAATTTGTCTGTGCTCAGTTAATTGGGCTCCAACGAGGGCGTTTGGGGCAATGCCCTTAATTAGGAACTGCTCAACCCCGGGTGAGAATCGCGGGTTTCTTGAGCGCCTTCCCTGGATTTGGGGTTGGCTCCTGACTGTCGGCACCCGTCAGAAACCTCCTCCGGAGCTGGGACCAGTAAATCTTGGTCCCCGCCCTCAGGACTGGTCTGTACTGGCTGCCACAAAGAGCATTTAGCAATTCCCTGCCTGTCCCCAGGGAAAGCTCCGGGTTTAGCTGCGGTTTTGGATGGGCTCTCCGGGCTGGCCTGGCCTGTGGCATCCAAGGGCTCCTGTTTCCGAAGCTGAGTTTCAGGGCAAAATTTCCACTCCGTGATTTGTTGCCACTGATTTCCACCTGCCTCCTGCTTGCTGAGGGGCTTTCAATCCAGGTAGTTATCCTGGGAGGGTGCCTACCCTCTGGATTTTGCTTACTTGCCTCTTCTGAAAAGTCACACTGAAGTCTGAATAAATCCTCCCTGCCGTGCTTTGCCTTTTCTTCATCTACTTTCTGATTTTTCTGCTCCAAAGAAAAAAAATGCAATAAAATCGGGCTGGCACAAGATCTATCCCCTGTGATCCGGGCTGACAATTGTTTAGTTCCCCATTTTCTTTGAAAGAGTCGCTCATTTTGTTCCCGTCGTTGTAAATGATCCTCAGCTGTTTCCACGGCTCTGGTGACATTCCCAAGGCACGGAGGGCTGGGGACACATCGGAGGGATGTGCTGGGAGCTGGAGCAGAGGGATGAGGAGCCAGGGATGAGGCTGAGGGGTGTTGGCTCATCCCCCACTGTGCCATTCCTCCTCCTGCTCCCTTTGCTGGGGACATCAGCCCGTGGCCGTTGTTTGGGTGGCACCGGGAAGGTCCCACCCGGTTGTTCCTGGTGGATCCGGCCTCCAACAGCTGGAGGCCAAGTGGCCAATCTCGCTCCCATCCTCCCACGGACCACGGGGTAGATCCAGCTGGGAACTTTTCAGGATGCCCAGGCAGTGTTTGGATGGGATCGGTACCCACGTGGCTCGTGATGGGAGGCAGCAGGAATGCTTTCAAGGTCCTCTTGATCTTGGGAAAAGGTGATGGATTAAATTCGGGAAGAATAATTCTCCCACTGGGAGGAGAGGAGCACAAACAGCTCCTTATTTTGATCCTCTTTAAAAACACATGGGAAAAGAGTGGGAGCCACCACCAGTTGTGCACTGGCTTGGAAGGGGAAGGAAAGGGAAAAAGAAAGGAGAAGGGAAAAGGAAAGGGGGTGGGAAAAGGAAAGGAGAAGAGAAGGGAAATGGAAAAAAGGAAAGGGAAATGAAAAAGGAAAGGGAAATGAGAAGGGGAAGGGAAAAAGAAAGGAGAAGGGAAAAGGAAAGGGGATGGGAAAAGGAAAGGGAAAGGAGAAGGGAAATGGAAAAAGGAAAGGGAAAGGGAAAAGGAAAGGGAAATGAGAAGAGAAGGGAAAGGGGAAGGGAAAAAGAAAGGAGAAGGGAAAAGGAAAGAGAAGGGAAATGGAAAAAGGAAAGGGAAAGTAGAAGAGAAGGGGAAAGGGAAAAGGAAAGGGAAGTGGAAAAGGAAAGGGAAATGAGAAGAGAAGGGAAAGGGTGTGTGCTCCTCCATCTGTGGGTTTGGCTCTGTGGTTCCAATTGTCTCCCGCTCCTGAAATCCCAGAGCTTTGTATGCCCTGTAGGAAAGTGCCCTCCAGGATCCCGGCACGGAGCGATTCCCAGCGCAGCTCTTCCGTGGGAGGCTCCAGATGGAGCGATGTGGGTCATGGCTCGGGAACTTCGTCCGCAGGGAAACCCCGGGGGCTGAGCTGCTCCTTCGGGAGGCTGGAGGAGACGCCTTGAGGGCTGGGAGGTGCTGGGAGCACTGGGAGGCGACTGGGCAAGGTGGGGGCTCAGCTCCGGTACCATCCGCTGCTGAGGAAAGGGGGGGCTTGGAGGGGATTCCAGGGTGGAAGGGGGCTCTGAGACCATCCCAGCCCTGCTGCAGTCCTGCCACCCTGCTGGGAGTGACCAGAGAGGGGCTGTGTGTCCGGGAGAGGATGGAATTTCAGGCCTTTCCTTTCTGGTTTTCCAACCGGGGAATGGCCATTTGGGGTTGGAACAGATGCCCAGGCAACGGGGCCGGCTTTTCCAACCCTTGGAGTTGTGGGGAGCCGTGGTTTTCCTGCCAGCTGTGTGTTCCCAGGGCAGGAACATCTGGGAGAGGCTGCGTGGGCAAAGAAACCCTGTGGTCTCAGAAACCAGAGGGTTTTCTGGGACTGGGCTCCCACCTTCCCCCTGTATTCCCGCTTACTCCCTGTGTTCCCCCTTCCCCCTGTGCTCCCACCTGAGCCCTCTGTGCTCTCACTTCCCTCTCTGCATCTTCTGGGTGTCCACTGGGACATCTTAAAGAGATTAAACCCCCCAGGGACTGTCACTGCGGATAAATTTAGCTGTTTTCTGCTGCCAAAAGCCATCTGGGTTGTTTTAGGGGCAGGCAGGGGAGGGATGGGGACGCTCCACACAACCCCAAGCCTGTGTGCAGCCAGGCAGAGCCTACCCCCAACACCACATCCCACCTCCCACGGCTTAAATCCAGGCTCTGGGTTGGCAGGAGAGAGGCAGGACACAATTTACAGCTGCCACCTCCATGTCACAGGCTGTCATATTTAAAATTTCCAGAGCCCTGTGCAATCAAATCAGCCCCTGCACCCCCTTCCTTAATCGTATCAGTTTGGCTGAGCAGCCACGGGGTATTTAAGAGGAAGGGAGGCTCTTTTCATCCTGGTTTTCCTGCTGGGAAACTGAGGCACGTGGGAGAGATTTGGGCTCCTGATGGTGCCTCAGAGACCCTGAGGAGCTGCCCAGCCCAGCAGATCCCGGGACCCAAGGTTGGACAGGGCTTGGAGCAGCCCAAGGCAGGGAGGTGGAACTGGGGGATCTTTAAGGTGCTTTCCAACCCGAACCATCCCGGGGTTCCACGATTCCATGAACCAGGGCCACAAATAACCTGAAACAGGGCATCTGCTTGCAGGGAAAACGGATCTCAACCAGGGCAAAGCCCGAGTGGGAAGGCAGCAGCATTCCCGGGGGTCCTGCCTGCTTCCAGCAAGCGCCAGGAGATGATGGGTGACGAGGGAAGGCGCAGGGCTGGAGGGGCTTGTCCCGGCTCCCATCACATCCCCGCTGCCTTCCCTGCTCCAGCGCCCTTCCCGCTGCCTTTCACCGCCCCCAAATCCCTCCTGGCAACCCAGGGAAGATCGAGGAGCCCAGGATGGCCGGGCTGAAGCAACAACAACAACAACAACATCCTCCTCCTCCTCCTCCTGCGCTCCGGTTTTTCCAGCGCCGCTTTTCCCGGGGGAGCGGGGGCAGAGGGAAGCCCCACGCTGGCTCTGGGAGTAAATGAAATTAAAGAAGCGAAGCAGCACTCGCAGCTCTGCCTTTTTCTCCCCCCTCCTCCCGGGTAATTCGAGGCGAGCGCTGGCGCTGATGGGATCTCGCCAGGGCCGCCTCCGTCCCCCCCGCTGGGGCCGGGGTTTTGAACATCGAAATCAAAGTTTCACTCAAGCATTTTTTTACGCTCCTGCCAGCGGGATCAGCGAGCCGGTGGTGGGCACATTAATGTCATCTTCCTACTCACGGGGTCTCCCCGGGCACTCGGCAGCACCGGCCCGTTTTTGGAATTATAAATGTCCTGGAAAATGACATTTAGATTTGCATCAGCAAAGGGGATCGGGAGTTTTGTGTCTTTTTTTTTTTTTTAATTTGAGCAGACAATGTGGCTTTTTATGAGGCAGAGCCTCAGGGGCGCTGCAGAGAAGCGTGTTTGTGCCAGGCAGGTGCCTTCACCTGGGCATGGAAGAGGGATGCCAGGCTGGTGCCAGGGTTGGGTGGGAGCACAGGGACAGGCTCTGGCCCCTTCAGAGCCTGAGGTAGTGCAGGGTTCCAAAATCATGGGTTGGTTTGGGTTGGAAGGGACCTTAAAGATCACCCAGTTCCAACCCCCTGCCATGGGCAGGGACATCTCCCACTGGACCAGGTGACCGGTGGGTTTGCACAGGGCTTGGAGCAACCTGGGCTGGTGGGAGATGTCCTTGGGGGTTGGAGCTTGGTGGTCTCTAAGGACCCTTCCAACCCAAAGCATCTTGTGATTCCATGATGTCATGATGCCAGGATTCCATGATGCCAGGATTCAGTGATTCCATGATTCCATGGTTCCAGGATTCCATGAACCAGGACCACAAATAACCTGAAACAGGGGATCTGCCTACATGGAAAACCGATCTCCAACAGGGCAAAGCACACCTGGGAAGGCCCCAGCTCCCCCAGGGCCCCTGCCTGGGGTGCCCTGACCCAGCTGTGGGGGGGAGATGTGGCCACCAGCGAGTGCCAAAGCCCTCCTGGGGTCCATCCACCACCCTGGGGTTAGATGCCGTGGTCCAGAGCAGACGTGGGACAAGGACATTGTGTTTTCCAAGCCCATAAACCTGGCCAGGTCCTCCTGGGAGCTCCCAGAGAGCCTTGGCTGGGGCCTGAAGGGCTGAGCATCAGCCCTGGAGCGGCACCAGCCTCAGCCCGCTGTGAACATCGGTCCTGGTTTCCTTGTGGACTCCTCAGAGCCTTTTCCCTCTTCTGGGAAGAAGTGGTGAGATCATGAGGGGTCATTGTTTTCACCTCCAGGTTCTGGTCTGGCTTCTTCTGCAGAGAAAGGGGCTGAGAACATCGCTGTGAGGGCTGGTGGGAATGAGAAACCCCAAGTTTTTCCTTTCTCTGCTCCCTGCAGGGCTGGAGGAGATCCCACCCAAACCTGCTCAGGATGCAGGGAACATCCTGAAGCAAGGATTC
Source organism: Formicarius rufipectus (assembly GCA_013399695.1). Taxonomy (NCBI): domain Eukaryota; kingdom Metazoa; phylum Chordata; class Aves; order Passeriformes; family Formicariidae; genus Formicarius; species Formicarius rufipectus. The sequence goes on along the minus strand of VXAU01000810.1, from coordinate 75,304 downwards.
CTGGAGAAGAGGTCCCGAGGTAAGAGCTGGCACCAGAGGGTAACGTTGGGGGATGCCCAGTCAGAATCGCCAACAGTTGACGTTTTCAGACGAAGAACAAGCAGGAAACCCCAATTTTTTTGTGTTCAGGTCTGCACAGGCAGAACCTCTCGGGCTTCTCTGAGGCGTCTCACACAGGGAGGAGGGCCCGGCCAGATTTGTTCTCATCTGCAGATCATCAACGCGCCCCAAGATTAAAACCCCCGAATTGAATTAAGCGGCAGCCGAGTCCTCTACGGCAAAATGCGCCCTTTTAACGAGCGCTGCCTAATGAGGATAAAACCCCAGCGAGGAGCGGGGGGTGGGAGCGTCACACACATTAAGGGCCTGAGATAAGGGCTGTGAGTCAGCTTCGGCTTTATCTTGATTTTACCAGCGCCTGCGAAAGCTACAAATTATTTCCTCGTCGCTCCGGTTTTATCTTGATTTATTTGCTGTAGGACAGATGGCAGGAGGTAAAGGACAGCCCCTTTTTCAGTCCATCAGCCGAATTTAGGACTGGCCCCGTGTCTTGGTTAAACATCCTCCAGTTGCAGACTAGAAGTTATTTTAATTGTATCTGGTAGGGAGGTTTAACCCAAAGCTGTGCTGCTGCCCCTTTAGTACCACATCCAGCTAAAACACAGACTGGAAGAACAAAAATGACTCTTTTTTCCCCCCTCTTTTGATGCCCTTTTCTTTGCAGAGCATAGCTTTTTTGGGTCGGAGTGGCAGAAGAGGTGGTGTGTCCTCAACAGAAACACCTTCTACTACTACGCCAGTGAGAAAAGTAAGTGATGAGGGAGACATCTGCATTTGTGCCCAAAATGTGGGGGAAAGGGCTGGAAAAGAGAAGGGAAGAGCCCTTGCTGAAGGCCGGGGGGGATATCTGCCCATGTAATTCTCGAGGAGGGCACAACAAGGCTCCAGAAAGGTGGAGCTCAGCTTGACTTCGTTTTCCCCCCAAAAAGAGACCCCGGTGGTCTCTGCTCCAAAACCACCAGCTCACCTCCGGCAGCGTCCCGGCCCTGGCACTTCGCACCTGCTGAGGATTCGAAGGGTCTTCCCTTGATGAAGATTTCCTAACATTCCCTTGGGGTTTCCAGCTGTGCTCGAGGAGCGAAGGGCCTCGGTTTCCCTGCGGGGAGGAGGAATCTGTCCCGCAGCAAGGGTGGGAAAAAGGTGGGAATTGCACTGATATCCCATTTCTCTGCCCCCCAGGCAAGCAGCCAAAAGGCACCTTCTCCATTGAGCGCTACAGCGCCCGGCTGGTCTCCCACCTCCGCAGGGACTCCCGCAGGAAATGCTGCTTCGAGTTAACCTGCCCCGGCAAACGCACCTACGAGGTGGGAATTTTGGGGGCTGGAAAGTGGAATTCTGGGCTGCTGGGAGTGACAGCCCACGGGGAAAGGTGTGGGGGCTGGAGCTGCGGGGTCAGGAGAGCTGTGAAGCTCCAAATTCCTGGTGAAACCTCACTTTTTTTTTTTTAAGATGAGGGTGGCACAGGTTTCCCGGAGAGGTGGTGGATGCCCCATCCCTGGAAACATCCAAGGTCGCGTTGGACAGGGCACTGAGCAACCTGGTCTGGTGGGAGATGTCCATCACTTCAGGGGGTGATGGACTAGGTGACCTTCAAGGGTCACTTCCAACCCGAAGTATTCCTTATTTCTGTGATTTTCTGAAAAGCAACCCAGCAGCAAACTCAGAAGGTGCTTCTCCTGCTTGGTAACCTCAGCGTGGACCTTCCCTGGGCACCAGAGTGGTCCTGGGCCCTCCTGTGGGGCTCACTGGGCACTTGGGCAGCAGCAGATGAGGGTTGAGTTGGAAAAGCCGATTTTAAATCAACCATTCAGAGCCAGGTTAAACATGAACCTTCAATTCCTTGAGCATCCAGGGGGGAGCCCCAAAAACCTGGTGTCATGGCAAACCCTGGCCTGATCCACCAAGTGGGCAGGAGAGCCTGGATGGGCTTGAGGGGCACTTGGGATGGAGAGCTTTGGGTCAGAGGCAGCTGAGCCCACTCAGGAGGGTCTGTGGTTTTCATCTGAATTCTTTCAATGAATTAGGCTTGACAGTTTCCTCTGGGACAGTCTGGCTCTGTCCTGCTGCTGTTTCCCTCTTTGGAATAGGGAGATAAAGACATGGAATGGCTTTTCCCGATGCCCCAGGGTGGGGAATGGCAGATCCAGGATCTCCATGCCCTGTTTGGGCTGCAGTTCTCTTTGCTCTCCCTGCAAACCAGAACCAGCCCAGTCACAGGTGCCCCTCTCTCCAGTTCACAGCCCCAAGCCCAGCAGAGGCTGAAGACTGGGTGGACCAGATCCAGTTCCTGCTGAAGGGTGAGTTTGACCCGTTTCTTTGGGAAGATCCTGACAGGATCTGCCCGCCCAGGGCTGCTCCTGCAGGAACGTGTGGGCTGGTGCTTAGTTCAACACCAACAAACTCCAGCCCTGCCTTTGAAAACCCTCTGGAAACCACCGGGAGCTGCCCAGGCTCCATTCCCTGGGGGAATTTGGCTTTGTTCTCTGGGATGTGCCAGCTTTTCATGTGCTTTTCCTTTGTTTCAGCCAATCCTCAGCTTTTTTATGCCCCTTTTTTCCCACACCGGGTGCTCCCCGAGCCAAGCGAGGGGACGGTTCACTCCTTGCAGGGTCCCCACTGGGCACAGATGTTGGCACCGGATTCCACCTCACTCAAAGGGAGTCATTTGCTGGTTTTCCCCCAATTTCTGCTCTCCCACCAGACCTGAGCTCCCTCACTATCCCGTGCGAGGAGGAGAATGAGGAGGAGCTCTACAACGACGTGGACAGTTCTGACTCCATGAACACATCCCATAACACCACCCTGAACCAGGAGGAGCCCAACGTGGAGGCGGATGGGGAGGACATCTACGAGGTCTTGCCAGGTCAGCTCCCAAAATCCAGCTCCCAAAATCCATCCCCTCCTCTCATCCCCCTGAACGAGGCAGGAGACCTTGGCCACCCAACACGCTGCTGGGAACGAACATCTCGGGCTCTGCCGAGTTTAATGGACCCAAAACTCGAAGGTTTCACCACATTTCTTTGCCCAGCGTGGCTGATGGAGCACAAGAACAAACCCCTTCTGTCCTGGGGAGGTTCTGATCAGCAAATCCAGGGGAAGCAGCTTTTAGAGGTCCAGTTCCCTTCAGTTTGAGTCAGATTAAGTTTGGTGAGAGTGGCATCTCTGGGCTGTGTTCCCTGGAAAATGAGACTCGAGCTGATGGAAATGCTCCCTCCTGGGCAGGCAGGAGCTGTAACACGATTACTGCTGATGAAATAACTGCATTAAAGACAGGCTGGTTCCCTCACAGCACACTGGGGCTGGACAGAGCGCACCGAGGGTGACAGCTCTGCAGCATTTCCCACCCCAGAGCCAGAAATCGGGGTGTGACACAGCCCAGGGCTTGGCCAAGGAGTCACCTGAGCCTCGGGGGAGCTGTGCTGCCTCTGCTCTGCCCACCCCACTCCTGAGAGCACCGTCCCTCAGTGCCTGAGTGCAGGGATGGAAAAGAGGTCCTTGTTTCACCTCATTTATTCCAGAACTTTCTGTCTGTGATGGGTTTTATTTTCAACAACAACAACAAAAAAGGCACCAGAAGGTTTTATCGTGCCCAGGATCTTCCTCTGGGCGTTGGTGCCCAAGGAAATCTCTGCTCAGTGGTTTGCAAGTGGCACCCAGACACTGCTGGGAGTGGAGCTGGAGCTCCAGGGCCACCTGCACAGCCCTGAGCACACCCCAGCCTGGTTCCATCTCTCCTCTTCCCTTCCTGATCTTCTTTTCCTCTCTTTCCATGCTCAGCTCTTTGGGCAGCAGCTTTCCCTTCCTCTGGGAATACCCACAGCAGTCCCTGAGCTCAGCAGGAGCCTCGGGTGGTCCCAGGCTGGTGTTTGGGGGTGCTGGTGGTCTGTCAGGACTTCCAGCATCCCTGGATTCCTTGGTGAAGGTTCTCCAGCATTCCTGGCTGTCTTGGCCAAGGTTCCTTGCCTCATTTTCCCTTCCTTTTCCAAGCCTCTCTGTGCCCTCTGGAGGTGCTCGGTGTCTCCCCAGTTCCCCAGGGGTGTGCCCGGGGTGGGAGGTGTCACCTCCCTGCAGAGGTGACAAACCAGTTTCAGGGCTCAGGAACCGGGAGGAAAAGCCTCTCCTTTCCCAATTTCATCTCCCCTCCATCCCTTTCACCTCAGTGAGCACAGGGAAAGTCGCCATCCAGGCTGGAATCTCTGCTCCATCTCCCTCCCTCGTGTCCCGAGTGGAAATGGAGAAAGAAAGAGGGAGAGGGGGGAGGGAAAAAAAAAGAAAAGAGAAGGGAGATGAAGAGATAATTTCCTCAGCAAGTCATCGTCGTTAATGAAGTTTTACAAAAACAGATACAACCAAGGAAAAATAAAATTTCACAGGTGATAAATTTTTCCAATTTCCCTGGCAGAATTCGATAGGATTGTTAAATTAAGAGTGAAGGTGTCTGTTAGGAAGCAACGAGCAGTGATGGGTAATTTTATAGAGTGGAAAATTGAATCAAATTGCTACATTAAAACACAGCTCCTCTGAGAGTCTGCCCAGCACCCAGGCAGCTCCGGGGTGTGGGATCCAGGGAGGTGGGATCCAGGGAGGTGGGATGGGGGATCCAGGGAGGTGGGATGTGGGATCCAAGGAGATGGGATGTGTGGCCTGACAGATCCCAGCCATGCCAGGCGGCTCCAGACCCCATGGTGGGTGCCCAGTGGTGCCCACAGAGGGGAAGGGCGTTTTTCTGTGGGTGATGGGGACAAGGTTGGGATGCTCCACACCGGGAGAGGCAGCTCAGCCCCCTGGGAGTCACTTGCCAGCATTTCCCTCTGTGAAATCCAAAGGTTGGTTGGGATGAGGAAGGCAGAGCATCACTTCCAGAGCTGACCCCAGAAAAGCACCTGGATGCATCAGGCTGGAGGGTGGCAGGGGGCTTGTCATGTCCCCAGGGGATCCAAATCCACAAGGGATGTGCCTGGGGGCAGGATGGAGCAGGACAAGCCACGGAGCAGGCAGGGGTGAGCAGCACCCCGTGGTGGTGCCATCCCAGGGTGTCTGCACCCCCCCCCTCTGGGGACTGGGAATCACTTGGGAATTCTTCTGAGGACCTTTGGGAAAGGCCACAGAGCGAGGGGTCAGCGGGGCAGAGGTTTGGAAGGAAAGGGGAACTGAGGAAGGAGTTCCTTGTCCGAACCTTGGAGCAGCTGCCCGTGGCTCGGGTGGGTGGTGCAAACAGGGACTGGGGACCTGGCTTTGGGTTCTGGTGTGACATCCACTGGTCTATAAAACACGGGGGGAAATGGCCCAAGGTGGAAGAGGGAGAAGGAGCTGCTGGGAAAACCTTCCCAATCCCTGCCTGACTCCTGGAGACTGAGGCTGGTGGGCAAAAGGGGGCAAGACCCACAGCTCGAGCTCATCCATGAGCTGTGCCAGCAAAGGGGGGTGTCCATCCCGGGAGGGAGCTCCCAGAAAACGAGGAGGAAGCGGGACAGATGCATCTCCCCGGGATCACTGGGGCTCCCGTGGCTGCCCAGCTCCGTGCCCAGGAGCTGGGAATGGCAGGAATCACACGGCTTTGCCCCTCTTGCAGTGAGGGGCACGGCAGCGCTGCCTCCGTGCCGCGTCTTCTCCTGCACCGGGAGCCCGTGGGCGTGCCAGGAGGTGGGAGAAGGACTCTGGGAAGGGCTTTCCTGAGGACAGCCTGGCTCCGGGATGGAAGCAGTGGCAGCAGGATGCAGGACAGGGATGCCAGGGGGTGCCCCGTGTCACTCCCGGGGGTGGGGGGGTGATGCTGCCCCGCCTTCGAGGGGTTTCGTGACTCTGCGTCCCACGCCACGAGGGAATTGGAGACAGTGACAGGATAAAGGAATCCAGGCTCAGGGCTTTTTGGGGCGTGTTCATGGGCATGGCGAGAGCAGAGAGGGCTGTCACGGCCGTGTTTCCCTTCTCTTTTACAAATGCAAAGAGCCGGCAAAAAGCCACTTTCAATAATTTATTTTAAAATCGATGCTAACGCGGTTCCGGCTCGTCGGGGGCCGGAGTTTTACAATAAAGCCTGATTTATTTAGGAAAGATTTTTTTGGTGCCACTTCCCGTCCTAATGGGGGAGCAGGGGCGGTGACCCCCCCGACTCGGGCGGTGATTCGGGCCGGGCACGGCAGCCCTGACCTGGTTTGCATCGATCGGCTCCGGGCACGGGGGGAGAGGCGGAGGCGCTTCCCGAGAAGCCCCCAGGGCCGACTCCTCTCGGCTCTGCCTAAAGGTGACAGCAGAGCCACGTCCCCCGAGACGCCACAGGGGCTCCTCAGCCGTGCCAGGGCTCCAGGAGGAGCGATTTCCGTGGGGGTTGGTTTTGGGGAAACTTTTGGAATTGGGTTTATTTCTATTGTTTCGTTGTGCAGCCCATCGGAGCTGTGCCCGCGCCCTGAGCAGCTCAGGGTGGGTGGGTGGTACCAGGATGGGTGTTAAATAAGCTTATTTATGGAATCGTGGGATCATTAGAGTTGGGAAAGCCCTGTTGGATCATCAAGTCCAACCATTAACCCAGCAGTGCTAAAGCCACCGCTAAACCATGTCCCCAAGGGCCACATCCATGTGTTTTTCAAACTGTTTCAGGGATGGTGATTCCACCTGTGCCGGTACCTGATCACTCTTCCCATGAAGAAATTCCTCCTACCGCCCCACCTGCCCCTCCCCTGTCCCATCCTGAGGCTGTTCCCTCTGCTCCCGTCCCTGTTCCCTGGAGCAGAGCCCGACCCCACTCGGCTCCCCCCTCCTGTCAGGGAGTCATGGAGAGGGAGAAGGTCCTCCCTGAACCTCCTTTTCTCCAGGCTGAGCCCCCCCAGCTCCCTCAGCCTCCCGTGGTGCTCCAGATCCTTCCCAACTCCCTCCCCTTCCCTGGACACCTTCCAGTCCCTCAATGTCCTTCTCGTCATGAGATTTAAACGCGCTCATGAGCAGATCCTTGTTCCTGCCGCTCTGTAGCCATTTTTCCATATGACTTCCACCCCCTCTGGAATTCCCTAACCTGTTCCATGGTGTCATTTCTTGCATCCTCTTCCCCCTCCTCTGCAGGCTGCCCACCCTCCTCTGCCTGACTCCTCTTTCTCCTTGATTTCTCCTTCCACCCCCACCTCCTTCCTCACGTTTCTGTCCCGGCATTTCTCCTCGGAGTCTCGTTTTCCCTGGGCAGGGAACATCTCCTCCTGTAGGACACCCTACAAAGCGCTGCCTGAATTTATGAGGCTGTAAGAGGTGATTTGTTTTTACCCGTGTTAATAACAATTCATATTTTTATGCAACACGTTTTAAAATATTATCTGCGACTTCCTCCCTTCCACTCTCCACAACTGGGCTGGAAATTTATTACTCTGACAGTCGGATGCTGTGGGAGCCCTCTGCCTGTCCGGGGGTTTGCTGGAGCTCTGACACTCCCAGCCCTTCCCTGACTTCTGTGCTCTCCCCCCGCAGATGAGGAGCCGGATCCGCCCTTCCCAGAGGACAACGAGGATGTTGGGAGTGGAGAGAGGAGCGGTAAGAGCCCACCTGGCCTTGGGCAGCCCAAAGGACCTGCAGGTTATGGTGTGTGGAGAGGTGTGACCACCTTTGAGCATCCTGGGGGCTGAGTGGTGGTGGAGGGTTTGTGGAGAATCCCCAGGAGCAGCGGGATGAGGATCTTCAGCTGGTGGAATTCGGATAACGGGCTCGGGGAGCTCTTCCCACCTTCTCCACGCTCCGGGCAGGGGGAATGCCTCTTCTTTTTGGAGAAGCATCCCATGGAGAGTGGCCTTGATGAGCTCTCAGTGGAGGAGCCCCCGTCTCCATCCCCACTCCTCCTGCTGCTGGAGGATCCCCCATGGAGTCACTCCCATCCCTCTCCCTCGTCCCATCCTGTATGCTCAGCAGGGACCAGCCCTCCTGTGCATCCCAAGGGGATCAGAAACAACCTGGAGCAGGGGCAGGAAGCGAGTCCTTGCCCAGGGGAAGCTGCCACAGGGAGCCGGAAGGGAGCAGAGCCCCCACCCTGCCTTTTCCTTGAGGACCTGCAGCGTGGGGTGGGAGAGGAAGGGCTGTTTCCTCCAGCTCGGTTTTCCACGGCTGCTTCCGCCCCGTGTCCGAGCAGGACCGGCCAGGGGCTTCCTGCTGCCTGGGAAAACACATCCTCTCCCTCACTGGGATTCCTTCCCAGCCCGTCCGGAGCTCGGAGGGGACGGTCGCCTCGGGCCGGTGGTGCTCAGCTCGGAGCAGCAGTGGGATGACAGGGATTTGGGGGGATGTGCTGTTGGATTCTGTGGATGGTGGGTTGATCCCTCCTGTGCTTTCCGGGATACACAGGCACCCCGAGAATCCCTCCCCCCGATCCGAGAGCCCCCATGCCCCATTTCCCGGTGTTCCTTGAAAAGCCTCGTCCAGCAATTCCTTTGGATGATCCTTGAGCAGCCGTCCTCGGTCCAGGAGGACGCTCGGGCCTGTTCCTACCAAAATCTTGGGAGCACAGGGAGGGGTGAGCCCCAGCTGCTGCCAGAGACCGGAACAAGTCAGTGATTTTGGATTTTTTGATTTTGTGGAGCTTTTCTCCGCCCTCTGGCACGATGGATTATTTGGCCGCTGGAACACGTGGCAGTGGCAGCTGGTACCAGCACCCAGAGCTTGGGAAAATTGATATTTTAGACTTTATGAAGTGTGCTGTGGTCCTAAAGTGGGGCTGTACATCTTTCCGCGGAGACGCTCCACTGTGGCAGGGGAAGGGAATGGGAGTGGATGTGTAAGGAAAGCAGAAGGACTTGGACGTCCATGCGAACACACACATTTTATTTTCCCTTTCACGTCTTCCCATGTTATTTAAACGCCCAAAGGACCAGGCAGCAGGAAGGCAGCTCCCTGTGGGTTTTCCAGCCGCATATGGGGGATCAGAACACGGCTTCGTGACAGGCTGGCAGCGGAGGTGCTGCTCATCCCACACCCCAGGGATTCCCGAGGATTTTTGGCTCTCGCCTGTCACAGCCCTTTAACACCCTGCTCATACTCATTAGCGTCTGCCGCCGGCTCTAATTGCTGTTAATGGGTCTAACTGGTTTGTTACTGGCGGTGTCAGGACTGCTCCAAATCCCGGCTCTGCTTTTACACTCGACAAACACATTAGACTCCTGCCTCTGGAAAACCGGGCTGCGTTCCAAGAGGGAAAGGTTACGGCAGCGCCGGGAGCCGCAGCTCGTGCCTTTGGCCTCGGGAAGCGGCGCTTCTGTCCAAGTGGACCAAGAGGTGCCGCATCCCCGAGCGGAGAGGGATGTGCGAGGGGAGCGCAGAGTTCCTAATGAAGTCACGAGGCGTTTGGCTCACGGAAAACTATTGTTTGTCGTTTGGAAGAACCGCGAGGATGCCCCGATTCCGGAGCAGCTCGACAATCCGGCTGAGAGTTTGGGGCTCTTTCCTGCCAAGGCTCCCGTTTGCTCCGCTCGGGGCTGTGGGACCCTCGCCTTCCTCGCCGGGCACCAGCAGAGAGAAATCCCTGCGACTGGAAAACAAAACCTCCTCTCAGGCTGCTCCCTGTCGCAGCCCTCGGTCCCTGTCACGGCCCCCGGTCCCTGTCGCAACCCCCTGTCCTTGTCACAACCCCTGGTCTCTGTCACAACCCTCGATCCCTGTCACAGCCCCCAATCCCTGTCACAGCCCCCGATCCCTGTCACAGCCTCCAATCCCTGTCACACCCCCCAGACCCTGTCACAGCCCCCTGTCCTTGTCACAACCCCGTGGAAGGGGATTTTGGGCGCTGCAGACGCTTGTCAGGAGGTTTCAGCATCAACAGGAGAAGGAAGGCGCCCGAGGGAAAGGGATTGGGATGGATCCTGCCTCATCCCGGGGCTGCTCGGGCTGCAGAGGGAAGCGAAGCGCTTGGTGTGTTTGGCTGGTTTTCCTTGGTGACCCCCAGGGCCAAAAGCACGGGAGCGGCTGCGCTGCCGTCAGGGGAAATCAGGCGAGGGGAAATCAGGCTCTGCCACCTTTACGTGTCTGGGCGGGTGTTTGGGGCATTTAAAAGGGAACCTTGCATCTATAAAAGGGAGTAGAGTCAATGCAGGGTAGTGTAGGAGTTCTAGGATGGCTTGTTTGGATCCCACCTCCCACCCAGCCTGGAGCTGGATCAGAAGGATCACAGACATCTACCAGCCCAAAGGAAGAGGCAGAGGAAGCTCTGCCTCGGCTGGCCTTGGAGTGATAAAATAAGATCGCTTCTTCTGAAAACAGACATCATTCAAATTGATTTTGATTTTAATTCATTTTTACACAATATCCCTGATCGCTGGCACAAACATCCCTGCGTTTGGAAGCTGCTGCTGGGAGTGAAGTGCAGAGCTCAGCCACGCTCTCAGCGGGAGCATCTTCCTCCTCTGACACGCCAAATCCTGACCTTTGGGAGGCAGGGTCGTAGGGAGGGGTGAGATCTTCCATCTCAGCAGCTGACATGGTTGGGAAAACAGTTTTGGGAGCACGAGCCTTCCTGAGAGCTGGAAAATGATCTGCCTTTGTAGTCTCAGGGCATCACATCCCGGCTGATGCAGCTCCTGCTTCTCCTTCCTCCTGGATGAGGTGGCACGATGCCTCCGGGTCCTCCTCTTCCTCTGACAAGCGGCTGTGGGATAAGGAGGCATCTCCCAAAGATTCCTTGTCCCTGGAAAACTGGCACAAAGTCTGATTCTGGCTTCCCAGCAGCATCCTCAGGTCCTCATCCCAGGCCACTTGTGGCTCTGGAAACATCTTGTAGGAAGATATATTTCCTGTTTCACTGTCTATTTTCTCCCAGTATGTTTAAACCTCTTCGCCAGCAAGTTAATGATGATGTTCCATAGAATTCCTGGTATTTCTGAGTACCAATATTTTTATATTCCTGGTATATTTTGAGCCTTTCCCCATCCTTCTCTCCCAGGGAACACCAGCAGGTCAGTGCCAAGGCCATCCCCCTCCATCCCAGATTATTCTCTGCTGCGTGACATTGTCCTCACACCGTCCCTTAACGACCTTTTGTGTTAATTACACAATTTTCTGCCTCTTCCCAAAGCTGCACTGGCCTCATCCTCCTGCTCAGCTCCCCGATATTTCCTCTGCCTCCAGCTCATAACCCCTGCTTCCTGCCCTTACCACCAGCTTAAATAACTCAGTAGCTCCTACTCCTTCTATTCCCTTCCCAATCTTTTCCTCGCCACTGCGTCCTCCCCTTTTAATACTTTCCAAAGGATGCAGACCTACTTTTTTTTTTTTCTTCCTGCCCAGCCTTTCCATTTAAGTTCCCCAAGTCCCTGAGTCATTCCAGTTGCTCCCTGCTGTGCCATTACCCATCTCTGTAATGTCCTTTTTCATATTTAGGCGATCCAATCTGGGCACAGCATTCCAGCTGCACCCTTATCGCTCCGGCCCCGAGACCACATTAGCAACATTTCCTCCAACATGTGCTCAATATTTTCTATTTATGCTTTCTGGGCTTGGTTCAGAGCAGCACAACCCGCTGCAACAGCCCCCGTGCTCAAATCTTCCCCCCCAAAACCCTGATTTTACTGCCTTTAATTACCCATATGGGTCACATCATGGACATGTCCATGTCGTGACATCTGGATTTGCTGCTGTGCCATCAGGGCACTCTCCTGCCTGAAACCTTCAGTCCAGGAGTGTCTTTTGACAGTCTGTGGGCTTGGAAATTGGGAATCTGAGAGGGGTTTTGGGGTGTTCTTGTGAGAGATTTGGGGATGTGCTGGGAGGAGTCACTGAGTGGAGCAACTTCTGCTTTGGTCGTGGAGCTCCACAAGGGCTCAGCACAGGCTCCTCTGGTTCCATCAGAGGGTGGGATGATTCCTGCCCCTGCCTTTCCCAGCGCATCTGGTCTCCAAGCCAGTCTTTGGGGTGGGCAATGCCATTCTGGGATGGCAGAGAGGGAGTTGTTTCTTTTTTGGGGTGGGCAATGCCATTCTGGAATGGCAAAGAGGGAGATGTTTCATTCTGGAAATGCTGCTGCAGAGTTTTCCAGAAAGTCCAGATTTAGCCCAGGGCAATCCCCAGCCTGGGCACTGTTTGCCCCCAGCCCCATCAGCCTTGGCTTCCAGCACACATTTGCTTCTCCACGGGAAAAACAAATGGAAAAATAAAGTTGCTGGATCACATTCCCTTCCCTTTCCACAGGCACTGAGCAAAGGTTCTGCCTTCCCAAACTCCCAGCCTGATGGCAGGAGGGAGACCTGAGCCGTTGGGGTGAATCATCCCAAGGTTTGGGACCTTCCCTGAGCTCCTGGAATTGGGGGAAGAAGAGGGAGGTGTCTTCTCCCTGCTCTCCTCCCATCCCTGTTCCTGCTCCAGGCACTCCCAGTTGAGCAGTCAGTGCTGGAATTCCCTGCTTGGCTTCTTTAATTAATAAATAAACTCAACCCCTTTTCCCAGCATCTCCTCCTGTGTTAATTAACTGTATTCCTTCCCCATGGCCTCTGGAATGGCTGTCCCCTCTGACCAGGTTATGGGTTGTCCACCTCAGGGACAGCTTGGAATGAGCCTGAGTAGGAGAGGAGGGACTTGGAGAGGGGAGAAGCATCTTTGAGTCTTGTGGCCTCATTTAGGGTCTTCTGAAACATTTATGTATGTTATGTAGAGGTATATATATATATTTATATGTATTTATTGCCTTTATTTATTGATCACCTCCTTTTTCTTGTTGTACCTTTGTCTTCTTTAAATTAAAATGCAAAATTAATAACCCCACATTTCCTTCCTTCCTTCCTTCCTACCTTCCTTCCTTCCTNCCCTCCCCCCCTCCCTCCCTCCCCCCCTCAACAAACCCCCCCCTCTGCCCTGACACTCCACCCCACAACCCCAATATTTGCAGCTGTGACCCCTTTTCCCCCTGACTCCTCCTTCCCTTTGTGTCCCCAGGAGATCCCAAACGAGACTATGCCAATTATTATCAGGGGATTTGGGATTGCAGAGGTGACCAGCCCGACGAGCTCTCCTTCCACCGAGGAGACCTCATCTACATCCTCAGCAAGGTAGGACAACCCAGTTTTGGGGGCTTGGGGCTCCATTCCCAGCTCAGGACAGGATGAAACTGGTTGAAATGCAGGTTTAAAGCAGAGTTAAATTCGCAGGTGGAGGGGAGGATTGACCCCTGGCATCCCATTCCCCCCTCCCTGCGTGCCCCATCGTGCCCCTACCCCATTCCATGGGACATTTCACATGCCCCACAGCAAGATTCGTTTATTTTTAGATGTTTTTTCCCCATTTCTGGAAGCAGGACGTGCTGTTGCTCAGGTACCACAGGGGGAATTGAGTTGCTCAGCCACGTGTGACCAGAGCTCCCTTCGGCGAGCCACGAGGGGAATAAATTAAGGGTTTGTGTTAAGGGATTTGTGGGGGCAGGAGGTGCCTGTGAGCCCTGGGTGGCCCTGCAGGGCTCAGTCCCTGCTCCCAACCAGTCCCTGCTGGTCCATGGTGGTCCTGGTTGACAGGGATGAACTTGGGGGTTGTACTTGGGGGGGTGGGGATGCTTTGCAATGCCCTTTGCACCCTGATCTGACACAGGAACAGGGATGAACTTGAGAGGCTGCATTTTATGGGTGTTTTACAATGTCCTTTGCACCCTAATCTGGCACAGGAACAGGGATTGATTGGGGAGGTTGTATTTTGGAGGGGATGTTGTGCAATGCCCTTTGCACCCTGATCTGACACAGGAACAGGGATGAACTTGGGGGTTGTACTTGGGGGGGTGGGGATGCTTTGCAATGCCCTTTGCACCCTGATCTGACACAGGAGCAGGAATGAACTTGGGGGGTCTTGTTTTGTGGGGGATGTTCTTCCACAAGTTTTACACTGTGATCTAAGACAGGAATGGGGATGAACTCAAGAGGCTGCATTTTATGGGTGTTCTACAATGTCCTTTGCACCCCAGTGTGACACCAGAACAGGGGTGAACTTTGGGGGGGTGTATTTTGTGGGGGATGCTTTGCAATGCCCTTTGCACCCTGATTTGACACGGGGACAGGGATGGTTTGGGAGGGTTGTGTTTTGGGGGAGGANTTTGCACCCTGATCTGACACAGGAACAGGGATGAACTTGAGAGGCTGCATTTTATGGGTGTTCTACAATGTCCTTTGCACCCCAGTGTGACACCAGAACAGGGGTGAACTTTGGGGGGGTGTATTTTGTGGGGGATGCTTTGCAGTGCCCTTTGCACCCTGATTTGACACGGGGACAGGGATGGTTTGGGGAGGTTGTGTTTTGGGGGAGGATGTTGTGCAATGCCCTTTGCACCCTGATTTGACACGGGGACAGGGATGGTTTGGGAGGGTTGTGTTTTGGGGGAGGATGTTG